>JAUPFT010000001.1:33933533-34441033 GCA_036936625.1 Parnassius smintheus behrii | reverse complement strand
AACAACAACTAACTGAACAACAACAAAAATCAAGAAAATCAATGTTTAGGTAGGTAACGTACCTATTAAATATTAATAAAAAGAAACAAATAGGTGTCCGCTAACGCAAGCGTGCCTATTAGTTACCTTCGTGAGTATTAGTTTTTAAGAAAAGATAGGTAAGCAGCGCAGAAATTTTTTATCACACGCACGCAAGGGAGATTACCGTTCCTCATACAAAAAAAAAAATAACAAAATATTTCTTCTAGAACAAAAAATTAACAATAGCAGCCTAAAACATTATCCTTATAGTGCTAAATTTCAAGAAATATCTTCTGAAATTGAAAAATTAAACAAAAATTACTAACAGTCTTTGATGTTACCCTTACGATTCTAGCTAATAATTATAGGTATAAGTATATATACTTATACCTATAATTACTAGCTACACATTACACTTCTCATCAGAAAAATCGATACACCTCACGAGTTTGTTTTTAAAGATTATCAAAAAATAGTTTTAACGTATAATATCATTTTATTATAATAAAATTAATGTTCACATTCTGCTTATTTAAAAAATACAAAGATTTATTTTTTATTCCTAAATATACACATTTTTCAGATAATCATTACAAGGCATAAACTCGTGGGGTGTTCCGATTTTTATGATGAGAAGTTTAAAAAATTAAACACGATGGAACTTAGTTCCAGCACTAGAACTATGGCACAAGAATCACAGATTAATATAATACACATTTGCACATAATTAGAAATAAATCTTATTCGAAATCAACATTGTTGTACCTATTGTAAATAAATTTTAGGTGTACGTAATAAAAATATTTAAAAATAAGGTTTGTACCTTTTACTTTACCTACGTACCTACATTATATTGTGATAAGATAAGTGAGATCTAATAATCAAAATATAAGTAGTCATCATCATCATCTAGAACAAACTCTGTTTCATTGGTATTAATTGTAAGTAAATTACCTAAAATATCGCTAGTCCGTGACCGGACACACTGTATATACACATATATATATATATATATATATATATATATATATATATATATATATATATATATACAAGAATTGCTCGTTTAAAGATATAGGATAAAATGAACTTGTTTGGTTATCTGAAGACAAACTAGGAAATTCACCTGTATTTTGGGACAGAATAAATAATAGTACTACGTACAGAAGTTACACTTTTTTGATGTTGACTGCTTGCCGACTTTTAATAGCATACATAATTATTATTAATTGGATAAGTCGCGTACGTAAGCTAAAGAAAACTATCGCTGCTCTCTAGTGTCCATAATACTTTGCATCTTTTCCCCTTCCTAAGTCAAGGCGGACCCCGTGGTTACTAAGGGATATTACATAAACATAAACACTCACGCCTGTCACCCAGAGGGGTAGGCAGAGACTACAGACTTCCATTTGGCACGATCCTGACACACCTCTCTCGCCTCCTTCACATCCATACACCTACGCATGCATGCTCGTCGGTTAAGGGTACTCCTAATTTGGCCCGTTTTCAATAGATCGCCAATTTGGTCGATAAATTTTCGCCTAGGACGTCCCTTTCCGACTCTGCCATTCACTTCTGCAACATAAATTTTCTTTGTCACTCTTTCCTCATCCATTCTTTCCACATGACCAAACCACCGAAGCATTCCTTTCTTAATCCTGGTCACAACATCATCTTGCAAACCACACTCTTCTCTTATCACACAATTTTTCACCCTGTCATTCAGATTCAGCCCTAACATACTCCTTAACGACCGCATTTCTACTGCATTTATTCTACTCTCGTGCTTCTTCTGCCATACCCAACTTTCACTACCATACGTTAAAGTAGGGACCAACACAGCATTGTGAATTGCCATACGTGCCTTTTTTGACACATTTTGACTCTTCACAATAGAGTGCAGGGCCCCATTTACTCTGTTTCCTGCGTTCACTCGTCGTTCTATATCCTTATCATATCTCCCATCCCTGCTAAATACGCACCCCAAATATACAAACTCATCTACTTGCTCGATCAACTCCCCTTCTATTCTTATTTCACATATCGTTTTACTTTCATCTCTTTCAAAAACCATAATTTTCGTCTTACTTGCGTTCACTTTCATACCCCTTTCTTTTAATGATCTGTTCATTAATGTAACCATCATTTGCAACTCAGCCGCCGACGACGCAAGAATAACTTGATCATCGGCGTACAAAAGGCATTTGATGGTTAACTCACCCATTCTTAATCCGCATTCTTTAACTTTCAAATTTTGCAAACAACTGTCCATAAATAGGTTGAACAACCACGGGGAAGCCACACAGCCCTGTCTGACACCTTTATGGATGCCAAACCAGTCCGAGTAGACCCCGTTGATCCTAACACAAGCACTAGAGTCCCTATAAAGAGACTCCAATGCCTGTATCAAGCCAGCGCTCAACCCAAATGAGTTCAGTGTTTGCCATAGCACATTCCTATCCACTCTGTCATAGGCCTTCTCCAAGTCCATGAACGCACAAAAAACCTTTTGGTTTTTGGCCAAAAACTTCTCCGCGATCATGCGCATGGAGAAGACTTGATCTGTACATCCCATTCCCTTTCTAAATCCCGCTTGCACATCCCAAATTTTTCCATCGGTTTCTTTCATGACCCTTTCAATTAGTACCTTGGCATACAGTTTTCCCACGATGCTAAGAAGGCTGATACCGCGGTAGTTTTTACAGTCCTGCTGCGACCCTTTTCCCTTATATACTGGGACTATCACGGCTTTGCACCAGTCTCCCGGTACCCGTTTCAGTTCCCAGCATAAATTAAACAAGGTATGCAGCAGGCCTGCCACCACTTCCTCTCCAGCCCTCAGCATTTCGAGTGAAACTCTATCATATCCGGCAGCCTTACCTGCTTTCATGCTTTTCATTGCTTTCATTATTTCATCTATACTTATCTCGCTACCTCCTTCCTCTTCTTTCGGAGTTCCTATTTCATTCAGTTCATACGTTGTCTCCTCACTCATAAACATGCTTTCAAAATATTCCTTCCATCTCTTTAAACTCAAAACTTCATCATTCAGAATATAGCCATTCTCATCTCTTATAGCATTCATTTTAGGCTGTTTTGAACATCCCCTGGCAGTTCTTACGAGTTTCCAGAACATTTTAATATTTGCCTGGAAGTTATCCGATATTCTTCTATCATTTTTATCCGTTCTTTCTTGCTTTTTCCTTTCAACTACTTCTTTTACTCTTTTATTTAGATGTCTAAAGACTGCCTTTTTTCTTTCAAAATCATCATTCGTACCGCTAGATTTACCAGCCTTAGTTGCTAGTAAATCTAGCCATGCTCTCTTCTTTGCTTCAACTTCCGTACGTATCTCATCATCCCACCATAACGTATTATTTTTCCTTTCATTCTTTCTTTTACTAACACCACATACTTCGGTAGCTGCATCTACTAAACCTTTCTTAACATTTTGCCATACATTCTCCAAGTCTAACTCATTCATACATAATTCATCCAAACCACTTACGTTTTCTTTCAGTCTACATTTAAACTTGTTTTTCTCACCTTCATCTTGTAATCTTTCTGTTCTAATACGCTGTAACGCAGTGGTAGACACAGATGACCGATGGCGCCACCGCCTGAATAGACCATTAATTCGGCATAAAACCAAAAAATGATCCGTTCCTACGTTTGACCCTCGGTAAACCCTTGTATCCTCCACTGCGCCCCTCAATCTTTCATCCACAATTATGAAATCTATCATGCTTCTATCATCACCTCTTTCCCAAGTGTACATGTGAATCCTCTTGTGGCGAAAGAAAGTGTTCGTCACAAAAAGATTCTTTTCCATACATACAGTGAGGAGGCTTTCACCATTCTCATTTATACTTTCATCACCAAACGTTCCCAATATCCTTTCACAACCAAGCCTCCTCACCCCAACTCTTCCATTAAAATCTCCTAGCATAACAACATTTTCATTTCCCTTACATTTCATTAATACCATCCTTACCATTTCCCAAAACTGCTCTCGGATATGAGTGGGCTTAGACATGTCTGGGGCGTAGACCCCTAGTACAAACAACTTCTTTAAGCCCACTTTCAATCGTATCCATAGCAGTCTTGGGCTTACACATTCATACTCTTTCACACATTGCGCCATTCTTTCTGATAGGATGATACCTACTCCCTGGCATGCCCGCTCGAGCTCGTCTACACCAGACCAGTATGCGGTATACATGCCATGTGTAGTGACATCCTTCCCCTTCCGTTTCGTCTCATTTACACATAACAAATCTATTCCTCTATCATACATCACCTCGCATACTTCATCCATTTTATCATTCATTGCTCCACATACATTCAACGTAGCCAGACGGGCCTCTGCAATCCACTTTTCGCCCCTCCGGGAGACAGAACGTGACGGGTGGCGAGCCTCGTCGCCGGTTTTCCTCCCGGAGATTCTTCGCACCCCTGCCCCATTAAAGGGGCGCCGGGAACTCGGGGCCATTTCTTTAATTTCATTCCTCATGGTGCGAATAGGGTGGTATATTTAACGCCGCTACCACGGCGAGGAGCCGAGTCTGTGCTATCGGCTTGTCGCTCATTTAGCACCACCCGGGGGACACGTGTAGGGTGGGCCTAGGATTAGGTGGTCAAAGCCTACGGACGCGATATATATAAATAAAAATTAATAAAAAGTAAAAAAAATACATTGCGAAATGTCAATTAAGTTACTTAGGTGAAGTACCTATTCTGACTATGATCGACTGACAATATTTTCGCACCGATGTGAGTTCTGCGATGCCCAACGCATGCAACTTGCAAGGCCATTCGTCGGGAATCGCGATGCTTGGCTCGGAAGAAAAAGGTAGGTAGATAGTTTAAACAACAAATTAATAAACTTGAAATACGGTTCAATTTATTTAAAAATGTTAGTTAACAAAGTTTTAATTTCTGTGTTTTGTGTTATTATAGCTTAAAATATCTTAAATACAAAAGACAAGTAGGTATAGGTATGTAAGTAGATACTTGGATAGTGAAGTAAATTTCGTAGGTATTAGATAAAAACTATTTTATTCTACAATTAAATATACTAAACACTAAAAAAAACTATTTCAATAAGTATTTACAAAAAATTATTTACGTAAACAGCGTTAAAAAACTTTAATATTCAATTCAAAACAACGTGATAGCCCGGACTGCGTATTTTACCCAGAGTGACTCTCGATTGTAGATAATTATTCCACGCAGGTAGCAAGTGACAGAGGCCTGATCTTGGCTACAGCGCCCCTACCCTAACGGACTTACAATAGATAGCCTAAAACAACTAAATATACCAATGTGTAACTAGCCTGGCGATAAAATATTGTTACAATTTAAATCTCGATTATTATATATACCTACCTACCTTCCGTCCTTACTATCCAGTGGACCTGACAAGTGTTACACAGTTTTAGGTATACATTTCTTTCGTTTTTCATGTTCTCATGTGTCAGTTTGGCGACACTGGTCCTAACTTATGCGCTTTGTGTCAATTCTTGTTTTTAAGATTTCGTGTTGAAAACTAATCTCGAGGACATTTGTATCAAGTTTGTATCACATTTGTGATCAAGTTGATTTTATTTACATTATGATATACTAGCCGGGTGTAAAGCATTATATCTAGTTTTTGACCCTTTGAGACATTGAGTTATACAACACTAGAGGAGCAAACCACTTTACCGCGTGTCGAAAAAAGTGTAACCACTATCCAAATGCGACGACGTAGCTTTGAAACTAATAACAATTTTAAATAAACATATATCTATCTCATTTACACAAGTTGCGAAAACAATATCGTCGCTAAGATTAGATAAAGAGACACAAACATGCAAAAGCAGTTGGTGTTAATACGCAATAAAAATGAGTTTTTTTTTAGCTGCAGTTAATTGTTTTTAAATTAAAAAAGTATATTTTATTTTAAAATCTTTATTGCATCCCCTTAGAAAAAAAGGATACAAAGCTTATCAGATGAATAGAAGTAAACATAATGATGAAATAAAACATGTTTTTATAAATATTTTTATTTAATGATTTCTTATATTTACGCGAACACTACACATTGAAATAATACTAGTTTTTATGGAATTTATCGCGTATATTTAACTTTTTAACACCCGACGTTTCGAGAGCTTTACAACACCCATGGTCACGGGAAGTTCAACGGGGAGATGTTCAACGTCCAGATGTCATAGTTAACCGCGGTTACCATAGATTAAAATTTTTGTTCCGATCTACACAGTACACAGCCGGCCACAGTCGAGCGTGTACCTGCTGTACTGCCCTATGTTAGAGGAGTCACTGACAAGATTGGCTACATCTTTCACCATCATCAAGCGCGCTTCCATCAAAACATACTTCAAGCCGCCGAAGAAGATTGGTCAGTTTTTACCATCAGTCAAGTGTAACGTTCCTCTGCAAGATGCAGGAGTGTACAAGCTTGATTGTGAATGTGGTCTCTCCTACATAGGACAAACTAAAAGATCAATTAAAACCCGCGTTAAAGAAAATATAGCTGATGTAAAGAATCGACGCTCCGGGAAGTCTGTAGTCTGTGAACACGTACAGGATCGCCCCCGTCACTACATCAGATTTGATAGACCACAAATCCTCGCTAAAGAACTCCGATTCCTTCCAATGATGATTCGCGAGGCTATTGATATCAAAAACATCCTAATTTCAATAGTGAAGATGGCTGGGTGCTACCATCTGCTTGGGATCCTATAATAAATAAAATTAAATCCCAACCCAAGCATACAACTGCAAGACTTTATGATACCATAAGTTCATACTGTTTAGATCGGAACAAAAGTTAAATTTTAATCTATGGTAACCGCGGTTAACTATGACATCTGGGCGTTGAACATCTCCCCGTTGAACTTCCCGTGACCATGGGTGCTGTAAAGCTCTCGAAACGTCGGGTATTAAAAAGTTAAATATACGCGATAAATTCCGTAAAAACTAGTATTATTTCAATATTTTTATTGTACTAATAAATCAAACAATATAAAATAGGTAATAAAATATAATTAATATAAAATTTATACGAAATTATAATTAAAATAAAATTATTACTATTAAATAAGTAGGTAATAAAATATATTTAATTGATAATTCATGAATAAACTAAAATAAGAATAATTAATTATTTTATATGAAAGTTAAAAAGTAGTTTTTATTATAATTTCCAAAATATTTAAAATCAGAGGTAACAAATTAATGTAGGATAATCACAAATGCGAAAAAGTGGCAACATTGAACCTAAGTGGCAATATCCGATAATTTTATTTATTTGAGGTTTTTTACGTTTACTTATATGAAAACAAGAGCTAAAATATATGTGTTGAAAGTGATTCCGCTTGATTTATTACGTTTTTGTGATCTTGAATAGCATTCTTTCACCACGCATTTACCAATTTTTGTCGCGGCTCAACTCTGTCGGCGTCACATTGAACACTGAACTGACGTTAGCTAGGCATATGGCCGTGGCCATATGTGCAGTGGCAACGCTTCGGCGCGGTTATTACTGATCTAGTGTAATATACAACACGTACGAATTAACTTGAGACTCCGCTGGAATGCGACCCCCTTCCCGACTCCCCGCACCGCGTCCCGCGCTGGCCGTGCGCGCTCAGTACCGATAGCATTTTTGTTACGGATACGCATCTCGACTCTAGTTCGATATTTTTGATAATTGTTTGTTGTTTGGTTTGGACTTTTGTTTTTTTTTGTTATAATTGAACGTTATTTTATCTGTTTGTTGTTAATTGCGTTGTTTTATTGTTAAGCTTGGACGTTGTGTTGTGCCTACATAATGGATAATAAATATTATAATAAATCCTTATTAATATTCCTTACTTCTATTCCTTGATTTTACATAGTTTGTGCTGTTCCGCTTATCCAAGATTGATTCACTTTCACCCTAAGGTTGCCTGGGCGAGATTGCTTGTTAGCAATAAGGTCGCCTGTCATGCTTTGTATTTTTATTGTGTACGAATTTGTAACACTTTTTATAGTGCAATAAAGTGTATAATAAATAAATTAATAATATTATAAATGAGAAAGTGTGTATGTTTATTTCTTTGTCCTTCCTTGACGCGTTAACTAAAAATAATATTATATATATTATAAAAAATAAATATTTAAAATATATAAAAATGGCAACAGTATATCACTTATTACTTCACCCCTTGCCAGAACATTTTATTTTGTTTTTATTAATAATCTCATGCAATATCAAAAATTTCAAATAAAAAAATATTACGACGCATTATTTTGCACACCGTACATTGACAATTACGTCAGCGGCCCAGGTCTCAAGTTAATTCGTACGAGTTATATAAACCAATGCTTTGAGATGACTAAGGGCGGTCTATCGGTTACCAAACTATAAGCCGCGCAGATAGAGAATAGATCTGAAAATGGCGTCCGCTCGCATGCGTTCTCGCTCACTCTCTATCGCTGTCTATACTCACACAGTGAAATACGCGCTACAAAAAAATAGTCAGCCAAGATTCGCTTTCCACGCTACTTGACGCACTCAGAGTTATCGTTAAATTCGTTCCGTTTTTAGTTGTTTTCGTTGATATTCATTGTTGTTTTTGTTGAGTTTGATTGTTATTTGTTTGCGTTACGTTTGATTGTTTTTTGTAATATGAATTAATAAAGACAAATTATAAAATCCAGTGTCGTATGTACCCTTGCTCCTTATTTATTTTATTAATATTTTTGGACATTATTTCCACTATTACTAATTAATAATATTAAAAAAGAATAATTTATAACAAAAAAAAGTCAATTAAAAAGTAAAAATCGATGTTTGAGAACTTGTTTTGCCAACCGTACCATGTGCACCCGCCGCCATTTTCAGATCTATTCTCTATCTGCGCGGCTTATACGAATATATCGCATTGTAATATTCGTACAAAAACAGTCTAATTGAGAATCTTCTTTTTTAACCGATTTCAAAAAATGGTTTTACGATTAGACTGCTTTTTATACGTATGTTGCGCGATGTCACCTTTAATTGTGAACTAATTCTTATGATTCTATTTTATTAAATAAGTAATACTTCAGCTGTGGTCCGATATAAATTTAAAGCGCTGAATGCGATATACAAATTTAAGCATTGTATTTTTACTTACTCGTTAAACGTCCAGCTGACGTCAGGAATTATTTACTCTGTAAATTAGCATAAATTGGATACTTGTCTACATTATAATGTAATAAAAATATACAGGAATTATGTAAGAAGCTTAGTTTTTATCAAGCAAAAATTGTTTAGTAAGGTTTATTGTGCAACTAAAGAGTACGTGATTGATAACAGCCCCTGCGAATGAGGTGTTCGCTAACATGATATTTCTAAATGATTTCATTCTAATTGTATAACATATTGTAAGTTTTTTTCAAGTCTCGCTGAATTTCGTGCTGATTCTTCCCAGTACATAGGTTTTTTAGGAATTAGTGGTAAAGCTTAAATAACTTTTAATCCGTATTCTTATAATCTTTATTGAAAAAAAATGATTCTATTCTGTTCTATTCTAAAGGTCTGGGTAACACTCACTTCTACTATCGCATTACTAACTAAACATTATAGCGATTTAAAAACTATTTTCGTATTACTAATTTGTAGGAATTTTTAAGTTAACAATGCATATTATGTAAATCCCGCATATAATAGAAGGGATTACTAAAGGGGTAATTGGTGCCACAAATCCATCAATATGAGCGAAAAGTGAAGTGAGTCAAAAATAGACGAGAGTTATGTGCACAGAACTCTATTACGTTGTGTATAAATAAATAAGCTGCGGCTGTTCAGTGACCGCAAATAACATGAAAACATTTCTAGCGCCAGAAAATATGTAAATAGTGCTGCGGTGGGTTCCATTAAAAATCGAGCTAGTTCGCCTAAACGTTTATAGAATTCGCTTTTAGCAGACACTGGTGGGAACCAATTACAATAATGAACAGTTTTTGCGTAACTATTAAACATTTCTTTTAGATTTCCATAAAATCCAAAATGGAGAGAAAAATTGACGAAGCTGGTAGTTTGGAAGATAACAGTATTGTTGTGTGAATAAGTCAACTAGCGCCATCTAGTGTCAGGAACGAGAGCGAGGGGAGCTTTGCAGAGAATGACATCACAGATCTCTCGACCGACAGCGCCACCCGAAGAACTAAGTTTCTAGAAAATCTATACTCGATTTCTCGGTACCTTGCGCGTTTTTACTTGAACATTCCGGATATTTTGCTAATTTAAATAAATAGGTGGCGCAAGATGCGATCGAGACAGTGTTGATTTGACGAAACAGGCGAAGCTTCGGAGCGGAATTAAGTGAATTAGTGTGTTTAATTATTAGTGTTTTAACTTTAATTTGTGTAAAGTAAATTAAAGTGTTAATTTAGGTAATTTTATCGGCAATTTTTATTGTCGCGAACCTCAAGCTCGTAACAATTGGTGTCAGAAGTGGGATAAAATAATGCCGATTTTACCTAAGGAGGAAACGGAGGGTGTCCGTACCCGAAGTCAACGCCAGCAGGAGACGGACCAGAGGAGATTTGGTGGTGCAACGCCGCAGATATCTGAGGGCCAGCCGCCGGCCACGGAAGCCGGTCCGTCAGCAGCTTCTACGTCTGTGGCACCTGACTTAGGTGCTCTGATGGTGATGCTGCAGGAGCAGGCTCGCCGACAGGAGGAACAGGTCCGTCGGTTGGAAGAACAGCTGCGGGGCGGACAGGACGAACAGAGCCGCCGACAGGAGGAACAGGTCCGTCAGTTGAAAGAGCAGCTGCAGAGCGGACAGGAGGAACAGGCCCGTCGGTCGGAAGAGCAGATGCTCCTCATTAAGGACCTTCATGCTACCTTTGGGAAAGAGATAAAGGAGGTGAAGGATAGGGTTGCTCAACATGACAACCGCCTGTCGGAAGCTGAAACCCAAATCAAGGAAGCCCAAATCGACCAAGTGAACAATCGGGTTGATTACGTGGTGGCTGATGTGAAGAAAACACTGGAAGACCTCAAACTGGGTGATGGAACAACAGCTCCCGTAGTAGTTACAACACCTTCGCTACGTGGATTTAAAGTGCCGCCGTTCGACGGTACCTCTTCCTGGTCAGCCTACAAGATCCAGTTCGAGGCTGTTATGAAGGCGAACGGCTGGAATAAAAGCCAGGCCATGACTGCTCTCACACTAGGCCTGCGCGACCAGGCCTTAACAGTTCTGGAAGCTCTCGGTGAGGAAGTGACTTATGAGCAACTCCTTGAGGCATTGGAGGCGAGATATGGCGACGCTCACCTGGAACACGTCTTTCGTGCGCAGCTTAAAGATCGTGTGCAGCGCAGCAACGAAAACCTGCAGCAGTGGGCTCTAGAAGTGGAGAAGCTGGTGCGAAAAGCATACCGGTCTGTACCTGCGCTCATTGAAGGGAACCTGGTGCAAACATTCATCGACGGCATCCGCGACCTGGAAGTCAGAGCTGCTGTGAGGCTCGGGCACCACGAGACGCTTAAGGACGCCTTGGCCCACGCACTGGAGGTAGAAGCCGTGCGGCAGGATCATCGTTCCCATCGCGTCAGGGAGGTTGCAGCAGCTACAGTTCGCGACCGCAACAAAGGATACAGCCCTAGGTGCTATGGCTGTGGGGAAAAGGGCCATCTTCGATCCAGCTGCCCTAAGCGAACCGTGGAAAGGAGAGTTGATCGACCTCGAGAGGGTAGTGCAGCTAACGGCACTGCCTGGCGGCGACAGGATCATCGTTCACCTCACGCTAGGGAGGTTACAGCAGTTACGGTTCGGGACCACAATAAAAAATACAGCCCGAGGTGCTATGGCTGTGGGGAAAGGGGCCATCTTCGGTCCAGCTGCCCTAAGCACACCCTAGGAAGGGAAGCTGAACGGTCTCAGAGAAGAAGTGCGGCTAACAGCACCGCCCAGCAGCAACAGGAATACGACTTTACTATCAGACACTGCAGCGGGAAATCTCACGGCAACGCAGATGCATTGTCAAGAAGACCTTGTCCTGAAGATTGCAACCATTGTAGTAGGCAAGAGAGTAAGGAAGTGGTATCCGTGAGGATGCTCAGGACAGACCACCTCAGCAACGGGTGGAAGGACAGCCTACGTCATGCACAGCAGGAAGATCCGGACATCAAGCCGATTCTGGGATGGATGAAGGCCCGTGCTACCAAGCCTAAGTGGAGGGACGTCTCAGCGATGAGTTCGACCACGAAAAGCTATTGGGCCCAATGGGACAGCTTGCTGCTTCAGGATGGAGTCCTATGCCGTAAATGGGACAATGGTCGAAGAGACAGCTGTCGTTTGCAAATGGTTGTCCCTAAAGCTAAAGTGCCGAATGTTCTACAGCTGTGCCATAACGGTCGTTCAAGAGTCCATTTGGGAGTTAAACGAACTCTACTGAAGATCCGAGAACGGTTTTACTGGGTCCACGGTCGAAACGATGTCGAGGACTGGTGTCGCAAATGTACAAGTTGTGCGGCTGTAAAGGGACCTCAGACTCGTAGTAGAGGTGCATTGAAGTTGTACAATGTGGGTGCACCATGGGAGAGAATAGCCATTGACGTGGCGGGGCCGTTTCCGGAGAGTGAAAGCGGTAACAAGTATTTCATGGTTGTGATGGATTACTTCACTAAGTGGCCAGAAGTCTTCGCCATTCCAAATCAAGAAGCTTCAACAGTTTCTGATAAACTAGTTCATGAAGTCTTCTGTCGTTTTGGTGTACCTTTAGAGATTCACAGCGATCAAGGAAGGAATTTTGAGTCTCAAATATTCCAGGAAACTTGCCTAGTTATGGGTACTCATAAAACAAGAACGACTTCTTATCACCTGCAATCTGATGGAATGGTGGAACGATTTAATCAGACATTGGAGAGGTACCTAGCAAAAGTTGTAGACAATCGGCAACGAGATTGGGACAAGCACATACAACCGTTTTTGTTGTCATATCGAAGTTCTGTTCACGAAAGTACAGCAGTGACACCAGCTTTCGCAAACTTTGGAAGAGAATTACGGCTGCCTGCAGACCTGATCACTGGGATACCACCTGATGCCCCACGCAGTATAACCGATTATGCATATGACTTGCGGAACAAAATGAATGACATTTATGAGCACGTCAGACAATCGGGCCAGCAAATGTCTGAGAAAATGAAAACCCGGTATGACCGCAAAATGAACAATAAAGGGTTCAACGAAGGTTCATTGGTGTGGTTGCACAATCCAGTCCGCAGCAAAGGGAAATCTCCTAAGCTTCAAGCTAAATGGGACGGCCCGTACCGGATTGTAACCAGGATCAACGATGTGACCTACCGGATACAGAAAGGCGCAAGAGGGACTCCTAAGATCGTCCATGTGGATCGCTTGGCGCGTTATTATGGGACCGATAATGCTCGGGACGAGCATGTCTTAGGAGGGGGCAGTGTTGTGTGAATAAGTCAACTAGCGCCATCTAGTGTCAGGAACGAGAGCGAGGGGAGCTTTGCAGAGAATGACATCACAGATCTCTCGACCGACAGCGCCACCCGAAGAACTAAGTTTCTAGAAAATCTATACTCGATTTCTCGGTACCTTGCGCGTGTTTACTTGAACATTCCGGATATTTTGCTAATTTAAATAAATAGGTGGCGCAAGATGCGATTGAGACAGTGTTGATTTGACGAAACAGGCGAAGCTTCGGAGCGGAATTAAGTGAATTAGTGTGTTTAATTATTAGTGTTTTAACTTTAATTTGTGTAAAGTAAATTAAAGTGTTAATTTAGGTAATTTTATCGGCAATTTTTATTGTCGCGAACCTCAAGCTCGTAACAGTATGAATGGACCCTAAGCGAAATACAATTCATTTCAGAGACATGGACAATTTTCATATGTCCAGAAAGGATATAACTATCGTAACACATTGTGCCAACACAGGAAGGTGCGCCAGATTTCTAGATTTTTGCTGTTACCGAATGTAAAACAGCATATTATATTGGAATAATATCCCAAAAGGGGGTGATTTATTTCCTTTAAGTTCAATAGTAAAACGAATAACAAAGTTATATTAAACGATTTTAATCTGTTTTATTTGGGCAGTTTATGATAACTAACAATCTATAAATTAAAGTTGCTAAACAAATCATAATACATACCTACTGTACTTTAATTTTACAGCTATATCTATATAATGTCGCAAAGAAAAAAAGATTCTGTTGAATTTATTTACATAATTATATATATTTTATAATACACTAATACCCATACATAGGTATTTGTAATGTTATAAAAAAGGTGTATTGATGTAAAAAAAAAAACTAAAAGAAGTTAAGTATTTAATACTATGCAAAATAAATACACTGCATAATATACAACAAACAACAATTTTTTTTATCTGGATTGTAATCGGAGAATAACAATGATGTAGTAGTACACTGGTGTATGTTCTATAACTACAACAAAAATTTAACAACTACGTTATCTACTATGAAATTAATAAATAGAACCTTAAATCAGCTGGCTAACAGGGAGAAGGTTTTTCCATTTATAGGACAATCATTTAACTAACTAGGTATTATGTAGTTATTTTTTCAGAAAGAATTATCTTTACTCTTATATACATTTAGCATTTTGGTTTCGAATTTGGATTGACATACTTGTTTAAAAAAGAAGAACTAAATTAATAGGTATTCAATGCTATAATATGAAAAGCATTTGAATTATATAATATTAAAGACGAAACATACAATTTCTACTACATATACCACAGAATTTAAACATTTGTTATAACAATATACATTTTAAATATAACAAGCAATAAATAATACAGTTCACTTAAATAATAATCGTATTATGTATTATATGTAATAAATTATTAGGTGAAATGTCTGTACAAATCTAGTTAGGAATAGCAAATCACATGATCATATTCGAAAAATTCTAAATGAGATTAATTAAGGTGATAGAAGATACTGGTACTGCCGTCAAAAGGAAAATGAAAATAATCTTACAAATATGAATTCATGTTTCGGAATTAGGTTACTTCAAACATTATGTGGATATAATGTTAAATCCATTTTTAAAAGCTAAGAAAAATAGAGATGAATTATTCAAATATTTCACTGTTAATTGCATTTTTGCATTAACACTTTTCCTTAGGACGTCAGCATAATATGAAATCAAGACTACAATAAAACAATACTGATGATGGTTTCTACTTTTCAATCATGTATCTAGGGATGTCGAACTTGACCTCGACGCCAGCTTTCTTAGCGAGCGCGACAATTTCAGATAGTTGCACAACCAATTTAGCGGCTTCATCGAGATTGTCGCGTGGTACAATACGAAGGCCTGAATCTGCAATCAACTTTCTTGCTTCATTTACTTTGGTTCCCTGTAAAAAGATCATTTTGCATGATTTATATCTACTATAGATAAATAAAAGAATTGATAAACATATGTATTGTTATAAAAACATATAATTATAGAATTAGTACTATTTAAACAATATTTTATATTGTAATCACTAATCATGTTATATACCTGAAGACGAACAATCACAGGGATCTGGATATTAAGATTCTTGGCAGCGGTTACTATACCCTCAGCTATAACGTCACAGCGCATAATACCTCCAAAGATGTTTACCAATATAGCAGTCACCTTTGGGTCTGATAGTATAATTTTAAACGCTTCCTAAAAAATTCAATAAATAATGATTTTTTTTTCATCTTGTTCTAAAACTTAATTCTATGAATGCTTAAAATTGATAATATTTACAGAAACAGCTTGTGCCGTGGCACCACCTCCAACATCAAGAAAGTTTGCTGGATCACCTCCATACAGCTTAATAATGTCCATAGTAGCCATAGCTAGACCTGCTCCATTCACCATGCATCCAATATTTCCTGTAACAAGGAAAACTGTTCAAATCCAAAGAAAACACAATACATAAGTTCTGGTTCCTACTAAACTTATCCAAGGGAAAGTTAAACTTACAAAAATATAATGTTAGAATTATAATTCAAATATAATATTTTGCTTATATACAATGTTAATATAAATAGTTTTAAATGAGTTTGTATCATCATATCAACAGACAGTCGAGAACCTTTCTTCACCATGCAGGGAAGAAAGGTTCTCGAGTGGCAGCCTCGTACCGGTAGGCATAGTGTAGGGCGACCCCCCACTAGATGGAGTGACGACATGGTAAGATATGCAGGAAGTCGATGGATGCAGGCGGCTCAGGTCCGTGCTTTGTGGCATTACTTGGGGGAGGCCTATGTTCAGCAGAGGACTTGTGAAGAGCTGTAATGATGATGATGATGATCAACAGACAAGTTGCCTGTCATGACCATACCTGTGGAAAGGATTCTCTAACTGTACCAACCCAGGGCTAAGAAGGGAGTATTAATTGAAGTGAATAAATATGTTTTATTTACTAAATACATTCTTAATATCTTAATTATTTACACATTTACTGTTAAAACAAATTTTATTATTTTAATCTACTGTGATATTGATAAAATATTATCAAAACCTTACCATCAAGAGCAATATAGTTCAAGTTATATTTTGCAGCTTCAATTTCCTTTGGATCCTCCTGTGATATATCTCTTAAAGCAAAAAGCTCTTTTTGCCTAAAGTCCGCATTATCATCAAATCTAAATTTAGCATCCAAGCAAAAAACTGAAAAATTTAATAGATTGTTAAAACTTGTTCTTAAAAACATATCTGTCGTTAACTAATCAAATATCTTACATTTGCCAGAAACAGCATCCTCAGCATAAGGATTGATTTCAATAAGAAGTGCATCTTTCTTTAAAAACAGATCATACATCCTTTTGATCATTTCTAGTGCTTCATCAGCATGGTCGTCCAGGCCAATCTGTTGGATTTTAAAAACTAGTTACTTCAAACATTAAAAGAGTAAAATTTCCTAGGTGCAGGCCTCCTCTATTTGTAACAGGGTTTTAGATCAAGGTTTCCACCATGCCACTCTAATGCATGTTGGCAATCCTCTCTACGTTTTTCATCAACACCAAGCAACAATTAAATTAATTGATTACTCAGTGCAATTTACAGCAAGTTCTTAACCCTTGAACTACAACAGCAATTTTTTTATATAAAATAATAGTGACCAACAAGCACCCAGTCCACCTGATGGTATATGGATGCTGTGACCCATAAATACCTACATCTATCCCTAATTAAGAATTAAAATGTGGATGCATTGTGACCCCTGAGGATGTAGATGAAATGCCATGTTTTCAGTGCAAAGGGTCTTCAGTTATTACCATATGAAGCTGCTATTTTTTGCAAGTATTCTTTAAGTGTGTTCCCGCTCCAGTTGAGCCATATTTTTTAAACAAATTTGTGCTACAACCATAATATGACTGCAGTATGGCTCTATCACAGTTATCATTAAACGTTTTTTTTGTAGGTAGCTTAGGAGTAAAGTTATGTTTCAATTTACCTTCTTTACAACTCGACAAATTTGTTCATCTGTTATTCCAGTCATAATATCAATAGGTTCATATGTGATGGCATCAGGATTCTCAGCAGCCACATCTTCAATGTTCACACCACCCTGGGATGATGCAATAATGACTGGTCCCTGGTATAAAATATACTTATATTATTTGTTGTTAAACACTACAAGTAAAGTGTATTTGTGAAAAGAAGAACCTTGAATTGATTTAAAACGAAATACTGCTGTATATTATTAAAATAAAAGTTTATTCGGTACTAAAATTAATTATATAAAAAACATACATTTTATTTGAGAATGAAGATCTTGTTTTTAAATAGGTATGGACTTTTTTTAATAAATAAACACAGTGGAAGAAGTACATATTAATTCTATAATTAATAATGATGGACTTTTATAAAGTGATACCAATCACAAGTATAAATTACATACATTGAAGCTTCTTTCCATCATTATAGCAACATAGAACTCCCGACGTGGAAATTTCCTTTCAGTAATCATGACCATGTTGCAAATACGTCCAGCAGCTCCAGTCTGCTTGGTCACCAAGTATTGTTGCAACATTTTGCTAGCAATGTCACCTGCCACTTCAGGGCTATAAAAATAACCTATATTATTAAATCACATTCAAACTAAACATACACTTACTAAAACTTACTACTACTATTAAACATAAATATGAAATTTGTATGTAACCATTTATTTATGTAAATGGTGTAAAAAAGAGGATTAAAAACTTAAAATGTAAGCCTGAAAAACCTTATAATAAAGGTAGGAAGTTACCTTTCATCCCATGACCTATTATTAAAATGTAGCATTTTTCAAACATGCAATAAGAGGAATGTGCTGGTGGATTTTGCAAAATCCAACCTTTTATCTATATAGATTATAGTCTTAATTTGCGATTGTTTAAAATCTATGACATTGCATTCATGTTTAATTATAGGATGGTATTCTCATGTCAGTTAAAACACTTTTGAAGTGAAACTTCTTCATGAACATAATGGAGAAATTTAGTATGGTATTTAAAAAATTCATGTTTACTTGTAATGTTTCACCACTGAGGCCTGGATAGGTATACTATTATTTAACCTACTTATGTAAAATATAAAATAAAAGAAGGATGATATATTGCTTTGCCAAGATGATGTGCCACTTAAACATTACAAATCAAATCAAATCTCAGCACAATATACATTGAAGTTTGTAATCCTCACTTAAGGACAATTATTAATTTATTATTTCATAAAAATTATATATTACAAATAAAATAATTTACTTGTCAACCATGCGAACACCACCTTTGAGACCATTTTTAAAAGCTCCTTTTCCTCTTCCACCCGCAAGAACCTTCAAGAAAACAGATTTATAAAAATTGGGTTGAAATATTCAAATTTATAATTTATTGATGTTTCTTAATAAATACCTGGGCTTTGAGAACAATATCTTTGGTGTTAAGTTCTGTGGCAAACTTAACTGCCTCTTCCTTGGTCTTGGCAACATTAAATTTTGGTACTGGGATACCATGATCACGTAATAATGTATAGCTTATATATTCATGAACATTGAGATGTCTCACTTGTTGTTTGTTTGGAAGGCTGTTTGCTGTTGTTGCAGCCAATATCTGCGTTAAAGATTTGCTAGTTCAATATAAAACAACATATGTCTATGAAAGTAAGAAATCAATGATTTAAACAAAAATATGAATGCATTATGTATGAAACTAACCATGTAGTGGCAATGTAAGAATATCCACTACTCCATATCGTCCTGCGGGTGTCGTAAGAGGTGGTAAATGGCAATGAAACAGGAGATGGGCAGCTGTCTGCATCTTTGTGAAAATTACTCGAAATAATAAAAACTGCAGTTGCCAAGCAAGCAACTATGGCCCAATGCCTCTAAGCTATGGGGGAGGCCCATGTTTAGCACTGTAGCAGTGGTTTCTTATAGGCTGTAATGGATTAATGAAATTAGGAAATTTTAAATAAATGTTTAACTGAAAGAAAACAGAAAATTTTAAATAACTATCAAAGAATATATTTAAATTTATTAACTACTATCAATAAAAAGCTGAATGATATTACTAAAATATTAAATTTTAAAATAAACACTGTGAAGTGCTGATGACGTAAGGTCAGAGGCAATCGAGCCCTGGAAACGACACCGACAAGGTCAATGCGTAAATAATTGCATTTAAAACTAAAATGAGAATTGTTTAGAGAAGGTTAAGGAAAGGAAGTAAATTGCTAACAATTTATTTTAAATGAAATAGTTTATTTTAACGCATTTATTTTAATAAAATAAATAGAAAAATAACACGAACAAAATTTCATGGTTTTTCGGACATTTAGAACATAATTATATAACTTAAAAATTTATAACATTTCGCAACTCGATTTGATTTCATTTACCTTGGTCCCATTTTTCAAAAATATTGTTTCCGCAAGACCAAAAGAACGAGGGAGTAAAGTCGCCATTTTTCTGCTAACCACAGAGTACAGTTGAATTTCTATTAATTTTATAAAAACCTTTTGGGCATAGATTGTTATTGTAGGAGTTACTGGAACAATTCGCCAGGCCAGTAAAAGTTAAAGATCATACAGCCTAGACTGATTTGTATTTTATTCACGAAATTATTAACAATAAACTTAAACTGATGCGCCATATTGCTGGACTGGGTAAAATGTAGTAATTATACACTCTTTCATTTTAACGACAACTTAATCACAGAATACTATAATACATACATAACATAATTGAAGGGGGGAGTGGGCGTTGGCCGAGTAGCCACTAATAGCTTCTCTACACGATGGACCATCGCGTGCTGACTAGTATACAGTCATCTGTGTGTAGTATGTACTACTATAAAATTCAGGACTTCATAGCAGGTACGTGACAACTTAGTTCCATTCTACGCAACTTGGCACTACCGTCGCAATTTAGCTTGCTATATATTTATTTATCTATGCTTCATAGGCGTGAACGTGATTTTAGTTTTTTTTTGGCGGGAACTCCAAATGAGGCGGTCAATTTAATAATTTTTACTGTTTTTCGTTAAAAATATCCTGTGTGAATATTACCATAACTTATTTTAGTCAGTGTAAATAATTGTACATTGTGTGAATTATCAAAATGAATGAACCGGAGGACCCAGGTGGAACTCCGAAACGATCCAAAATTGTTCGTAAAAGAGGTACGAAGGAATGTGGACCTGAAGTAGGCGGCGGTGAGGATGACTTTATTCCATTTTTTAAGCCAGGTTATATGAGACTTTATCCTGAACATTGTACAAATACGTACTTCAAAGTTTTTATTGAAAGCCGGGACCAACAGGTTAAAATTGGAAATAAAAGCCCAGTTTACTTAAATCATATTTTTACTTCGGAGGTGAAAGGTGTAGTAGCTTTACAGAGTCAATGCCAATAAAATTGCGGTTGTCTTTAAACAATACAACACAGCAAATAATTTCATCACAAATACAGACTTTTTAACAAAGCACAACTTGAAGGCACCTATTCCTGCAGCGCAGATAGAAAAAACTGGAATCATCAGATATGTGCCTATCAGCATTTCGAACAAGGATTTATATACGAAACTGTCTTCGATCTATGAAATTATTTCAGTGAGAAGATTCACGTAAAAAGTCGGTCAAAGTACTGTAGGTCTCGAGACTGTCAGTATAACTTTCTTGTCAAATATTCTGCCCGATAACGTCCAATATGACCTATTTTCGTTCAGGATGTTTGAATATGTCCCGCCGTTACAGCAATGCTTCCGGTGCTTAAATGTGTAATGGTAAACAACGTTGCTCGATATGTGCTGGGGAGCATAATTTCAGAGACTGCGATAAAAAAGAGAACCTGTATTGTGTCAATTGCAGTGGCCCTCACCTGGCTATTTCCAAATCTTGCCCAATAAAAATGAAAAAAATACTTGAAAAAAAGGGTAAAATTACTTATGCTTCTGTTGCAAATACAATTACGTCATCTGATTTTCCGTCTTTACCAGCACAGTCGAGCAGCATTGTTAAGAGCCTACCATCAATAAGCCAAAATGTACATAAATTAAATAAAAATGTAAAAATTGTAAATAATGTAAATAAAACAGTGCCTAAACCCAACTTGAACCAAACTCAACTTAAGGCTCAAATTGCAAACAATAAGAATATTCTGATGGCAATGGTCCAAACTTTAGTTGAATTGGGTAATAAAACAGATAATGAACCTGTGACTACTCTGTTCATTAAAGACTTACTTTTAAAAAAATCTGTCACATTAATGGACAGTACAGTACAGAACATACAGCAGTTATGTGTAGCTCAGTACAATATTCAAAGTATACATAGGAAAAAACCCTTACTGTCTAAATTTTTAGCTGAACAAAATGTTGATATATGTCTACTCAATGAAACTTGGCTTAAAGATACTCAGCATTTTAAAATTTCGGGATTGATTCCCACTATCATAATGCTCAAAATGAGCATGGTGGAGTAGCAATTTTGATCAAACCGTATTTTAAATATAATATTATTCAAACCAGATTTTACCAAGATACTCAGACTATAGCATTATCGTTATATGTAAGTGGTAAACACTTAACGATTCTATGTGTATACTGCCCTCCCTCGAATGGTAACTTCAGAATAATTAAACTGCGTAATATAATTAGAGATTTGCCTAAGCCAATATACGTGGCTGGAGATTTTAACGCTCATCATGTAGCATTTGGGTGTATGACCACGAAAAGTCGGGGTCATCAATTATACGATTTAATTGATGAATTTGATCTATGTGTCCTTAACGATAGAAGCTTCACTACTATTAATTATCCTAACCAAAATCCTTCGGCTATTGATGTCAGCTTTTGTAGTGCTCCAATCACTCTACTATGCGAATGGTGGGTGCATGATGATTGTATGGGTAGCTATCATTTTCCTACGCTTACTCGTGTTTTATTGTCCGTTGATAGGTACCAAATTAATCCTCCCATTGAAAAATTCTTATACAACAAGACAAACTGGACGAAATGCAATGAGCTGTCTCTAACTGCTTTTTCTAATTTTGAAGTTAATAATGAGAATCCATTACAGTCATATGACGAATTTATCGAAAGGCTTGATACACTTAAGAGGGATACTGTACCAAAGTTTGTCAAAGCAAATAATTATCGTTGCAAGCCTCCAGCACCTTGGTGGAGCGACATATGTGAACAGAGTGTTATTAAAACGAAGCTTTAAAGCTGTACAGAAGGGATCCAACCATTGATAATTATATTAATTACAAAAGACTTAATGCTGTTAAGAAAAAGATTATTTCAGAACATAAACGCAAACGGTTGGGTGAACATCTGTAATACTTTTAACAGAACTACACCTGTTAATATTATTTGGAAATACATCAAGTTATTTAAACGAATAAAATGTAATAATAGAACATATAAAGATGAATTTGTTGTCCCTCTTGAGTTCGTCAAGTGATTTCCTCATGTCAGCCATTACGTTGTCAACCCGATTGTTCACTTGGTCAATTCGGGTTTCAGCTTCCGACAGGCGGTTTTCATGTTGAGCAACCTTATCCTTCACCTCCTTTATCTCTTTCCCGAAGGTAGCGTGAAGGTCCTTCATGAGAAGCATCTGTTCCTCCTGTCGGCGGGCCTGTTCATCCTGTCCGCCCCGCAGCTGTTCTTTCAACCGACGGACCTGTTCCTGCAATATCACCATCAGAGCACCTAAGTCGGGTGCTGCAGATGTAGGAGCTACTGACGGGCCTGCAGCCGGTGGCTGGCCCTCCGACGTCTGCGGCGTTGCACCACCAATTCTCCTCTGGTCCGTCTCCTGCTGGCGTTGACTTCGGGTACGGACACCCTCCGATTCCTCCTTTGGTAAAATCGGCATGATTTTATTCACAGAATACCAGCGTGAAATAGTAGCTTAATGCTGCTGTATTTCGTATGGTGAGTGTAGAGAACCGGAGACCCTTTTTACTGGAAACGAGGCATTCCATCTTAGTCCTCTCGGGTGACAACGCATCTGCATTTTGATTCGTAATCGAGGATAGATGTAGATGTCTACGGGCCACGGCAACCACTTACCATCAGGTGGACTGTGTGCTCGTTTGTCACCGAATCCTATAAAAAAAAAATCCCACTTCTGACACCAATTGTTACGAGCTTGAGGTTCGTGACAATAAAAATTGCCGATAAAATTACCTAAATTAACACTTTAATTTACTTTACACAAATTAAAACTTAAAACACTAATAATTAAACACACTAATTCACTTTATTCCGCTCCGAAGCTTCGCTTGTCTCGCCAAATCCAATACTGCCCCGATCGCATCTTGCAGCGCCTATATATACAAATTAGCAATGAAGCATCCGGAATATTCAAGTAAATGCGCGCAAAGCGACGAGTGTTCGAGTGTAGATTTTCTAGAAACTTAGTTCTTCGGATGGCGCTGTCGGTTGAAAGATTTGTGATGTCATTTTCTGCAAAGCTCCCGTCGCTCTCGTTCCTGACACTAGATGGCGCTAGTGTATGACGTTGACTTATTCACGCAACAGTAAAAGTACCTTTGACCGACTGTTATGAATCTATTGACAACCAGGTCAATAGCTTATGGGTCGAATTTTGGAAACAAGATCAAGAACATAAAGGTAAGTGGTATGGAAATGTTCAAGAAAATCTGCCTGTAACACCATGGTATAACAAACTGAAAATGACCAGTCGGGACTTTATTACGACTATAAACAGACTGCGTTTTGGTCACTCCACCGTCCCGGCCCACCTGGCTCGGTTGGGCATAATGGAGAGCAGCTACTGCACCTACTGTAATACTAATAATTCTGTTGGTGATATCGAACATTTCATATTTATATGTGAGTAGACGTGGGCGTTATTTCACGTCACTAGATACAGTAACTGGCTACACGGCATGTAACCGAATCACTAGTTTCGAGTCATGTTACAAGTAGTGATTTTTGTAAATGCGTGATTATTATTACTGTTAACCATGATTATTGCGGGAGTCGACTGTCGGTCGGTCGAGCGCAAAGCGCACATGTGGCATACAACAATAAATAAAACATCGTAAGTAACAGTTTAATTTTCATACGTAAGATTATAGATATAGACAATAAAATAGAGTAATCTCTGTTTGTAAATAATTTCAATGGTTTGCGATTCCGGGAAGCGAGTCACATTGTTGAATTAAACTAAAATAATTTTTAAAACATTTTTGACGGAGCCATGAACTCGTTTATTCATAAAATTAAAGTAAAACTAAAAAATATGTATAAAAAATTTAAATGTTTATAATATTATAAATCTTTAAAACTGTGTGCCAAACAAACAAACAAATTAATTGTATAGTGTAAATAAAAGTACAAAAACAAATGATAGTGAAAACGTTGAAAAAGTGTAAATAAACTGTAACTATCAATAATCATTGTATATACAATCAAATTGACTTGTAAATATGCCTGCATTAATAATTGTATGAAAATCTTAGTGTCATAGTAAACACAAATTAATCATAAATACATTTAATGCAGTCAGTCCTAAACCTAAATAAAGTATGAAGGGAAGTTAATTTATTGATTTAACAATATACAGTAACTGTATAGCTACAAACACAGATTGTGATTAAATTTATTTTCGTTTCTTGTGTAACTGTATAGTTGGTGGTGATATTTATGCAAACAATCACAGTAGCCGAAAAAAAATAGCCAGTTACAAAAATCACTAGTTTTGAAACAGGTGACGCCGATCAAGTTACTGGTTTCGTTACGTTTCTTGAAAATGACGTAACGACCCACATCTATATGTGAGTGCTTTTCATTTGACAGATTGATTCTTGTCAGTGAAATAAGTGACATAGTGCAAAATCAAGTGACAGTGCAAGATCCCTCCCGCCACTTGAGTGATATGTTAAAAAATAGATCCTATTACGTGCCTCTATATAAATTTATCAAAAATACAGTGGGGAAATTATAATAAACCGAATAAAAATACTCAAGACCTGGCCTAAAGGTCTAGATACCAGGCCATAAACTCCAAAAAAAAAACGTGATTTTACTGACAGCTGTCGCAGAGATCTAGCTATATTTATGAACTAATAGTCATGCGCAATCATTCGATTTTATAAATAATGTTTGTTAGGCAAATATATTTTTACAGTCGCTTTTCATGTAGCTTCCGATATTTGTGTTTAAATGTTTCGAATGTTTCTGATTACGATGTGTGTAGGCTTTCTAAATATCTTAGTATCGACGAAATTAAAGCAAAACATTTATTAATAAAGCAACCAGTTCTGAAAAAATTAAATGAAGAAAATATTAGAGCTTTAATTGAAACTTTTGATGAACTTGGCTTTTCGAAAGATGTTATGATTTCATACCCTGCGCTATGTAGCTGGTTACCAATTACATTAAGATTTCGATATAAAGTATTGCAAGAATGTGGAATAGAAAATATTACACCTGCATATTTGCTGTCCTATTTGAATTTGATTAAACAAAATACAATAGGACAATTGAAAAGTGATGGCTTAATTTTAAACTGTGTTAATGTTGAGAACAGACTTGCAAGTTATATGACGCAGTGGCCAACATCACTTACCACATTGGTTTACGGTGATGTAAACACAATTTCATTATACTCCCTCAGGCTAAAAATAATTCAGAGATACCTTGAACTAATGCTAGACTTAAGCTGTGATGAATTTTACAGAGGCTTGAAAACATACCCAACAATAAAATATCGTCCACTCCAGGTTATTAATGAAACCTTAAATATCTTACAAACAGAGCTAAGGATACCTCATTACAAAATAAAATCAAACTTATATTTAATTCATGCTGACCCAGATAATTTAAAAAACATATTATATAAATTTAGATCTATTGGAGGAATTGATATCAAAGAAATCGTAAGGTTACATCCTAAAATAGCAATGAAGCGCTATTATTCTATGCTAGAAATAAGAAAGGTGTTAAAAGAATTTAATGTATCTAATGAAGCACAGATGAGATGTTTTGAAATTTATACTCTGAGTCCTAAAACTGTAAGAGAAAGATTACAGAAAGCTCAAAGTATTCCAGAATTTTGTACATATTTTAACCATCCAAGATTCCTTAAAATGATACATTATAATAAGACAGCTATGAAAAGACTCTTGAAATTATCTAGTTCTAACAAAAAATGTCTGAGTTTAAATATTTTATCTGGTAGTGCAGTACGTTACGAAACATTCGAAAAATCACCTGGAGATCGTTCAGGAAAAGGAAAAGACCTAGTGTTCTGTATTTCACAGGCATTAGGATGTACATTCAAATCTAATGACATAAGACAGGCAATCAAAAAGCACCCATTTTGGATCAATATACCATTGGTACAAATAAAATTTGTTTTTGACCAATTGGCAAATAAGTTTTCACCACAAGATATTTATGAAAATTGTCCAATTTTGCTGTACCCATGGAACAAAATAAAAGATGTCATAAACATATTAGAAAAGGATCAAGCACACATTCAACTTTCTCATGATAGTTTAGATTTATCTCAACTAAGCAGTTCACAAAAACTAAGCTTGGCTCTATATTTACTGGAAAAAAATCATTATTTTACTGGAAATGGTGTATGGAATGAAGATAAAAATAAAAGTTATGCAGATTTTGCTTCTGAACACAAAAATGAAAAAGCATTAAAACTAGTAAATAATAATTAAGGTTAAAATAAATAATTGAGATGGTTTTATTTTGTCTTAACTAGCTTTTACCCCCATGGCTTTCTTGGCATGGTCTAGCGTTTACCCTCATCTTGAAGAATCACTAGAGGTTGTGAACTCAAGACTTCTCTGGGTTCGCTTCAAAATGGGACTGACGAAGTTATTCCTTTTGGCTGTTTATGCGCCGGTAGCTTCGTCGTCCAGGGCTGAGCTGGAGGAGTTTTGGGAGAATGTAAGAGAAGTTCTAGATTTGGTTAAGGGAAACGAAAGAACTGTTGTATGTGGTGATTTGAATGGATGGGTAGGTATCGATCGACCAGGATATGAGTCGGTGCTTGGAAAGTTTGGCGATAAAAGGGTTAATGATGCTGGCAAGCTTATACTGGCTGTATGCAAGGAAAAGGGTCTTCTTGTGACAAACACTATGTTTAATCACAGGAAGATCCATATGTACACTAGAGAAAGAAAGAATGAGAGAAGTATGATTGATTTGTTCCTGGTGGATGACAGACTGCAAAAACAAGTGATGGATACACGAGTGTTCAGGGGTGCTGACCTGAAAACGGATCATTATCTAGTAATTACTAGATTTAGGGGTTTGTTCGCGGGTTGGCGCCACCGGACGGCAGTAACAGAACCACAGTCGGTCTGTCGCATCCGAAGCTGGAAGCTTCAGGAAGCGGATACTAGGGACAAATATCACACGAGGGTAGCCGAAAAGCTTGACACCATCGATGGCAGGAAAGAATGTGTGGAGAGAACATGGCAGAACCTTAGGGATGGAATGGTAAGTGCAGCGGAAGAAGTATGTGGTACGACAAAAAGAGGTAGTAGTAAAAGAAGAGATGCATGGTGGAATGATGAAGTGAAAGAAGCTGTAAAAAAGAAGAAAAAAGCATGGTTAGACTACTTAGCCTCTAGTAACGATGAGCATATGAGAGAGAAGATGAAAGAAAGATATAAGCTGCAGAAAGTTCATGCGAAAACATTGATTGAGGAAGTACGTGAAAGGTGTAGAATAGAAGCGGACGAGAGGTTGTCGCACAACTTTAGGGAAAACTCCAAACTCCTCTGGAAAGAGGTTGGAAGATCCCGGAGTGGTGCGACAGCTTTAAGAATGAACAAAGTGCTTTCGAGAACCAATGACGTCCTCTCAGAAAAATCGGACGTCATGCAGCGATGGAGTGAATTTTATAGAGAATTGTATGCGTGTCATGATCTTAGTGAAGGATCCGGGGGTGACGCCGTGACTGGCACGCCAGACACGGACCTCGATGACACTGAGGTCATCAGCATGAAAGAGATTGAACGTGCGATTCGAAGTTTGAAATGTGGTAAGGCTGCGGGACTAGACAGAGTTACTGCTGAAATGGTCAAGTACGGTGGGCCTCGCGTCTGGGACAGCTTTCATCTGCTGTGCAATTTGTGCTGGCGGACGGGAGATGTCCCGGATGATTGGCGATCCGCGGTCATTGTGCCTTTATATAAAGGTAAAGGTTCACATTTTGACTGTGGGTGCTATCGGGCGATCAGCTTGACCAGTTTAGCAAGTAAAGTTTATTCGAAGGTTTTGACACGCAGGATGCA
Source organism: Parnassius smintheus behrii (assembly GCA_036936625.1). Classification (NCBI taxonomy): domain Eukaryota; kingdom Metazoa; phylum Arthropoda; class Insecta; order Lepidoptera; family Papilionidae; genus Parnassius; species Parnassius smintheus. Next base: position 34,412,198 of record JAUPFT010000001.1, on the reverse strand, counting down.
AGAGAAATCGGAAAGATTCTTATGGGAGGCACAATGCGGATTTAGACCTGGAAGAGGATGCACGGATCAAATGTTTTCTCTCCGCATGATCACGGAGAAGCTTCTGAGTGTTAACCAGAGGATTTTCTGTGCTTTTGTGGATCTGGAGAAAGCATTTGATAAGGTTATAAGGAAGAAAATGTGGGAACTGTTGCCGGGATATGGTGTGGATGGTCGATTGTTAAGGGCTGTGCAGTCACTTTACTATGACTGTAAAGCCTGTGTGCGGGTAGGGCATGACCTGTCACCCATGTTTAGCGTCCAAGCGGGCGTAAAACAGGGTTGTGTCATGTCTTCCTGGCTGTTCATACTGTATCTCGACAGCTGTTTACAGAAGCTGAAAGATAGCTGTTTGGGTGTGAAATTGGGTGACATAAAAGTTAATTGTCTGCCGTATGCTGATGATGCAGTGCTTATTGCACCATCAGAAGCAGAACTGCAGGCATTAGTCACGTGTATGAAAGAGGAATATGAAATTAAAGGTCTCCGTTTGAATGCTAATAAAACTAAGGTTCTGGTATTTGAAAAGGACGAAGAGAGAACGAAATGTGAAATATGGGTAAATTAGGAATGTCTAGAACAGGTAAATGAAATTGTATACTTGGGGAGTGCTTTCAGCCGGGATGGAAGATGTGATTTAGATGTGGATAGGCGTGTCGCTGCCGGAAACAAAGTCAATGGTGCCCTGAATGCATTAGTAAAAAGGCAAGGCGTGGTGAAGAGTGCACGCCTTGCAATACATAACGCAGTGTTGGTACCGACTTTGTTATATGGCAGCGAAACCTGGGTATGCCAGAAGAAGCATAAAAGCAAGTTGAATGCAGTGGAGATGCGATCTCTTCGTAAAATGTGTGGCGTTACCATAGCCGACCGAAAGCGAAACGAAGAGATTCGCAATATGGCAGGATTGAAAGATGACCTTATCACAAAAATTGATAGGGGCGTACTCCAATGGTTTGGGCACGTTGAACGAATGAGTGAAGACCGAATGGTGAAGAAAATATATAGAGCGAAAGTAAATATTAAAAGGTGTCGAGGTAGACCGAGACTAACTTTCGAAGACCATGTGAGCAAATTGCTCGAAGAGGGGAGGGTCAAGAGTACTCGGATACCTAGACGTGCATGTATGAAGAAGTTAATGAACCTGAAAGAAGCGAAAGAGGTATGTAAGGATCGTGACACTTGGCGATCTGTTCTCTCTGGCTACCCCGTTAGGGATTGTGCGTGACGATAAGTAAGTAAGTAAGTTGAAGAATCACTTGCTTATGTGGGTGTCTGTCACAAAAATGTGTCTCACACAGACTTTTTCAAGAAGTTGCTTGAAATTTGGTATAGTTGTAATATGCAGTTATTTAATTTATGTAACCAACCTGGGTTCGATCCTCACTCACACCAATGAAATCAATTGCAATTTTAAGTGCATTATTACCACATGCTCAGCGGTGAATGAAAACACTTCCACTACTTGATATACAATTCATATATAAGTATTTCTCAATAGCGATAGTGTGGGTGTGTTGAAATGGGGCGCCATCCGTATGATAGTTGCTTTGATGCTTACTGCTACTTGCGGTATTGCATCTTGTGATGGCTTTGCGGGTGTGCTGCACCTGATTCGACGCATTCTTGTGGTTCTGGTCGATGGAGGTATCCGAGTGGTTATGTCTGCTGGGACTTATGGGGTACGTTGGGATGGTGTAAGCCCGATGATAGTTGTATTGATGCTTGTTGCGTTCTGCAGCATTGCATATCTGCGATGGTTGTTTTTTGGCATGTTGAACTGTGGGATGTCTCAATGGCGCTCTCTGCGTCTTGGTTTGACTCACACTTAAGTAGTCTTAGTGCTGGTGGTTAGCGGGTTTGTTGTAGCAACACGGCTTTCCCGTGAACATCGTGCACGCATACCGTTTGTGGGTCGTCTATCTTTCGGATTGGGAAGAGTGTGTTTGGTAGCAAAATGTAACAAGCATACTCAACTTCATGTCTTAGTGCATTAGCGCTATGACATGTGGAGTTTTGTCCACTGGCGTCTTAATAACGTGCTACTACGATACGTTGGTGTAGTTTTTAGTTAACAACAATACAAATTTTGTTACCAAAGTCGATAGGGATCATGTGGGTGTGTTGTGACCATCCGTATGATAGTTGCATTGATGATCACTGCTACTTGCGGTATTGCGTCTTGTGATTGATCTGCGGATATGCTGCACCTGATTCGACGCATCATTCTTATGGTTCTGGTGGATGGAGGTATGCGGGTGGTGATGGCTGCTGGGATGTATGGGGGACCTTGGGATGGTGTAAGCCCGATGATAGTCGTATTGATGCTTGTTGCGTTCGGCAGCATTGCGTCTCTGCGATGGTTGTTGGGTGGGATCTTATTCTCAATGGCGCCCTCTCTAGTCTTGGTTTGACTCACACCTTAGCAGTTTTAAGGTAGTTGGTGCTGCCTTAAAACTGCTTAGGTAGGTAAGCGGGTTTGTTGGTGGTGGTAAGCAGGTTTATTGTAGCAATACGGCTTTCCCATGGACATCGCACACCCATACCATTTGTGGGCGGCGTCGTAGCGCATGGCGATGCGTCGTCTATTTTTCGGATAGGGATGAGTGTGTTTTGTAGCACTTTTGAGTGTAACAAGCATACTCAACGTCATGTCTTATTGAATTAGCGCTATGCAGCCCCGGATCTAGGGGGGGGGGGGGCAAACCGGGGCACCTGCCCGGGCGACTGTTTCAGGGGGCGCTATAATTATAATATGATTGGAAAAAATAGTTTTATTTGCTTTAAAAGCGCCTAGTATCCAGCACACGTTGTTCTGCCAATTATTCACTTGATTTTAAAACGCCCAGTTGGTTTTTGAACACATCCTAAGGGTTTATTCCGACATGCGCTGCCAGCAGCTGTAGTGTAGTTGATTGTTTGGAACATCTAATGGCGTGAATTTGGATTTAAACAATTTATTAATTCTATAAAGAATGAACAACAATTATTTAAAAATTAATTTTATTCTTAGATTATCATAAAATTATAACAATTAGTAATTGTTATAATGGATTTTCGGAAAGATCGCATTTCGCAAGCCTGATTCTATCAATTATCATAAAATTAATAAATTATTTAAATTCAAATGAAGTGGCTTCGCGAAGGAGGCTCCTCCTTAAGCTCCATTCATACTTTTGATACGATTCCGTTTATTCCGTAGATACGATTCCGGGTATTCCGAATAACTCTTGTATCTTGGACATTGGAGTTAATTAGACTGAATCGTAGAAATTTCAAGGCTCAGATTATGGTAAACAGAGATCCATGAAGTTGGCAGCCGGAAATAATTATTAAATATGCGACTAGTATAAATCGATTGCGCGTAAAAAATGATGTTTATCGGTACTAATTACTTGTTTGCGCGTCAAATAAATGTAGTATGCAAGATGATGTTGTGACCCGGATTAAGAAAGGAATGCTTCGGTGGTTTGGTCATGTAGAAAGAATGAATGAGGAAAGAGTGAGAAAGCAAATTTATATGGCAGATGTGAACGGCAGACTCGAAAAGGGACGCCTTAGAAAAAAGTTTATTGACCAAATTGGCGATATTTTGAAAATGGGCCACGTTAGAAGTACCCCTAACCGACGCGCATGTATGTGTGGATATATGGATGTAAAGGCGGCGAAAGAGGTATGTCAGGATTGTGCCAAATGGAAGTCCGTAGTCTCTGTCCACCCCTCTGGGTGACAGGCGTGAGTGTTAATGTTATATGTTTTTGTGTAAGATGGGTGCTGTGAAATAATAAATTTTTACTTTTTGCTTAAAATAATGGTAAAAGAATAATTAAACAATGTAAATTTGTAGAGTTTCACATGCGCAATCAGCACCCGATATCAGTTTATCCATAAGTTGTTTATTTATGTCGTAAATAAATAATTAAATAATCCCATAACCTCAGCCGCAGCGTCCGAGCTCGAGAGTGCAATGTCCCTAGTACTCTGGCGCTTAAAGCGCTTTTTAGGGTTCCGTAGTCAACTAGGAACTCTTATAGTTTCGCCATGTCTGTCCGTCTGTCCGTCCTCGCTTAATCTCTGTGACCGTTAGCACTAGAAAGCTGAAATTTGGTACCAATATGTGTGTCAATCACGCCGACAAAGTGGAAAAAAATGTTTTATTAGGGTAGCCCCCCCTATATGTAAAGTGGGAAGTGATTTTTTTTTAATTTCAACCCTAATGTGTGATATATTGTTAGAAAGGTATTTAAAAATGAATAGGGGTTAAATTTTAACCCCCTAACTTTTGAACCATAAGTTTAGAAAATATGAAAAAAATCTGAAAAGTAGAACTTTATAAGGACTTTCTAGGAAAATCATTTTGAACTTGGATGGAAACAACAGTACCCACTACCGGGAGCAGTTGCAGGAGCACGGAGCGCTGCTGGAGCGCGAACATAATGGATATTCAGAATTATGTAATGATAAATATAATGTGTTTCGTCGTGACCGTGGGTCGTTGGGAGGTGGGGTCATGTTATTGTGTGCACCATACTTGCAGGCCCGTATGAGATCCGAGTGGCATTGTAATAACCTTGAGAGCGTTTGGGTGACGGTTCCTTCTAGTGCTGTGAGATTAGAGCACGACCTCCACATAGCAATGGTTTACAAACCCCTTCACTCATCACCCTCAGAGAGAACCAGACTATTTGAAAATCTTATTTCGCAAATACGTAATAATCATCCCAATGATCAGTTTATATTTGTAGGCGATTTTAACCTACCGTGTATAGACTGGACACAAGATGGACCTGTCATACTCAGGAAAGGCTCTGCTGAAGTCCAGAATTCTGCATCACAGCTCATTGACCATACGGCTTTCATAGGTCTTATGCAATATAATATCATCTTAAATAATAGTAATAAAATACTAGACCTAATTTTTTCACACTCGTCCGTCACTGTTAGTAGATCCAACTTCCACCTTGTTAAAGAAGACTGTCACCACCCTTCACTCATTATCACTGCGTCAGATATACTCATACCTCCCTTGAAGACACAATCGCGATCAAAGTATATTTATGAGCGTGCTGACTTTAATATCATTAATGATGTTAAATCAACAGGATTGGTCGTTTATATTAGACACTAACACAAATATTGAGACTATAATAGCTGGTTTTTATGCAATTATAAATAACTGCATAGAAACATATTGTTACGAGCTTGAGGTTCGTGACAATAAAAATTGCCGATAGAATTACCTAAATTAACACTTTAATTTACTTTACACAAATTAAAGTTAAAAACACTAATAATTAAACACACTAATTCACTTAATTCCGCTCCGAAGCTTCGCTTGTGTCGCCGAGTTCAACTCTGCCCCGATCGCATCTTGCAGCGCCTATTTATTTAAATTAGCAAAGAAACATCCCGAATATTCAGGTAAATGCGCGCAAAGGGACGAGTGTGCGAGTATAGACTTTCCAGAAACTTAGTTCTTCGGATGGCGCTGTCGGTTGAGAGAGTTGTGATGTCATTCTCTGCAAAGCTCCCCTCGCTCTCGTTCCTGACAATAGATGGCGCTAGTTGACTTATTCACACAACACTGCCCCCTCCTAAGACATGCTCGTCCCGAGCATTATCGGTCCCATAATAACGCGCCAAGCGATTCACATGGACGATCTTAGGAGTCCCTCTTGCGCCTTTCTGTATCCGGTAGGTCACATCGTTGATCCTGGCTACAATCCGGTACGGGCCGTCCCATTTAGCTTGAAGCTTAGGAGATTTCCCTTTGCTGCGGACTGGATTGTGCAACCACACTAATGAACCTTCGTTGAACCCTTTATTGTTCATTTTGCGGTCGTACCGGGTTTTCATTTTCTCAGACATTTGCTGGCCCGATTGTCTGACGTGCTCATAAATGTCATTCATTTTGTTCCGCAAGTCATTTGCATAATCGGTTATACTGCGTGGGGCATCAGGTGGTATCCCGGTGATCAGGTCTGCAGGCAGCCGTAATTCTCTTCCAAAGTTTGCGAAAGCTGGTGTCACTGCTGTACTTTCGTGAACAGAACTTCGATATGACAACAAAAACGGTTGTATGTGCTTGTCCCAATCTCGTTCTCGTGTCTACAACTTTTGCTAGGTACCTCTCCAATGTCTGATTAAATCGTTCCACCATTCCATCAGATTGCGGGTGATAAGAAGTCGTTCTTGTTTTATGAGTACCCATTACTCGGCAAGTTTCCTGGAATATTTGAGACTCAAAATTCCTTCCTTGATCGCTGTGAATCTCTAAAGGTACTCCAAAACGACAGAAGACTTTATGAACTAGTTTATCTGCAACTGTTGAAGCTTCTTGATTTGGAATGGCGAAGACTTCTGGTCACTTAGTGAAGTAATCCATCACAACCATGAAATACTTGTAACCGCTTTCACTCTCCGGAAACGGCCCCGCCACGTCAATGGCTATTCTCTCCCATGGTGCACCAACATTGTACAACTTCAATGCACCTCTACTACGAGCCTGAGGTCCCTTTACAGCCGCACAACTTGTACATTTGCGACACCAGTCCTCGACATCGTTTCGACAGTGGACCCAGTAAAACCGTTCTCGGATCTTCAGTAGAGTTCGTTTAACTCCCAGATGGCCTCCTGAATAATCATTATGGTACAGCTGTAGCACATCCGGTACTTTAGCTTTAGGGACAACCATTTGCAAATGACAGCTGTCTCTCCTAACATTTTCCCATTTACATCACAGAACTCCATCCTGAAGCAGCAAGCTGTCCCACTGGGCCCAATAGCTTTTAGTGGTCGAACTCATTGCTGAGACGTCGCTCCACTTAGGCTTGGGAGCACTGGCCTTTATCCATTCCAGAATCGGCTTGATGTCCGGATCTTCCTGCTGTGCATGTTGTAAGCTGTCCTTCCATTCGTTGCCGAGGTGGTCCGTCCTGAGCATCCTCACGGATACCTCTTCCTTACTCTCTTGCCTAGTACAATGGTTGCAATCTTCAGGACAAGGTCTTCTTGACAATGCATCTGCGTTGCCGTGAGATTTTCCGCTGCGATGTTCGATCTCAAAGTTGTATTCCTGCAGTAGTTCAATCCACCTCGCAACTTGTCCTTCTGGATTTTTAAACTGCAATAGCCATTTTAGTGCAGCATGGTCAGTTCTTAAGTGAAATTTTCGCCCCAGAAGATATTTGCTAAAATGCTGCAACGACTTTACCACAGCGAGCAATTCGCGTCTTGTGACACAATAGTTCCTTTCCGGTTTTGACAACGACTTGCTGAAGTACGCTATCACGACCTCTTGGTCACCATTCCGTTGAGACAACACACCGCCAAGTCCTATATCACTTGCGTCTGTGTCAACTATAAATTCTTTGCTTGCATCAGGGTATCCCAAAATAGGTGTTTTGCACAGACGGTCCTTGAGCTCCTGGAATGCGATATCACAACTTTCATCCCAGCAGAAATGTCGCTTCTCCTCGGTTAGCTTATGCAGAGGTTTGGCTATATCTGCTTCTCCTCGGTTAGCTTATGCAGAGGTTTGGCTATATCTGCAAAGTTCTTCACAAATCGCCGGTAATAGGAGCACAAACCCAAAAATGCTCTAACCTGCGTCTTGTCTTTTGGAACCGGCCAACCCTTGACAGCGGCGATTTTCTCCGGATCCGTAAGGATACCTTCTTCCGACACTACATACCCTAAAAAGTTAACTTGTCGTTTGAATAGTGAACATTTCTTCGGACTCAACTTGAGGTTGGCACTCTGAATCTTCATGAGCACGCGTTCCAGGTTCTGAAGGTGTTCCTCAAACGTACGGCCCACGATGATGATGTCATCCAAGTAGACCAGACAGGCATCGCCAATTAGCCCAGTAAGTACAAGCTCCATCAGCCTTTCAAACGTTGCTGGAGCATTGCACAACCCAAACGGCATTACTTTAAATTGCCACAGACCCTTTCCCGTCGAGAACGCAGTTTTCTCCCTGTCCTTAGGGTCAATTTCAACTTGCCAGTAGCCACTTTTTAGATCCAGCGTGCTAAACCACTTAACTCCTGTAAGCATGTCCAGCGTGTCATCAATTCTTGGCAAGGGATAGCTGTCCTTCTTCGTAACGTCGTTCAGACGGCGGTAGTCAACACAAAACCGCATGCTGCCATCCTTCTTCTTCACCAGCACCACTGGTGAACACCATGGACTAGAGGAAGGTTCAATAACACCATCCTTCACCATTCCTTCAATCATGGTTTCCACTTCCTTTTCACGTGCTACCGGCAATCTTCTTGGCCGCTGACGGATAGGCAATTCTTCTCCCGTGTTTATTTTGTGTTGGACTAACCCAGTCTTTCCTATGTCAGCATCGTTTGATGAGAATACATCGGCGTACTTGAGTAACAACTTCTTCGCCTTGACCAATTCGTTCGGGGAGAGAACACTGCGACAGTCTTCCAAAAGTGTGGTCACTCTCGTTTCTGAATCCTTGCTGGGGGTCCCACTCGATATATATTGGCACCGACGTAACCAATCCACTTCCTCACAAGTGCCAACTAGTGTGCCTTTTTCTATAATCTGTTCCCGGTCGCAAAGGTTCAGCACACGTATTCTTGAGATGTCAGTGGTTCTGCCCAAGGTTCGAGCTACTTTCCATGGAAGGTCATTGATTACCCTTTCCACAAGTACACAACGGTGAGCTTGCCCAGCGTTTCGGGGAAGACTAACCGGAACAATCGTTTCCGATCTCGGCGGAAGAACAATTTTCTTAATGCTGTACACGTTCCCTGGTAACGCACCTTCCATAAAAAGTTCCTCCTGTCCACATTTCAAAACACCTTGCTTAACGTCGATCTCACAACAATTATTCCTCATAAAGTCTAGGCCTAGGATGCAGTCGTCCATTATATCAGCCACGATGACATTATGCAGGTAGATCACGTTGCCTAGCTTCAACTCCATCTCCTTCTCTCCACGGACGGGTATACGCTGACCGGTGGCTGTTACCAAATTAATGCGTTCTAGGTTGTATGCGGAGTCCCCAAGGAACTGACTTATAAGTTGGGAACTAACAACCGTACGAGAAGCTCCAGTGTCTATGGTCAGTTTACACGGCATTCCGTTGACCTCGCCCTTGATGATTAGACTGTTCCCATCATGGGTTTGTGAGATCGAGATCCTTGGGGCTCTTTTAACATCAGCCAGCACCCGCCCCGCAGTTCTGGCTTTTACTCCTTTGCCTGCTGCTGCTGGGCGGTGCTGTTGGCCGCACTACCCTCCTGAGATCGTTCACCGTCCCTTTCTAGGGTTCGCTTAGGGCAGCTGGATCGAAGATGGCCCTTTTCCCCACAGCCATAGCACTTAGGGCTGTATCCTCTGTTGCGGTCACGAACTGTAGCTGCTGCAACCTCCCTGACGCGATGGGAACGATGATCCTGCCGCACGGCTTCTACCTCCAGTGCATGGGCCAAGGCGTCCTTAAGCGTCTCGTGGTGCCCGAGCCTCACAGCAGCTCTGACTTCCAGGTCACGGATGCCGTCGATGAATGTCTGCACCAGGTTCCCTTCAATGAGCGCAGGTACAGACCGGTATGCTTTTCGCACCAGCTTCTCCACCTCTAGAGCCCACTGCTGCAGGTTTTCGTTGATGCGCTGCAAGCGAACTTTAAGCTGCGCACGAAAGACGTGTTCCAGGTGAGCGTCGCCATATCTCGCCTCCAATGCTTCAAGGAGTTGCTCATAAGTCACTTCCTCACCGAGAGCTTCCAGAACTGTTAAGGTGTGTAAAGTGTGAGAGCAGTCATGGCCTGACTTTTATTCCAGCCGTTCGCCTTCATAACAGCCTCGAACTGGATTTTGTAGGCTGACCAGGAAGAGGTACCGTCGAACGGTGGCACCTTGAACCCACGTAGCGAAGGTGTTGTAGCTACTACGGGAGGTGTAGCTCCATCTCCAAGTTTGAGTTCGTCCAGTGATTTCTTCATGTCAGCCATTACATTGTCAACCCGATAGTTTACTTGGTCGATTCGGGTTTCAGCTTTCTCGATTCGGTTTTCAGCTTTCGCGATTTGGGTTTCAGCTTCCGACAGGCGGTTGTCATGCAGAACAACCCTATCCTTCACCTCCTTTATCTCCTTCCCGAAGGTAGCGTGAAGGTCCTTCATGAGGAGCATCTGCTCTTCCAACCGACGGGCCTGTTCCTCCTGTCCGCCCCGCAGCTGCTCTTCCAATCGGCGTGCCTGTTCCGCCTGCTGGCGAGCCTGTTCCGCCTGCTGGCGAGCCTGTTCCGCCTGCTGGCGAGCCTGTTCCTCCTGTCGGCGAGCCTGTTCCTCCTGCTGCTCTTTCAACCAACGGGCCTGTTCCTCCTGTCGGCGAGCCTGCTCCTGCAGCATCACCATCAGAGCACCTAAGTCAGGTGCTGCAGATGTAGGGGCAACTGACGGGCCTGCAGCCGGTGGCTGGCCCTCCGACGTCTGCGGCGTTGCACCACCAAATCTTCGTTAGTCCGTCTCCTGCTGGCGTTGACTTCGGGTACGGACACCCTCCGTTTCCTCCTTAGGTAAAATCGGCATGATTTTATCCCACTTCTGACACCAATTGTTACGAGCTTGAGGTTCGTGACAGTAAAAATTGCCGATAGAATTACCTAAATTAACACTTTAATTTACTTTACACAAATTAAAGTTAAAAACACTAATAATTAAACACACTAATTCACTTAATTCCGCTCCGAAGCTTCGCTTGTGTCACCGAGTTCAACTCTGCTCCGATCGCATCTTGCAGCGCCTATTTATTTAAATTAGCAAAGAAACATCCCGAATATTCAGGTAAATGCGCGCAAAAGGACGAGTGTGCGAGTATAGACTTTCCAGAAACTTAGTTCTTCGGATGGCGCTGTCGGTTGAGAGAGTTATGATGTCATTCTCTGCAAAGCTCCCCTCGCTCTCGTTCCTGACACTAGATGGCGCTAGTTGACTTATTCACACAACAATATGTTCCTCAGGTTTACCACTCTGGTGTGCACACATATCCCATCTGGTATAGCAGGCCGTTAATAGATTTAATTAAAGAAAAGTTTAAAGTTCACAAACACTGGAAAAAATACAAAAACCCAAACGACTATGCTCAATTTTCAGACTTAAGAAGTAGACAAAAAGAAATGCAGTCAAACTGTTATAATTCCTATATAAAATCTTCACAACAAAAAATTAAAAATAACCCCAAATACTTCTGGTCCTATGTAAAATCTAAGAGAAAGAATATTTGTAATTATCCTCAACAGATGACGTACAATAATTTAGTTATCAGTAACAGTTTTGACATTTGTTCCGCTTTTAATAAGTTTTTTGAGAGAAATTTTAATAAACCGTGTGATCTATATTTACAAAATACGCATAATAGTCCATTGCAAATTGCTAATATACATGACATTACTTACTTACTTACTTACTTATCGTCACGCACAATCCCTAACGGGGTAGCCAGAGAGAACAGATCGCCAAGTGTCACGATCCTTACATACCTCTTTCGCTTCTTTCAGGTTCATTAACTTCTTCATACATGCACGTCTAGGTATCCGAGTACTCTTGACCCTCCCCTCTTCGAGCAATTTGCTCACATGGTCTTCGAAAGTTAGTCTCGGTCTACCTCGACACCTTTTAATATTTACTTTCGCTCTATATATTTTCTTCACCATTCGGTCTTCACTCATTCGTTCAACGTGTCCAAACCATTGGAGTACGCCCCTATCAATTTTTGTGATAAGGTCATCTTTCAATCCTGCCATATTGCGAATCTCTTCGTTTCGCTTTCGATCGGCTATGGTAACGCCACACATTTTACGAAGAGATCGCATCTCCACTGCATTCAACTTGCTTTTATGCTTCTTCTGGCATACCCAGGTTTCGCTGCCATATAACAAGGTCGGTACCAACACTGCGTTATGTATTGCAAGGCGTGCACTCTTCACCACGCCTTGCCTTTTTATTAATGCATTCAGGGCACCATTGACTTTGTTTCCGGCAGCGACACGCCTATCCACATCTAAATCACATCTTCCATCCCGGCTGAAAGCACTCCCCAAGTATACAATTTCATTTACCTGTTCTAGACATTCCTGATTTACCCATATTTCACATTTCGTTCTCTCTTCGTCCTTTTCAAATACCAGAACCTTAGTTTTATTAGCATTCAAACGGAGACCTTTAATTTCACATTCCTCTTTCATACACGTGACTAATGCCTGCAGTTCTGCTTCTGATGGTGCAATAAGCACTGCATCATCAGCATACAGCAGACAATTAACTTTTATGTCACCCAATTTCACACCCAAACAGCTATCTTTCAGCTTCTGTAAACAGCTGTCGAGATACAGTATGAACAGCCAGGAAGACATGACACAACCCTGTTTTACGCCCGCTTGGACGCTAAACATGGGTGACAGGTCATGCCCTACCCGCACACAGGCTTTACAGTCATAGTAGAGTGACTGCACAGCCCTTAACAATCGACCATCCACACCATATCCCGGCATTGTCGGCCGGCATTAATTTTAATGTCATATTGCCGGCATCCCGGCAATATGACATTAAAATTAATAAAGAGTATATTTTAAAGCTAATTAAAAATCTCGACATATCGAAAGGTGCGGGTAGCGTCAATATTCCAACAATATTCTTCACCAAGTGTGCAGATGCTCTATCTCTTCCTATCTCACATACTTTTAATCGATGTTTTCAGGAAGGCTACTTTCCTCGCATTTGGAAAACAGCCCACTTTGTACCAATTCATAAAAAAGGTCTTAAATCAACAATTGAGAACTACCGTCCCATTTCGATCCTGAACGTAATCAGTAAATTTTGTGAAAGAGTAGTCCATGCTCATATATATCCAATAATTGCCACTTCGATTCCCTCTGAACAACATGGATTTATAAAATTTGCTCATATCTAGAAATATCAATATTTCTAGATATGAGCAAAGCATTTGACTTTGTCTCGCATAAACGATTACTTTTCAAACTTGAGAGGTATGGAATTAGAGGAAAGTCACATGATTGGTTTAAAAGCTATCTGTCGAATCGCCAGCAAAGAACGTTACTCTCAAAAATAGAAAATAATTCGAAAGTTACATATGAATCTGAACTTAAACCTAATAGTAGTGGTGTGCCGCAGGGCAGCATTCTAGGGCCATTTTTATTCATTATTTATATTAATGATCTCTGTAGTAACCTAAAACATAAATGCACATTGTTTGCTGACGACACTACACTAACCATAAGCTGTTTAAACAAAAATAATCTCGAATTTGAAACTAATAATGAGTTACAAAATGCAGTGCAATGGCTACAAGAGAATAATCTACATGTCAATTTAAATAAAACTAAATTAATACAGTACCAAACTCTAAATTCAAAGTGCCACCCTGTTAAAATACAATATAATAATACTGTTTTGCAACCAGTACAATCTACATTATTTTTAGGTATAATTATTGATGGTAAATTGAACTGGAAAGAACATGTAGATAAAGTGTGTAGTAAACTCGATAAATTTGTATTTGCTCTTCGCAAACTAAGACTCACAGCCAGTAAAGAAACAGTCCTCAGTGCATATCATGGGTACGTCTCTTCAGTACTTCGCTATGGATTAGTTATATGGGGTAATTCAGTGAATATAGGCAGGGCGTTTAAAGCACAAAAAAAATGTATTAGATCCATGTGTGGCGCTAATTATTTAGATCATTGTAAGCCATTATTTCAAAAATTAAAGATACTTCCACTGCCCTGTCTCTATATTTTTGAAATATGTTTGTTCGTTAAGAGATATTCCTATCTATTTCCAATAAATGAACGTATTTCCAAGAGGATCCAAGACAGAAACCCAAACCAATTGGTGGCACCATCCCAAAGACTTTATTTGTATAGTCGTAATGCCCACTGCATGGCAATAACAATCTTTAATAAGCTGCCACCACAGATTAGACAGTTGCCTATAAATAAATTTAAACGTGCAATATTTTCTTGGCTTTTGGATATGTGTTTTTATTCTGTTAACGATTTCATAGATTATAAATTTATAAATTATACATAAATGAATGCTCCCAATATTGTATTAATAATAATAATAATATATATCTACAATTGATAATTCCTATATAATGTTATAAATGTATAAATTTGTCTAAATAAGTACTATAAAGTGTTAAATATTATTTTAATTGTAATATTTCTACACCGAATACGGTAGTATATGTGAATCATTCTATAATTTCAACATCTGTAATTACCATATACTAAGAAATAAACGATATTCTATTCTATTCTAAAAAAAAGGCCGGTCAACTACTACAAACCTTGAAGTTTTTGTAGACTATGTATCGAATAGTATGGATGGTGGGTCACAAGTAGATGTAATATATACGGATTTCGAGAAGGCATTTGACCGTGTTGACCACAGTATCCTTCTGCGTAAACTATCTGAACTGGGTATCCACGGTAATTTGTTGAGATGGTTCGAGTCATATCTGCGCAATCGTTCTCAAGCTGTAGTGGTAGGTAGATCACGCTCCGACTTTTTGGAGGTACCATCTGGTGTACCGCAGGGTTCCATCCCGGGACCTTTGTTATATGCCACGTACTTATATGATGTTCATAGATGCTTTTAAGCATGCAAAATTTTTAATGTATGCTGATGATACAAAAATCTTTATCAAAATTAATGGGATTACTGATTGCAGTAGCCTTCAAGCCGATCTAGATAGATTAAACTCTTATTATATTGAAAATCGTATTGGTATTAATTTAAAGAAATGTTGTTTTGTATCATTCACTAGAAAATTTAATCCAATTAAATACAATTATAAAATAAATAATTTTACTTTATCGGAGGTTAATAGTGTACTTGATCTAGGGGTAAAAATGGATTTAAAATTAACATTTTCCGAACATATCGATACAATAGTCACGAAAGCATACAAAAATTTAGGTTTTGTTTTACGAGTCAGTAAGCCCCTTTTAAGACATTGGATGTTTACGAGTACTACACTTTGCATATGTCAGAAGTATTCTGGAGTATAATAGTATAATATGGAATTCTCAATATGTGACGTTTATTCAAAAGCTAGAGAATATTCAGTTAAAATTTTTAAAGCACCTACATTTTCGTTTTTCTTGTCACTTTTCAGATGATAGCGAATCTAATCTCCGCTATAATTTCACGCCTCTTCAAAGTAGACGAACCTTAATGGATATGTCCTTCCTACACGGCATATGTAATAACTACATAGACTGTTGTGAATTAGCGTTACAAATTTTAAGTTTTTGTGTTCCAAATAAACGAACTAGACATACGACACTTTTTGCTACTGCCCTTAAAGGAACTAACTATGCTCAAAATTCGATTGTCATTAGGCTTCACAGAATCTATAATAAAACATTTGATACAATTGATATCTTTCACTCTAGTAAACCTTTATTCAAACGTGAAGTTGCCAAGGTAATTTGCAAAAATATGTCAAATTATAAACTAACTTATTTATAACATATATTTATTTATGTTAAAATATCGTTATTTAATTAAAATTTGTATCTATCACACACACACATGCACACACACACACACACACACACACACACACACACACACACACACACACACACACACACACACACACACACACACACGCACACACACACACACACACACACACACACACACACACACACACACACACACACACACACACACACACACACACACACACACACACACACACACATACACACACACACACACACACACACTTTGACTCACTTTCACATACGTGTGCAAACATACACAATCTTCTGCACTTAAACAAATTTCGTGCGCTTTGTTTACCTTTAAATATGTTTATATTTCATACATCTATTTTTAAGTAAGGTGGTGAATACTCTGTGACATTCTTTTAAGCTAAATAAGTATATTGTAAATCCGTAATTGGCTTCAAGACCTATTTTATAAGATTTGTGTGTAAATAGATTGTTACAAGCTGTGGATTTTGTGAATAATAAAAATAAAATAAAAATAAAATACCCACCTTTAAACTCATAGGTGGGAACACTTATTGTGACGGACGGGAAACTACGGAACCCTACACTGAGCGTGGCCCGACACGCTCATGGCCAGTTTTTATTTCTTTAGTTGGCAGCAATAGCTTCCTAAAGAGCTTAGCCAAAAACCTACTTGACTTTATAGTTTTCAGTTTACGTAAAAAGTTATAGTTATAGATTGAAACCTCTTTTATTATATTTTTAAATAAAAAAACAAAAGAAAAAATATGGTGGCAAAATTGTTAGTAATTCGTTAGGTAGGTACTTCAATGAAAATTTATAATATATTTTTTAATATATTGTAAATTTTCATAAATATATTTTTTAAACAATTTTACCTCCAAACTAGGATTTTTCCTGTATCGTGGGGGCAGTTTACAAACACCGCGGCCCTTAGCTCTGTAACTCATTGCTAAGCCACTGCACACTACGAAGCTGTTAAAATATTGTTATACTGACATTAATGAATGAGTCGAGATAAAATGTTACGAGCTGCGGGCATGTTACAAAATGTTACTATTCAACGCCTCGTTGCTGAGGCCCTGCACACCAGCCAAAACGTGATATCAAGGTTGTGATCACGTTATCGCAGTACTGGAGATGTGGCTGAACGGCACACGTATATCGTGTTACTACGCAGAGACGTGATCAATTTTTCCAAAAGACCGCCAGAAGACAGCCCATTATCACAGCGATGCAACCACTACAATGGATGGAATGGGAAAAAAATATAAAAGAAATGGATTTCACATGAATGACCACCAGTATTCGTATTGGTATTATAAAAGAAACAAAAGAGGTTTCAATCCATAACTTTAACTTTTTATGGAAACTAAAAAGATTTTAAACTATAAAGTCAACATAATATAGGTTTTTGGCAAAGCTCTTTAGGACGCTATTGCTGCCAACTAAAGAAAAAAGCAATTTAAGCGCCAGCGTACAAGGGATATTGCACTCTCGAGCTCGGACGCTGCGGCTGAGGTTATGGGATTATTTAATTATTTATTTACGATGTAAATAAATAACTTATGGATAAACTGATATCGGGTGCTGATTGCTCATGTGAAAATCTACAAATTTAGATTGTTTAATTATTCTTTTACTATCATTTTTAAACAAAAAATAAAAATTTATTATTTCACAGCACCCACCTTCGTTTTTTAAATATCTAAACAAACATTTGACGCGCAAACAAATAATTAGTACCGATAAACATCATTTTTTACACGCAATCGATTTATACTAGTCGCATTTTTAATAATTATTTCTGGGTGCCAACTTCATGGACCTGGTAAACAGTGTTCGTCATCGGTATTATCTCAGCCGGACGATGACGTTCAGCTAACATCTGGTGAATTATTACAGTCAAATAGCAAAGACAAAATTATCGATGTAATGGATCCAGGTACATGCCCGGACCACAAAAAATTACAGATCAACAAAGATCATTCTTCAGCAAAAAAGCTGTATTATTAAATGATGAACAACCAAATAACAGAGTTTATGTCAGTTAAACGTAACGGTGGGCATTCGACCAAGGTTCGGAACAATGGTACCTATATAAGAAAAATATTAAAAGGTCCTGGCTTGTTTATTCGAAAACAAAAATGCACTTTACTGCACTGCCTGCAAGTTATTCGCCAGCACTTTTACATCAGCCTTGTGTAATGAGAGTCTCATTACTTGGTAAAAGACTTCGGAAAGATTAGCTGAGCATGAAGTATCACAAACGCAAAAAAATATTTTATCAAATGGAAAACTCGTCAACAGCAAATGAAATTGTGTCAGGGTATCGATTGTAAGATAGAGCGATTAATTTTCACTCTGAGAAAGAAAAGTAGAGACAAATTCTACATATTCATATTCATCGCCACAAACTGTCTTCTTTTTAGAGGTTCTAAAGAAACACTGACAGATTTCACCGAAAGTTTTCCTTAACCTAGTCAAGGAAACTTTCTTAATTTGATAAGTCTGCCGACTAAATACGATGCTCCTCTCAAATACCATTTAGATCACGTAAAAAAAGGACGGGTATCCCATTTGCTAAAAACGATACAAAATGACATTATAGATATAATGGCAAAAAAAAGTTCAAAATACCATTATTAATGACATCAAGGAGGCCAACTATTTCACCATCATGTTTGACTGCACTCATATGGAACAAATGAACCAGGTGATTCGATTTATAAAAATTACAGAATCTGGATGTGAAGTAAAGGAAAGCTTTATTGATTTTATTGAAGTTGGTGGAAAGACTGGAGAACATATATTACAAAGCGTAATCTAGAAAAATTTGAGTCTGATAGTTTAGATGTGCACGGATGTGACAATGAATCTAATATGGCTGGCAGATATACATGAGTTCAATCCAGTATTATGCAGATTAACGAGCTGGCAGAGTTTGTACCATGTCTACACTCTTAAAATCTTGTAGGCGTGTAATCAGCGTTATTATGTCTAGAAGCAGTTAGCCTATTTGAGCTTGTACAAAATCTTTTTTATTTCTTTGTTGGATCCATCACGGTGGAAAATAATGCAAAGTGTACAAAAACAAACTTAAAAAGAAGTAGTCATAGTATTAGCCGCAGAAAATTTATTAAAGGGTTCTTATTGTCCCGATCACAAAAAATACCAAACATTATGTATTATTGAGTTTTTTTAACAAATCTCAAATGCTGAAGAGAGGAGGCGCTCTGAAGTTTTTACTCCGGGTCAAAAAAAACGTAGATCCGGGGCTGGCGCTATGATACGTGAAGTTTCAGTTGTCTCAAGTTGGACCAAACTGCACACGGTGTGCAAAGCGCCTGTCCCAAGCGGGAAGGGATTAATAATAATAAATTAATATTGAAAACCTGATACACGTGGAATAGGGACGTTTTAATGTTCTTAACCTTTCCCGAGTACTGTCTTCGTGAACGGAGTTCACTTAGCTTATAAACTAATTAACGTAACTTGTAAGCTTGTAACAATTAAAAGGCACTTATGCTTTTAATTGTCCTAGTGAATATTCATTCTTACAAAAGACACATAAAAGATCTACCTAAGTTACTAAACAAACACAACGTAAATAAGGGTCCTAACTAAGACGATCACATTTTGCTTCTCCTAATGTGCTCAAGTAGAATTCCATCCGAACCTTGGCAAGGTATATTGTACATACTTCTTATTACACCTACTTCTTTTATCTGTGGATACCGCCACCGAAGTATGTGGTGTAAGTAAGAGAACAAATGAAAGGAAAAGTAATACGTTATGGTGGGATGATGAGGTACGGGTGGAAGTTGAATCAAAGAAGAAAGCATGGTTAGATTTACTAGCAACCAAAGCTGGTAATTCTTCTGGTATGAATAATGAGATTGAAAGAAAAAAGGCAGAATTTAGACGTCTTAATAAGAGAGTAAAAGAAGTTGTTGAAAGGAAAAAGAAAGAAAGAACGGATAAGAATGATAGAAGGATATCTGATAATTTTCAGGCTAACATAAAAATGTTCTGGAAACTCGTAAGAACTGCCAGGGGAAATACAAAACAGCCTATAATAAATGTTATAAGAGACGAGAATGGATTTATTCTGAATGATGAAGTTTCGAATTTAAACAGATGGAAGGAATACTTTGAAAGCGTATTTATGAGTGAAGAGTCGTCTGAATTAAATGAACTAGAAATTCCGAAAGAAGTGGAAAGGGGTATGGAGATAAGTGTAGATGAAATAATGAAAGCAATGAAAAGCATGAAAGCAGGTAAGGCAGCTGGATACGATATGAGTATCACTCGAGATGCTAAGAGCTGGGGAGGGAGTGGTGGCAGGCCTGCTGTACACCTTGTTTAATTTATGTTGGGAATTAAAACGGGTACCGGATGACTGGTGTAAAGCGGTTATAGTACCAATATATAAAGGAAAAGGGTCACAGCAGGACTGCAAAAACTACCGCGGTATCAGCTTGCTTAGTATTGTGGGTAAACTGTATGCTAAGGTGTTAATTGAAAGAGTTATGAAAGAAACTGATGGAAAAATTTGGGATGTGCAAGCGGGTTTTAGAAAGGGAATGGGGTGTACAGATCAAGTCTTTTCCATGCGCATGATTGCGGAGAAGTTTTTGGACAAAAACCAGAAAGTTTATTGTGCATTCATGGACTTTGAAAGGCTTATGACAGAGTGGACAGGAATGTGTTATGGCAAACACTGAACTCATATGGGTTGAGCGATGGTTTGATACAGGCATTAAGGTCTCTTTATAGGGACTCTAGTGCTTGTGTCAGGATCAATGGGGTCTACTCGGACTGGTTTGGCATCCAAAAAGGTGTCAGACAGGGCTGTGTAGCTTCCCCTTGGCTGTTCAACCTATTTATGGACCGGTGTTTGCAAACTTTGAAAGATGAAGAATGTGGGTTAAGAATGGGCGAGTTAACCGTCAAATGCCTTTTGTATGCCGATCAAGTCATATTTGCGTCATCGGCGGCTGAGTTGCAAATTATGGTTACATTAATGAACTGGGAATTAAAAGAAAGGGGAATGAAAGTGAACGCATGTAAGACGAAAGTGATGGTTTTTGAAAGAGAAGAAAGCAAAACGGTACGTGAAATAAGAATAGAAGGAGTGTTAATTGAGCAAGTGGATGAGTTTGTGTATTTGGGATGTGTATTTAGCAGGGATGGTAGCTATGATAGGGATATAGAACGACTAGTAAATGCAGGGAATAGAGTGAATAGGGCACTACACTCTATTATGAAGAACCAGAATGTGTCAAAACCGGCACGTATGGTAATTCATAATGCTGTGTTAGTCCCTACTTTAATGTATGGTAGTGAAAGCTGGGTGTGGCAGAAGGAGCACGAAAGTAGAATAAATGCTGTGGAAATGCGGTCTTTAAGAAATATGCTAGGGTTGAATCTGAATGACAGGGTGAGAAATTGCGTGATAAGAGATAAATGTGGTATGCAAGATGATGTTGTGATCAGGATTAAGAAAGGAATGCTTCGGTGGTTTGGTCATGTGGAAAGAATGAATGAGGAAAGAGTGACAAAGCAAATTTATATGGCAGATGTGAACGGCCGAGTCGGGAAGGGACGCCCTAGGAAAAAGTTTATCGACCAAATTTGCGATATTTTGAAAATGGGCCACGTTAGAAGTACCCTTAACCGACGAGCATGTATGCGTAGATATATGGATGTAAAGGAGGCGAAAGAGGTATGTCAGGATCGTGCCAAATGGAAGTCCGTAGTCTCTGCCTACCCCTCTAGGTGACAGGCGTGAGTGTTTATGATTATGATTTTATGATTCTTTTATCTTTGCACTATTCTAAGGTAGACTGGTAGATAATGTCTCAGGCATTAAGTCCGCCTATATACATCTAATGTGTATATGAAGTTAAATAAATAAATAAAATAGTGTGAGATATCGTCGCGCACCGCTCTTTTCCTTCGTACCGCTAGCCTGGATTGCATCACTGGGGCGCCCCAGAAGACCACAGAAGACCACCTCACGTCGCTTCACCGCAACGGAAGCGTCGTCCGCCGCATCAGAATCACACCCCGGTAAGTGTGTTTCCTGTAATTTTGCTCCAACTTGAGCATTTTGTTTGTTAGTTAACCCACCCCATTTTGTTTCTCCAAATGTGCTCAAGTAGAATTCCATCCTAACCTTGGCAAGCAACAGATTTGGAAGAGCGAGTGCATTGTCCAAGGTTGCCGCGTGCCACGTCCGCCATCTTGTTGAGGCATAAGAAGCCAACCGCGTATACAGTCCACCTAGTATAACATCTCGCACAATAGGGTCAAGGCTCGACCTGGGAATCGAACTCGGGAACCCCTAGGCCCGCCGCCCAACCATTTTCTGGTCATTCGAGCCGATTCGGAGCTGGTGCCCTGTAGCCTCATCGGGTCGAACTGCTGAACCAATTCCTTGGACAATACACTCTAATTTAATATTGGATAGATTTTATGTAGTTTTTGTTTAGTTTGAATTTAAATTTTGGTTAGTTTATTCGCATAGGTAAATAGAAACTTATTTATTTAAATAGTTAGACCCACTTAGTTTTATTTACTTTATCCGCTATTTGTAACATTTATACGAGTTCTAAATTCCTACCTAGCCGACGCGTGTGTTATCTCGTTTGTTTGCAAATTACCATCACGCAAGAAAAATATTACTGACAAAGTGGTCAATTTAACGTCGTAATACGGCACGATAACGACAGTAGCGCATTGTGAGATATAGTTGTGGCGCATTGTATTCGTCTTCCAACGTTGTACGATATTGTTCGTGATTAATCTAATATTAATTATAGTGATTCAAGATAGCAGGTAGTGGAAATGAAATTAAACTTAAAACTCTTTACGCCAAGTGGGACGTACTCTTATCACGTATACAATATATAAGTGATCACATAAAAAATATTAACGTATTCAGTGCGGGAAACGTTTTTATGTGAAATCGAAACGGTGGACTCTTTGCGATCTGATTACGAAAATATATTAGACATAATTAATGGTTTAGAATTACAAATCGACCCTAAGTATACAGTGAACTATCAACCACTTCTATCATTTGAAGATATGTTGTGTCGCATAAAAAGGACGGCAAAGATCTTACAGTCTCCTACCCAAAGCATAGCAAAACCAGAAATTCAGGTACGCCCACGTGAATCACTTAGATTGCCCCCCATAGATATTCCTGTATTCAATGGAGATATTAAAACTTGGCCGTTGTTTATTAATAGCTTTCAAAACACCATACATAACAATCCATTGTTATCGGACGCTGAAAGATTGTACTATATAATTAGTAAATTGAGTGGTAGAGCACAGTCCATTTTTTCGGGTTTCACACTACCAGCAAACAATTATTCGTTAATATTCGAAACGCTTAAAAACAAATATGAAGATAAGCGAATGTTAGCCTCTTCATATTTAGACCAGATATTCGATCTTAAAGCTATATCATCCGCGAACATGACTGGTTTAGAGCAGTTTTTGGATAAATTAGTAGCATCGGTGGCTGCGCTCAAGAACCTGAAAAATGACCTTATGGACGTTGTGTTTCTCAATATCGCTTTAAAAAAGCTAGACTCGGACACCGTGCGTGTTTTGAAATGGAGCATCGTCGCTCTGAGTTACCGTCATTCGACTCTTTAGCTTCGTTTGTACGAGATCAAATTAAAGTGATACAGCGTTCCCGAATGTCAAACAAGAAGTTAAGAAATGTGTCGATCGCAGACAGATCTCATCAACTAGGACCGCTGGGTCTCTGACGTACGTAACCGCTGCGCCTACATCGCCTCATAGCGCCTGTGTTCTATGTAAGAATAAATAACACGGTAATTTGTATAATTGTGCGACCTTCCGTAAACATTCACCCAGCGAACGTTATAGAATAGTAAAGAGGAACAACTTAGTTATGAATTGCCTAAGTAATAGACATTTAGTTGCTAAATGCAATTCTAGTTCCGTGTGTAACAAGTGCGCCAGCAGACATCACACGTTATTACATTTCGAAAGTGGCAACATATCTGGGTCGAGTAAATCGGACAAGGAAACTACACATATTAAAGTCGACGCTTCTAACGGTCGACCGGGTGACGTCGCCCTGTGCTCACTGTCGAATACGGGAACGCAGTCTCCTTCCACCGTGTTGTTGGGTACAGCCCGTATCGTAGTTAGGGATTCGCATGGAAACGAACAAAGTGTTCGTGCATTGCTAGACAGCGGATCACAGAGTAGCTTCATAACGCGACAATGTTGCCAGCGTTTAGGATTGCTAATAAATAAGATACCTTCATGTCCCATAGTCAGAGGCATCGGAGGAGGGCTCTATAAATTTGAAATTTTACTCTCGGCTGGATCGTAGTATTATTTTTAATATAAATGCATTAGTAGTAGATAAAGTCACCGAGCGTCTGTCAACCGTTTTGGTCGACACCTTCGCAATTATTGATTTTGAGAATTTGACTCTGGTAGACGATACTTATCCCCGGAGATATAGACATGCTCATTGGAGAATCGGTTTTCCTTCATCTTTTGTTACAAAATAAGGTCAAGGGCAACCCCTCGTATACCGCGCCTTACGCTCTGGAGACCGCCTTGGGCTACGTCATCCTTGGTTCCGCCCGTATCATGGATAATATTTCGGCAACCTCTTATTGTTGTATGGCTGTGGAACCGCTCGAGTCGTTAGTTCGTAAATTTTGGGAGATGGAGGAGGTGAACGTCCCACCTATAGTTAACCCAGATGATAGATTATGCGAGGAAATTTACGTCTGCACGACCGTTCGTGATCGCGATGGTCGATATAGTGTAGCGTTACCCTTTAAAGGGGATGTTTTGTCTTTCGGCGACTCACGTCAAATAGCGGAAAAACGTTTCTATTGTTTGGAGCGCAGGATGCTCGCTTCGTCCAGATTGAAAGAAGCTTATGACGGCGTCACTATTGAATATATAAGGGAGGGTTACATATCACTTGTGACTCCAAAATTAGATAACTACGAAGACGCGCCGTCGTATTTCATACCGCATCACAGTGTTATTAGGGAAGACAAACTTACGTCCATGTTACGTATAGTGCTCGATGCTAGTGCTAGAACTAACAATCTCCTTTCTCTTAACGATATATTCTATAGTGAGAAAAATTTGCAGGGCAATTTATTTAATATAATAGCAAATTTTCGTTGGCTCAGTATAGCACTATCCGCCGATATTCGCCAAATGTTTCTTTGCATAGGGGTCCATGAATGCGACCGTCGATTTCAACGCATTTTATATCGCTTTGACCCAAAGGAACCTCTAATGGTGTTTGAATTTAATCGCGTTTGTTTTGGTTTAAAGTTGAGCCCATTTCATGCGCTACGCACGGTGAGACAGCTCGCCTCTGATGAGGGTCCTTTTATCCTAAAGCTAAGAGGGCCATTGAGAGTGGGTTATATATGGATGATTTTGTGTACTCTGTCGATAGCGTGGAGGAGGCCATCCTAACCACCGCCGAGGTTATAAAGCTCATGAAATCGGGTCAATTCGATCTCGTCAAGTGGACTAGTAATTCGCGTACGGTTTTGGATACAATCCTACTATCACACCGCCTTTCGGCGATAAAGGAATTCGACGATTCTGATACGCACAAGGTGCTCGGTTTGTGTTGGTCACCGGAGTCCGACGTGTTGAGCCTTAAGGTAAACCTGCCCGCAGAAACGTGCACAAAGCGCACAATGCTGTCGTGCGTTGCTAGATTATGGGATGTCATGGGTTTCGTAGCCCCGGTGGTGCTATACGCTAAGCTTTTGATTAAACAACTTTGGTTATGTGAATGCGATTGGGATGACCCGTCGCCTGATAGCATTGTTCGTTCGTGGCTACGTTTTAGAGAGGAACTTCCTTTACTAAGCGACTTTATAATACCACGTCATATAAACATCGATAGAAATAGCGTCATCACTGTCGTTGGGTTTACAGATGCTAGCGAGAAGGTTTACGGGGGCGTTGTATATTTTCACGTCCAGAATAATGCTAGAAATTCGATCAGCCTCATTAGCTCTAAGTCAAGGGTCTCCCCCCGTAAGGTTGTCTCTCTCGCGCGCTTAGAGCTTTGCGCGATGTTAGTCCTTGCCAAGCTTATCACCGCAGTTACCAGTGCATGTAGTGATAGAGTTCACATAGAAAGAATATTTGCCTTTTCTGACTCAACCGTCGCTTTATGTTGGGTTCATTCTTCACCCCACCGTTGGGATACGTTTGTCGCGAACCGAGTGGCCAAGATCCAAGACGAGTTAGGATCACGGAACTTTTATCACGTGTCCGGTACGGAAAAGCCTGCCGATTGTATATCCCGTGGACTCACCCCGATGCAAATAATGGACCACCCGCTTTGGTTCCACGGACCTTCTTGGGTTCACTTGGAACCCTCGCAGTGGCCAATAACCGATTTCGACCCTTTGTCAGTGTCCCAACCACCGGAAGAGAAGAGGCACGCACTGGTTGCGAACGTTTCGAGCGAGGTTTCTCCAATTATTGCTTTGGCGAACCGTTTATCCTCTTGGTTGAGA
Source organism: Parnassius smintheus behrii (assembly GCA_036936625.1). NCBI lineage: Eukaryota > Metazoa > Arthropoda > Insecta > Lepidoptera > Papilionidae > Parnassius > Parnassius smintheus. The sequence goes on along the minus strand of JAUPFT010000001.1, from coordinate 34,386,054 downwards.
TTATTGCATAGCGTGATTTACGTTTGTCGATTCGCGAAGCTTTTACCACGACGTTACCTCAAGCGTCGCCTTATTAGTACCGATAACAGCGCCTTCGTGATATTTTACGCGTTTAAAATGTTTTTAATGTAAAATTAAACTATGAAAATTTAACTATAATCTTTTATAATTGTATCGGACACGTTCCTATTCACTATTATTTTTTCACTTTACTAAATAAATTATTTTATAGTATGCATTTTACGTACTTGTTTGCTCTCAATTTCTGTCTACAGGACAACAAAGTACTTACTTAGTTTTGCTCAATTTGACAAAAAGTAGTCATCATGTTTATGTGACATAATAGATAAACATGATAATTTTTTGTCTACGGTACCGTCAGCTGCGATGTCATAACGGTTGACGACGGCAAACTTGAAATAAACACGTAGTATGTGAATTACTGAAATGTCAATTTACAGACTTTAGGAAATACATCTTATTTCTGAGGATTGACCAATGTCTTTAGCCTTGTTTGTTGAATATAACGTGTATATAATACGTACAATACGTGAGATTAGCCATGCACCAACTTTGCACGACTGGTCCGGCTCGACTGCATCCTCGCCAAAACTATCTTCCTTCTGGGCGTGGACGCTCAGGGTGCCCCGCGTATCCTGAGGGGGGGAGGCACAATTCCGCTCTGTACATACTACACGAGCCAAAAGGAGCAAATTCAGTACGGCACCCCTTTTCATGCTCACTGTGGATTTATAAAACTCAAGGAGAATTCTTTCAAACCTTAACGCCGTCCACCACCATTACGAAACGGCTAAGCTGGCCTTGCACTTTCTCACACTTCTTTCTGTCTTGGGCCGGAGTTTGTTACGTTGGAGAGGATATCTGTTCTTGTCGCCTCGGTAGTCTTAAGTGCAGGGACCAGTCCATCCTGTAGCTGCGTATAGACGGAGATGACCACCACCGCGTCTATGGGTGCACTTATAGGTCCCACAGCGTTAATGCCGAGACAGACCGACTGATCGGCCACGTCCAAATGGCTACAAATTCCGTACTAAACAAATCCCATCAACGCCCACTACACCGAATGGATCGGTTCTCGTACCCGTCAAGTGGGGAGATCTGTTTACGAATTTGCCTTGGCATATGGTCTGACACAACTGGTCACGTCGCCTACGTAGGTTCCAAATGCTGCTGCTGACCTCTCAGTCCCTGACGACTATCAGATCGCCATCGATGCCCCTTTTGGCTCCTCGAATCAGTACGGTGCCCGTCACATGCTCATTGCAGACACGATCTGTAGGTAGTCGCCGTGTGTGGAACTATAAGTCAGCGGATTGGGGTGATATGAGGATTTTTTTTGCATCCTTCCCACGGGGCGTAGTCCCAAACTCATGGAAAACAACTTTCGTGCATCTGATCCCTAAAAAATGTAACCGTTCGGACGCGTCCAACTACGGACCTATTGCAATCACCTTGTTCTCCAAAATAATGGAATCCATTATTAACTGCCAGCTCAGGTGCCTTGAAACCATGGTATCTTTGAGAGGTTCAACTGATTAATGACCGTCAATATGGTTTTCGTTGAGGTAGCTTAGCTGGTGATCTTCTCGTCTACCTGACTCACTGATGGGCGGTGGCAGTCGACACCAAGGGAAGAGGCCCTAGCAGATAGGTTTAGACATACCGAAAGCCATCGATCGGGTTTGGTACAAAGCGCTTCTTTCGAAGCTTCCCTCCTTTGGGCTTCCCGAGAAGTTATGCAATTGGGTCGCGTCCCGATTACAACTATGCCGAGTTGCTAGTATTGCGTGAACTTCAACGCGCACATTTTTCCGATGAAATTACAAGATTACAATCGAATAGAACTTTTAGTCGCGCTTTTCAACGTCTTAAGCCATTTTTCTGACTTTGCTGGTCCGTTTAAGGTCACGCTCACTCGCGGGCGTGGTATAAGATCCACAAAAGCTTACGTCTGCATTTTTGTATGTCTGACTACTCGGGCTGTGCATATAGAACTCGTTGGTGATCTAAGCACAGCGGGCTTCATGGGTGCATTTCTAAAAAGATTTCTTTCCCGCCGTGGCCCTGTAAGTAAATTGTATTCGGATAACGGTACAAACTACTTCGGCGCGAAACGTATTTTATCAGAACTACATGAGCTTTTAACCAGTAAATATTATAATTCGGAGTTCGCTCACATCCTAGCCGAGAACTGCACCGAGTGGTCTCTGAACGTCCCCGCCGCGAGCCATTTTGGGGGAAATTGGGATACTAATATTAAGAGTCTAAAGTCATTTATACCGAGTAATAGGAGATCAAATTTTGTCCTTCGAAAAGTTAAGTTCTGTGCTCGCTCAAATTGAGTGCGTCATGAATAGTCACCCCCTTTATCGTACGTTGTCAAGTGACCCCCCGGAGCCGCTGCACTAACTCCAGCACATTTTTTTGAATTTAACGCCTTTGAAATATCTGCCCGCCATAGACATGGACGAGAACAAACTTAATATTTCTGCACGCCATAAATTATTGGACCGGTTGGTGCAGTCGTTTTGGAAACGATAGAAGATGGAATACTTGCATACGTTGCAGTCTCGGCAAAAATGGAACACAACAACTGAACCTTTAACTGTCGGAACTGTGGTTGTACTCACCAAGGACAATACGCCGCCTCTCCAATGGCCGTTAGGGATCGTCGAAGAAGTTATTCCCGGTTCCGACGGGGTAACTAGGGTAGCTAGCGTTAGGACCACGACTGGGTCTTACATGCGCCTTGTTGTCCGTTTGTGCCCTTTGCCCAATCAATAGTTTGAATTAGCTTTCTAGATTAGAAATTATAGTCGAAAATTAGGTTTAATCCTAGCGTTAGATATTTTGAAGGGGACCCTTCAAGCCGGGAGGGGATGGTTACGCGGAAATGATATGTATATTTTAATTTTGTTCGAGGGTATATTTGCGAAGTGTTTATCCTTCCTTTGACCTCATGTCCCTTCCGTACACACTGAAAGGGGAAAGGGGAGGGGTTTTAGAAGGTGACACGATTCTTTCGACCAATGAGACGCGCGCCTGACCTAGGTGCATTGGTGGGAAAGCCGAAGCAATAAATGCTCGCGCGCTGCCCTCGAGCGGCCTCTTGTCTTCGCGCCGCTAGTCTGAACCGCACACCTGGGGCAGTCGCGCCCCAGAAGTAACCACCTCACATCGTGTGAAATATCGTCGCGCACCACTCTCTTCCTTAGTACCGCTAGCCTGGATCGCATTTCTGGGGCGCCCCAGAAGAAACCACCTCACGTCGCATCACCACAACGGAAGCGTCGTCCGCTGCATCAGAATCACACCCCGGTAAGTATGTTTCCTATAATTTTGCTCCTACTTGAGCATTTTGTTCGTTAGTTAGCCCGCCCCATTTCGTTTCTCCTAATGTGCTCAAGTAGAATCCCATCCTAACCTTGGCAAGCAATAGATTTGGAAGAGCGAGTGCAACCGCGTATACAGTCCACCTAGTATATCATCTCGCACAATAGGGTCAAGGCTCGACCTGGGAATCGAACTCGGGAACCCCTAGGCCCACCGCCCACCAAAAACCTTTGAGATTAAAATAAAACCTCACATGTTACAGATCCTAGACAGAATATTGTATATAACATACGTAATGTGACCATAGAAAAGCCGAAAATTGGAAATGGAAATACTCATCCAGTAACATTTTTAGAAGATCTCACCAATTATTTAAAGAAAGTCCCATCTACTGGACTGGAAATATCAATAGCACAAGAGTGCTTAGTAGGTGAAGCCAAATATTGCGCTCGCATTAATAGTGTGCAATGTGCACAAGAATAGAGTTATCAAAAAGAAATGGCGTAGTAGAAGATAGTGGATGTTATTTATTCGACGCACACATTTTTATATTTGTGTTGTTTATGTCTTGGATTTCATATCACGCTTTCTTCCCGATATTGTTCTAAAAATTTTATTACTTCATTATGGCGCTACGTTTCTTTTATATAGGATAGGGTGACAAACGAGCACACAGTCCACCTGATGGTAAGTGGTTGCTGTGGCCCATAGACTTCTACATTTATCGTCGATTACAAATCAAAATGCAGATGCGTTGTCACCCATGAGGACTAAGATGGAATGTCTCAGTTCCAGTAAAAAGGGTATCCGGTTCTCTACACTCACCATACGAAACACAGCAGCATCACCATTTCACGCAAAATTAACATACAAAGCACTAACGTCCACACTCAACCGTCGAGTACACACAACTGTGGAATGGGCCACGTGTAGATGCGTACTGCAATCGTTGGCCAATTACCTTTTACCCCTATTACACTACACTGAATCATCAGGTCCCTAAGCCCTTAATAAGGGTAGTGTAATAAGAGTAAGGGAGTAAGGGTCCCTAATTAGGGCGTCAAAGTGGACCCGGTCTGCAGTGCCCTTACCACCGTACAGTGTAATAACACTAGGGGTAGTTAGGGCACTTATTAGATGCGCTACTATAGTTCATAAAACATAGCTTGATCTCTGCGACGGCTGTCAGTAAAATCACGCCTATGAAGTCCTGAATTTATTAGTAGTAAAGACAGTACCTGTCAATGTAATACTTTATGGGCATGCACTAATAAGTTCGGCATGACCATAAAGTATGACATTGACAGGTACTGTCTGTACGTAGACAGAGAAACCTATAGACTAATGATCGGCGTGGCCTTGAGTGAGAAAGGACGATAACGAATTTTTAGGTTATACAATAATCTTTATGACTTTTAAACACATTTAGATAAAAATTTTAATTGTTCTAAGAACTGAACTGAACAAGATTCACCAATCTTAAGCTCACAAAACACTTTTTTCTCACTTAAACCAACTTGTAAACTCCTTAAATCGCTACGCTGTTAAAGTTGTTTAGCAAACTGTAGAGTTTGCTAAACAAAAAAACCGGCACGGAAAAAAGGGACATACAATCACACCGCTCTCTCATTTCTATGCAAGACGTATGCATAAATCTATCTTTTTCGTGTGCGAATGCGAAAGAGGGCGTCAATTTGTCTGTAGGTTTCTCTGTCTACGTGTCTGTACTACTAAGAAATTCAAGACTTCATAGGCGTGATTTTTACTGACAGCTGTCGCAGACATCAAGCTATCTTTTATGAATTATAGGGATGCAAACGATACATCAATTCTTTCAAACATCGATATATCGTTCTTCTTGAGCGATGTTTTTTGATCGATGTTTTGGCTTGTCGTCAAAAAGTGAGAACCACGAGGTTCCGAAATTTATTTATTTATTTTATTTATTTATTTAACATATTATACATGATCGATAAAATTAAAAAAAACTACTTACTAAATCGACGTCCTCGAAGAAAAAAAAATCGTATTAAACAAAGTAAATTTTATAGGAGAAACAATAACTTCGTAATGTGTTGCATTAGTTTCGAGGAATAAATTGTTGACTTTTGAAATAATTAGAACAAAAAATATCATAAAAGGTAAAATATAACCCAAAAATACAAAAACATTAAAATTTCAAATACAGTTAAAGTGTGCAAATACGATTTTCGAAACACGAAACAGGTATGAAAATGAATCAATACAATCAATATATTACAACAAAAATAAAACACGTGATAACATCAAGTAGTATTAAATATTGAAAACACACTTCCTAGTTTCTAGAGACCCTTATTTATAACTTGTTGTAACATCCCTGGATACCGCACTAGACATACGAAAAAACCTGAAGAATACATTGATATTAATTGTGAATTCTTTGACATTTTAATATATTTTTAACTAAGAAAGTGTATGAGTTTGTTCATTAGAAATTTAATCAATAATCACTATTACTTCACTGTATAACACTTAAATCAATCGTAAACAAGACGACTAGCGACTGTGAATTACAAAGACGTCATTGTTTTGGTAACAACAGTATTTTGACGCTCAAATTAGAGCCGATTTAGTACGTGAAACTTTATCGCCTAGGTATTATCACAAAGTACAAATTCTGAAGTTCATTTTAATGTACAATAATCTAACAATTAAGTTAAAAAAATACGAAATACTTACGACATAATCGCTTGTGCTCCGAAACACTTTCGTGACGAGTCGACTGAAGTTGTTATTTTTATGGTTCGTAAAAGATAGCTTGATCTCTGCGACAGCTGTCAGTAAAATCACGCATATGAAGTTCTGAATTTCTTAGTAGTACAGACACGTAGACAGAGAAACCTATAGACAAATTGACGCATTCTTTCGCATTCGCACACGAAAAAGATAGATTTATGCATACGTCTTGCATAGAAATGAGATAGAGCGGTGTGATTGTTTGTCCCTTTCTCCGTGCCGGTTTTTTTGTTTATCAAACTCTACAGTTTGCTAAACAACTTTAACAGCGTAGTGATTTAAGGAGCTTACAAGTTGGTTTAAGTGAGAAAAAAAGTGTTTTGTGAGCTTAAGATTGGTGAATCTTGTACAGTTTAGTTCTTAGAACAATTAAAATTTTTATCTAAATGTGTTTAAAAGTCATAAAGATTATTGTATAACCTAAAAATTTGTTATCGTCCTTTCTCACTCGAGGCCACGCCGATCATTAGTCTATAGGTTTCTCTGACCGGGCACGTTTCAGCCTGCAGATATTAAAATTACAAAATAAAAAAATCTCATTTTATAGATCTCAATAAGCCCTTTCGACCTACGTTAATTAATTTATAAGCCCGTTTTTCGTTTTCCCAGGAAAAATAAAAATATAATTTTAATTTTCCTCTACTTAAAATAGCCATATCTCTTTGAAAAACGATTATTTTTTACTCTACCAAGCGTGAAAAAATTTCCAAGCCAATTATTTGCACATTGCGCGTGCGCGACAGAATAAAGGTGAAACTCACATCATCAACAGTGATGTGATTTCACCTTCTAATGACTCAGATGATGTGAGTTTCACCTTTATTCTGTCGCGCATGCGCATTGCGCAAATAATTGGCTTGGAAATGCCACGACGGTATTTTATTGTTACAATAATAATTATTGAATACTTTTAAGAATTAGCACGCGGGCAAATTAAATTAGCGCAAGGGCAATTTTTTCACGCTTGGTAGAGTAAAAATAATCCTTTTTCAAAGAGATATGGCTATTTTAAGTAGAGGAAAATTGAAAATTATATTTCTATTTTTCCTGGGAAAACGAAAAACGGGCTTATAAATTAATTAACGTAGGTCGAAAGGGCTTATTGAGATCTATAAAATGAGATTTTTTTATTTTGAAATTTTAATAACTGCAGGCTGGAACGTGCCCGGTGTTTCTCTGTCTACGTATAGACAGTACCTGTCAATGTCATACTTTATGGGCATGCCGACCTAATTAGTGCCGCCATCTTGTTTGATATGAACCTCCATTATCTTCAGTACGAGTGCCGACGCCTTGTTTTTGTTACTATTGCTGTTATTGTTTGTTAATTTGTTGAGTTTTGTTATCTTTTATTATTATTGTTAGTTTCTTGTTTGCATAATGCCAAAGACAACGAAGAAAACCGTTTTGAACAGTCAAAGTCGTGAGTTTGTGATTCGCTTACGTGAATATTTTGAGCGAGAGAACCAAAATTGCGGGCCGCTATTACCCATGGAGAACGTATGTGATAGAGTTGCAGATGCTCTTGGCATTGGACATGCGACAGTAATTCGCATCAGCAAAGGAAAGTATGGCGAATCTTCAACCGCAGCATTGACTGAAGAAGAGGACAAAAAACTTGCAACACCAAATAAAAAAAGGAAAAAGGCTGCTTCTGTCACAAATATTGACAACTTTGACGCCGCTGCGATTCGCAACCATGTATATGGTTACTATACACGGGGCGAATTGCCTACATTGAAAAAACTTGCCGCGTCCCTCAAAGACGCAGACTTGTTCAAAGGAAGCTTGCCATCTCTAACAATATTGAAAAATATTGGTTTTCCCTATAAAAAAGTGACAAAAGAAAAATTATTATGGAAACATTGCTCTTGTTCGAGTGAATTTTTTCCGAAAAGTCAAAAAAATCACAAATTCGGACAATGTAGTGTTTCTAGACGAGACATGGCTAAACGCGAATCATACCTTAACCAAAGCTTGGACCGATCATACTGCACAATCAACCACCAAAGTACCCGAAGGCAAAGGTCAAAGATTAATCATCACTCATGCTGGGTACACGTCATCTGGTTTTTTGCCTAATTGCCTATTGGCATTCAAATCAACTAAAACTACTGAATACCACGAGGAAATGAATTTTGAAAAATTTAAGAAGTGGTTTTTAAAATTATTAGATAATTTAAAGGAGCCACACTGCATTATTATGGATAACGCCCCATATCAATCGGTCCAAAAGCACAAACCACCAACTTCGGCAAACAGAAAATTATTCGTTTAAATTGGTAACGTTCTACGCACTCAAACACTAAACACTGCCCTCTTCTGTTATTTCTAATGAAGTATTTCATAGATAATCATTTTTGTCAAGCACAACGTTCATTTATTTCGGCATTTTTAAGCTAGATGGCAATATTTACAACGTATCGTTTTGGATACTATACTATGCCGGACGGACGACGGCATATTTTGTTTGGCTGATAGGGTTGTAAGGGATGAGAGCAATGTGGACTGTATTTTTAGTCACGGGGAAAGAAGAAACTGAAGTAACTAAATATTACTGTGATATCTATCTGAGTAAATATTTAATAGAAATTTATTTTACTAGAGACTGAACTAAATTAAAGCATGTACAAAAACTAGCACTAATTTTTTGCACTATTTACAAAATTGCGATAGTCTTATGTTCTATTACTATTCTATAGCATAGGGCGCGTGGGATCTTGAGAGTTGAGCTGCCTGCCTTTTTTTTAATATTTCGACTTTTTTTTACACACAAAAGCATTTTTTTTTTCAAATAATAAAATTACCCCACCCTCTTCTTACAGATTCCTTACAATTCGTCCTTTACCAGTCACGATCCATTGCTGGCCATGAGTCATGGGAAAAAACGGGAAGCTCAAAATTTTACTGGTGAAAATGTTGTCGACCTTGACAATCTGTCCTAAACATTGAACGGAGCACCCACGTTCCGCCACGTTTATAAAAAATTTTCTTTTTTCCCCCCTACACTTTTTATCACTATTGCAACGAACGCTACAATGGATAATTTCTCAAAACCTTTTATTTATCGACTGTCTAGCTCTTATTATAATATATATATATATATATATATATATATATATATATATATATATATATATATATATATATACAAGAAGTATTAAAAATGCATATAAAACTTTTAATTAAATTCAAAATTAAGTAGCGGTATGTAATATTTTACGGAAAGTATTCTGGCCGCTTTTACACCTAACAATTTATTCCGTTGTTCTTCATATACGAGTATAAGTTCAGCTCCGCTGAATAATTGCTCACTGGCGATGATGCGTATATACCAAACCTACATTGGCACTGAAATATAACAGAGCCACATTTAGGTTTACGAGTAGGTAATTTAGCACGAAAGTACGATGTAAACGAACTTTGAATCCAAAATACTCGTTAAAGTGTCTTTTAAAGTAATTAATGTAAAATTCAACTAAAAAATAAACAATATAAACTTTGCGTGAAAAATAATTGTTTTAAACTTTACATAGAAAATTAATATAAACTTCACGTAAACATAACTGCTGCATAATTAATCTTACAAATCTAAGTTGTGTAACAAAGGCATTCAGTAAAAACTGGTTTTAACTGGAGAAAACTCGTTTTAACTAAAAACGAATTTTAACTATAACATAGGAACACATTTCATAAATAAATGGGTATGCGATTCCTTGACTGACCATTTGTTTTTTAGTTTGTGTTGAAAGTTTTACAGTTTTAACTAACTCAAATATCTATCAACTATCTCAAACTCTGCAAGCTCTTCGGCGTGTATCGCTTTAAGATAGCTTTTTAAAACGGTAGTTGTGCGGCCTTCTCGCGAGTATATTTTGTCAAATGATTTACATCTGGCTGCTAAATCATCAATCTCAACATAACAATTTCAAACAGGAGTTGTTTTTGGTTTCATGATTGCACTTAAGATACACCACACGATTCAAATTACTAATTATCTAAAAAAGCAATAACTGAAAATCTTACGCACTTACACTCACGCTACGCCATAATAAAGTTAAAAAAGTACGTAAACAAACCCGCTGGGACAAGTGCCGAAAGCACGTGTGCAGCTCCATTGTGGTTGGCTGAAATGGCTGAAACTCTCCGCTCTTATACGTGCTCAACAATCAAACGATGCGCACGTACCTCGTCCGCCGCGTCACATGAGTTGATAAACGAAATTTTATCTACTTATCTGGCTGCGTCGCTGAGTTCCGTTCAAACTTCCGCTATAAAACTTGCGAAAACAGAAGCAGAAACGGATGTTAAAAACCATGCAGAACTTCCGCAGTTGCGGAAACAGAAACAGAGTTCTGTTGCATCACTATAGTTCATAAAAGATAGCTTGATCTCTGCGAGAGCTGTCAGTAAAAATCACGCCTATGAAGTCCTAAATTTCTTAGTAGTACAGACAGTACCTGTCAATGTCATACTTTATGGGCGTGCACTAATTAGGTCGGCATGCCCATGAAGTATGACATTGACAGGTATTGTCTGTATTACTAATAAATTCAGGACTTCATAGGCGTGATTTTTACTGACAGCTGTAGCAGAGATAAAGCTATCTTTTATGAACTGTAGTAGGTACGTAGACATATAATGCTCTGTCTACGATTGGGTGCAGTGTGTCCATATATGAGAGGATCCTGCTATTTTGACAGGATTGGAAACTTATTTTAGCCTTTGGCATGATCGGTGGACGTTTTATAAAAACTGGCAGTATTTGGCAGTATTGGGGTATTAAAAATAGGTTTCACTATTTCAACCCTAGATACTTCATTAGCATGTGGGGGATTTCCCTGTATTTCTCGTATTATGTTTGTATTATATTCAATAAACAACTTCAAGAATTTCTATGCAAAGTTGATAATCTTAAAACAAGTATTCATAAACACGAGTTGATGGTTAATATTTCAATTAGTCGTAGAAAAGACACTAAAATATGAATGTATTGCAAATTTCGCAAAGTGACTGCTTTGCTTACCAATATCCAACGCTGTATGCGAAAGAATATTCTCTCAAATAAATTTAATTAAGATAAAAACACGAAATAGATTTATAAACATCATGTAGCGCCTATCTTGCCCGTTAAACAAGGCATTGATAAGCATGGCGATTGCATTGCATTTATACAAACGAAAGATATGTCAAATCCGTGTGTGTATACAGATGAAAAAAGAAGAATATGATGCTAACTAACTGCAATGTTTTAATTTCATTTTAATAAAAATATAGCGTTTTAAATGTCTTATAAAAATAAGAGTTTTAAAACGCATTTTACCATTGTAACTAAAAATTTTCTTAGTTTAATATAATGGTAAATAAAGTTGGCAGTATTTAGGCATTTTTCACTACAGGCTTTGGCAGGTTTTTAACCAAAGTATGGCAGAATCTGTATCCACAAACTAATAAGAGTACTATAACTTACTTATAACGTAATCTGTATCACAGAGTACTTTGTACGTAGATAGAGAAACCTATAGACAAATTGACGCCTTCTTACGCATTCACACATGAAAAAGATAGATTTATGCATAAGTCTTGCATAGAAATGAGACAGAGCGGTGTGATTGTTTGTCTCTTTCTCCGTGCCGGTTGTTTTGTTCAGCAAACTACACTTTGCTAAACAACTTTGACTGTTCGTAGCGATCTAAGGAGTTTACAGGTTGTTTTAAGTGAGAAAAAAGCTCACAAAGAGCTTAAGATTGGTGAATCTTGTTCAGTTCAGTTCTTAGAACAATTAAAAATTTTATCTAAATATGTTTAAAAGTCATAAAGATGATTTTATAACCTAAAACTACGTTATTGTCCTTTCTCACTCGAGGCCACGCTAATCATTACTACAGAAAATCTCTATTTTAAAGATGGTCACACTGATTGGGTGGGTCATAGATGGTCACAGATCATAGATTACTTTGAATAATCGTTGTTGTATAATTTTATTCCTAGTTCCTACTGCTAACATTAAAATGTTTGTTTAAATGTCCATAAGTGTGGTGATTGCATTCTCTTTGATAAATTAAAGTAGTCTTAATGTAACAAATCAGTATAACAAACATAAAATGGTTCATTCAAAAACAGGGTTTTTTGCCTTAGGTTTTTATACTATTGCTACATTGTTTATTATATTAGCCTTTGCCAGCCCGTTTTGGTTAGTAACGGATGGAAAGCTTAAAAATCCAAAGTTTATAAAAATCGGTAAGTGTTTATAATATTGACTGACAAAAAACTGCGGAATAAATTATGCAATTTCGCCCTGAAATCAACTGTTTTGGAGTTCCGGTTTTATTTTGCAGCTTAATAGCTTATTATGTATATGTAAATACAACCGAATGTAGCATTAAAATCTGATTGACAAATGTGTAGTATAGCAGTTATCATGTTTCCTATAAATTGAAGAGAATGGGTGTTTTTATGGATATTTTTGTTTGTCCTATGTAAGACAAACGATATTCACCATGATATCCACTTCAAGATGTAGCTAATCTTGTTAGTGACTCTGTGCCAGTTTCAATTAATCACAGTCAAGGGTACGGGATCCGAAGCTTGTTGTCATGCGATACATTTTGACATGCTGGAAGATAGCTGCAAACTTTACTGAAACAAAGATACATAGAAAGTAGATATCTTTGATGTGAAGCACAAAACTTCTGGGAAGGCTGCAACATGTCAAAATGATCAGCATCGTCCCACCCATTATATCAGATTTTTCAGACCACACATCCTCGCAAAAGAATACCAACCAATGATGATTTGTGTGGCTACTGAAATAAAAAATGATAAAGAAGATGGCTGTGTACCACCATGTGATTGGATTCCTATAATTAAAAAAAATTTTACCCATACCCATGTATATTAGGACTTCAAGATACTGTAAGTTTGATCTGGGTAAATCGGACCAAAATTTAATATTTAATTTTTTTAAGTAAAAGGTAGCCTTCGTTAAATATAATATTGAAATATCAAACACTATAGTCCCTTAAAAATGGGTGCAGTAAAGTGCCCTAAATGTTAGAAATAAAATGATGCATTTTATGTGATAAATTACTTTTATGTACATAGTAATACCCCGGATTTATGCGATAGGTGGGACCAAGCGATAACCATGTAAGTCGAATTCACGTAAGTTGGGGTTTTAATTTTGCATATAAACATGTATAGTTTCTGAAATCAGGCTGAGAGTCTAAAGAAAACAGTAATTTAGGGGAATCATGTTTAATTAAATGTTAGATAATAAAAACAATTTACATTACTATGAATAAAACAACATAAATCAATGTTATTTTGATGTCAAATGCTTCATATATTCTAATAATGTCACCTGACAAGTTAAGTGTTTCTTTTCTCACGTAAACTTTGTGTTTTGGTCAACAAGACAATTTTTAAGTCTTACTTGATTATCACACCATAATTGTAACATTGCTTCCCTCTGAGCGATAATACTGTGACATTTACGAATGATGCTTGATTTCAAAGATTGAGAGCCTTTCACAGCTTCCATATTTTTTCTTTACTTTTTATAACCATTCGGACTGTTTTTATTTGCAATTCTAAGTCTCTGATAATAATCAGTTTACACTCCAAAGAAAGTGTTTTTGTGTTTTCTTGTTAGGTTCAAAATACTAATTTTTTGATCTTTTGGTTGACATACTTAATGATAAATCAATAATGTGCACTACATATGTACAATAGTTCCACGAGGAACAAGTCTGTGTATTGCGTACGTATAACAATTCCATGCGTAACACGTTCGAACTTGCAAATGAAAAACCGCGTATCTCCGAATTCGCGTAAAACGGCGTAGCGTAAGTCGAGGTATGACTGTATGTGTAGAATTTGCACATGATGGAGTCAACCTGGTAAGATATACAGGAAGTTGATGGATGCAGGTGGCTCAGGATTATGCTTTGGCCATTTCTTGAGGGAGGCCTATATTCAGCAGTAGACTTTCAAAGTGCTGTAATGATATGATGATGATAATATACGCAAACATAGTATAAAAATCATTATTTATCAAAAAATAAATTTAGAAGAAGATTACAAATAGAATTAGGATTGAGTATACAACTGTGTTGCTACACTAAATTTTTAGTTAAATTTGCCAATTTAGTTGCAAAAAAGGAATTCTGATAAAAAGCATATTAATAAATAGGTATTTGTTATTTATATTATAGGAGAGGATTTTATTTTTAACATCTTTATTTAAAATTGTAAAGATCATCACTTTTCATCAACACCTATGGCCCTTAAATTTAAATACAATACAAGTTGTACCTAATAAATAATAAATATGAAATGGGTAATGATTTTACCAAACACCGGAACTAAAATATTTGGCTGCTGTCATTCGGTAAAATCATTACCCATTTCCTCTTTAGTTTATAAATCTTAGTAGTAGTACGTAGTAGTTAGTAATAGTATTCTCCATAGTAATTTTATACTTTCATGGTTCCCTCTTTTTTTGGCTCTAGAAAATGGAAAAATCATCAGGTTTGATGATTTTTTTAAATCTTCGTTTTTATGCCGAATTTATGAAAAAAAAATATAGAAAATATCTCACCTGAAGATTTCATATAGTTTTATAACTACGAGCTCGGGACTTAGGGCATCCCGACTCAGACAGGTTAGGTTAAGAGTCTATTCGCTCGCTTCGCTTGCTCGCTCACCCCGCCATCTCCCTCGTGGTTATTTTTTCACGCCACTCAACGTAGCGCCGTCCAGGGAAGCCCGGTCGACGGAGTTCCGCTTCGCGGGGCTCCTACTTCTGAGTGGTTTATAAAAAATAACCACGAATGACATGGCGGGGTCTATTCGCTCGCTCACTCAACCCCGCCATCTCCTTCTAATCTAACCTATCCGAGTCGCGATGCCCTAAATCCCAAGCTCGCTTCGCTCGATCTTACACTCAATAAGATACCAATATATTAACTTTTATAATTATTCCGATTTTTTAGAGCGTTTATGATAGCATTTAAAGTCAGAACACGTTATAAAAACTTTAAGTGAGATAAAAAATTTATAAATAAACATTTTTCAATGTCTTCTTTTTAAATGTGCGTTTTTTTGTGTAGATTGTCAAAAAATATATATATAAACTTCGTTTAATGCTTTGCAAAAAAGTTAAGTACGATTATGATTTCTTATATTTACGCGAACACTACACATTGAAATAATACTAGTTTTTACGGAATTTATCGCGTATATTTAACTTGACGTTTCGAGAGCTTCATGGCCATGGTAACGGGAAGGACTTGGTCCTTCCCGTGACCATAGGTGCTGTAAAGCTCTCGAAACGTCAAGTTAAATATACGCGATAAGTTCCGTAAAAACTAGTATTATTTCAATATGAACGATTATATTCGAAGAAGTGCGTTTATGATCAAATTTAAAGTCATAAATATTAGGGATGGGCTGCTAGATTTGATCTGCTGTGCAATTTGTGCTGGCGGACGGGAGATGTCCCGGATGATTGGCGATCCGCGGTCATTGTGCCTTTATATAAAGGTAAAGGTTCACATTTTGACTGCGGGAGCTATCGGGCGATCAGCTTGACCAGTTTAGCAAGTAAAGTTTATTCGAAGGTTTTGACACGCAGGATGCAAGAGAAATCGGAAAGATTCTTATGGGAGGCACAATGCGGATTTAGACCTGGAAGAGGATGCACGGATCAAATGTTTTCTCTCCGCATGATCACGGAGAAGCTTCTGAGTGTTAACCAGAGGATTTTCTGTGCTTTTGTGGATCTGGAGAAAGCATTTGATAAGGTTATAAGGAATAAAATGTGGGAACAGTTGCCGGGATATGGTGTGGATGGTCGATTGTTAAGGGCTGTGCAGTCATTTTACTATGACTGTAAAGCCTGTGTGCGGGTAGGGCATGAGCTGTCACCCATGTTTAGCGTCCAAGCGGGCGTAAAACAGGGTTGTGTCATGTCTTCCTGGCTGTTCATACTGTATCTCGACAGCTGTTTACAGAAGCTGAAAGATAGCTGTTTGGGTGTGAAATTGGGTGACATAAAAGTTAATTGTCTGCTGTATGCTGATGATGCAGTGCTTATTGCACCATCAGAAGCAGAACTGCAGGCATTAGTCACGTGTATGAAAGAGGAATGTGAAATTAAAGGTCTCCGTTTGAATGCTAATAAAACTAAGGTTCTAGTATTTGAAAAGGACGAAGAGAGAACGAAATGTGAAATATGGGTAAATCAGGAATGTCTAGAACAGGTAAATGAAATTGTATACTTGGGGAGTGCTTTCAGCCGGGATGGAAGATGTGATTTAGATGTGGATAGGCGTGTCGCTGCCGGAAACAAAGTCAATGGTGCCCTGAATGCATTAGTCAAAAGGCAAGGCGTGGTGAAGAGTGCACGCCTTGCAATACATAACGTAGTGTTGGTACCGACTTTGTTATATGGCAGCGAAACCTGGGTATGCCAGAAGAAGCATAAAAGCAAGTTGAATGCAGTGGAGATGCGATCTCTTCGTAAAATGTGTGGCGTTACCATAGCCGACCGAAAGCGAAACGAAGAGATTCGCAATATGGCAGGATTGAAAGATGACCTTATCACAAAAATTGATAGGGGCGTACTCCAATGGTTTGGGCACGTTGAACGAATGAGTGAAGACCGAATGGTGAAGAAAATATATAGAGCGAAAGTAAATACTAAAAGGTGTCGAGGTAGACCGAGACTAACTTTCGAAGACCATGTGAGCAAATTGCTCGAAGAGGGGAGGGTCAAGAGTACTCGGATACCTAGACGTGCATGTATGAAGAAGTTAATGAACCTGAAAGAAGCGAAAGAGGTATGTAAGGATCGTGACACTTGGCGATCTGTTCTTTCTGGCTACCCCGTTAGGGATTGTGCGTGACGATAAGTAAAGTAAAGTAAAGTAAAGATTTATTATTGACAGTTATTGCATCATTTAGTACTGAGCAAATTGCCGGCACAAAAGTATTTCGTTTGTTTTATTCTTAGTGAAAATTGATAATTATTTGATAAAAATCAGCGACAGGAGAGTACTATTTGGAGAATTTTAGAGAAACTGACGACCAAAGTAAAGTTAAATGTACTAATGTAATGTAATGTTTCTTTGTTTGATTCCAAAAATATTTCATCAAATTTCTATTTGTTATAATCGGAAATATAAATCTACAGTGCCTCATAAACATAAATGTATAAATATATAGTACGAGTAGATTTAACCCATAAATAAAATATACTTTCAACAGTAAAAGACATCGCATTACTCAATTCGTACATTTCAATGTGTATATGGGACACTATGAAAGTCTTCGGTCCGAAAGTTCGGTGATTTAGCCGAATATTCGGCCGAATACGTATATTCGGTAAAGCTGCCGAATATGCCGAATACCGAACATAAAACGAATATTCGGGCCATCACTAATAAATATGACTATATGAAATCTTCAGGTGAGATATTTTCCATATTGTTTTTCATAAATCCGCTATAAAAACGAAGACTAAAAAAATTCATCGAAATTGGATGATTTTACTATTTTCTTGAGCCAAAAAACGAGGGGACCGCGATAGTATAAAATTACCATATCCATTTGTCACTACCCGTAACATCTGTCATTTATATCTTTATAAAATCTCTAAATATGAATAAACACTTTTTGAAATTTTGTCTCTTTGTCAGTATGGGTTAATAAATATGTATGGATTGAGTACTTTTTTCTTATAAAGGAAAACTCACTGGGCTGTGGGACTTCTCCGGGGGTCTGCCTGGGTCCCACCCTCGTACCTACTTCCGCAGCCAAATTACTTATTATTCTGTGAGAGTGGTGGATCCCCACCCTCATACCTATTTCCACTGCCAAATTACTTATTATTCTGTGAGCATGGTGGGTCCCACCCTCGTACCTATTTCCGCTGCCAAATTATTATTATTATTATCAGCAATGTTTGCACTGCTGTGTTCAATTCTGAAGGGTATATATGCAAGTATAATTACAAGCTGAGGCAATCCATCTAAGTCCTCAGAGGTGACAACACATCAGCATTCTTTGTTTCAAGATGGTTCTGGGTGTTCAAAGACCGCAGAAACCTAAGTGGTCATCAGGTGGAAAGGTACCTTGTTAGTTACTTGTTTAAAAGAAATTATATATTACTAGTTTCAACAAACCCACCTTTTTCCTTCACAGGTTTATGGGAAGTATGCTTCAATGGTTTTGAAGAAGTACATCATTGGTATGACACTGTTTTCAAGGGTTGCTGGTGGATTTTTGAAGAGGAATATTATATTATACATGACATTCTGTTACCTGGATTCTTTATAGCAACACAATTCTTTTTTACCATTACAACATGTTGTGTTCTGGCTTCAATGTTTATGGCTTACCTTTATATGAACAAAGATAAAGATGATGAAAATTATGTGACTCTGTTAATCACTTTGGGAACAGTGCTTGTGATTGGAGGTTAGTATTTATTAATATTATAGTTATTATTCTATAATGAGATCTATTATAATTAGCTTGCAGTGGTGTGTGTGCGGAAAACTACCCTCTTAACACCCTCCTCCTTGTGGAGTTTATGAATTTTTCATATAATCATAGACTTACTTTTTGAGCCCACATTTTACAGTCTGCTACTTTGAAAAAAAAAACCCCTTAACCTAACCCCTGCGGAAATGTATAATTTTTAAATTACATTTTTTTAATAAAATCATAATGAAAAATAACATTGAACTCTGTTATCTCTGTTATAGAAACTTAACAAAATTATTGTTGGAATCAATATGCTCGAAGTGACTTATTAATATGTTTACCTTGGACAAATACCCAGCTCAATCGATAGATCCATTTCGACTGAGCGTTTTTGAACTTGCGACATATTTTCTTGTCAAATATACCTCAAAATGTGAAAACAAAAGTGTAGAACCAGTGCGTGTTGTCAGTGATTACATATTATGGATCTGAGACATGGTCCTTCATTGCTGCTCGTATGAGGAAGCTGAAGGTCGCTCAGCGAGCTATGGAAAGAGCTATTCTATTTTTACATGATAGGCTCCATGTACGATAAAAGATATAAGAATATCTGCTGTGTGCTGAACCGGAGTAATCGACACAACTCAGCAGATCAGTAAGCCAAAGTGGCAATACTGGCCATATGGTTCAAAGAATCGACACCAGATGAGGAAGAAAGGTTCTATGAGGCAGCCTTGTACCAGTAAGCAAAGTGTAGGGTGGCCCCCACTAGATGGAGTGAAGTCTAGTATATAGATGCAGGTGGCTGAAGATCATGCCTTGCGCCCTCCTTTCTGCCAAGGAGGGTCGCGTTCGTATACGGCTTAGAGATCTCCAGTCAGATCGTTAAGCCATTTCCTAAAAGGTGGTGTTTAGTGGGTAAAAGTCGCCACATAACCACGCAGCCGCCTGCGTGGTATGCTATGAGCATTCACCACCTCCCTCCCCCGCTTTCCGGAGGGTTGCCCATATTTGCTTCGGGCGCAAAAAAAAAAAAAAAAAAAAAAAGATCATGTTTTGTGGCATTCCCTGGGACAGGCCTATGTTCAGCAGCTATGCACTTGTGATAGGTTGTAATGATGATGATGATGTAAATTTTGCCCATCCAAAACAGAAATTTTATAGGTAAAGATCTAATATGTATGTATTTTACATGGTAAAGCAGTACTGCAGTGCAGTTGTATTATGGTTGTAGCTCCAATCGGTTGGCTCGATCAGGTTAAGCCACACTCTCACTGAGTACCAGCATAATATAGCATCTTAATGCTACTGTGTTTCGTATGGTGAGTTCAGAGAACCGGAGACCGTTTTTACTGGAAATAAGGCATTCTATCTTAGTCCTCAAAGGCAAGGAAGTGTTCGCCGTGCTGCCCCAATGCGTGTTGGGGAACTTCACATGTCTTCGAAATATTTTTTTTCTTATTCCTCAGACATGCCGGTTTCCTCACGGTGTTTTCATTCACTGCCGAGCACGTGGTAAATCAGCACTTAAAATTGCAATTAACAATTTCATTGGTGCCGGCGGGGATCAAACCCGGGATACTCGCGTTCTGTTATATTTACAGCGAGCGTTAACCGTCCGAGCTACCGAAGCTCTAAAAGAAAAAGTTACAAAATATTTTATCTGCTCATTATTTTTTCCATTATTTTAGCCAATAAATATTAAAATACTGGTTTTTTTTCCATTCACTCAGGTTTTTCAGGACTCATATCAGTAGTTATTTTTGGAGCTAGAGGAGATGGTCGTGATTGGATGCCCAATTGGGAGCATAATGATTTAGGATGGGCTTTTGCTCTGGGTGTGATTGGAGTAATCTTTTTATTTCCTGCTGGTATTCTATTTTTAGTAGAAGCTCGTGTTCAGAAGTACAAGAAGCTACATGAAATGCAAAGCAGAGAACCATCGTCTCACACAATGCATGAGAGAAAAGTAGGATTCTCTGGTCACACGGATATTTAAAGATAGCTTACGCAAATTATTCATAAATTTAAATTAATTTGTGAAGCATCATTTTTAAATCTTCTATTTTTATGCACAATATACAAGTTTAAAAAAAAACTCCGTCCAATAATTGTACAAAGTTGTTTTTTACATTTTATAATTTAAAAATTACAGATAAGTATAAAATCTATGAATTTTTTCATTACATGGATGATAATTATTGTTAAATGAATCTCATACAAAGAAAATATTTCATTACTGGTATAGAAACAAAGATACACTATGACAATATTATTTAAAGCAAAATAATTAAAATAGGCATTATATATTTTGTGTTTTTAACATAAAAATGTGAAAGTTTATTAAAAAAAAGTACACAAGAAGAGCATGTTTTTTAACCTGGACCTCCTTTGAGAGTTGAATCATCTTAAATTTACTAAGTTTATTGCTACATATTTACGACGAAGTAATTGTTACTATTACTTAACTTATTACTTATTTTAATGATCTTGTAAGAGTTGAAAATCGTATTAAGACAAATTTAGACTAAAAACGTCCTACTTTGTTTGTGTACCTACTTTATTTCTTATAGGACTACTAAATAATAAATAAAATATTTATCACATAGTACGACATTTTATTTTAAAACAATATGACTGTAATATTTTTGATGATTTGGAGATATACCAGGGCTAGAACCCTGATTAGCAGTCGTGCTTTCGACCACTACACCAAGAGGGCAATTAGTGGTTAAAGGCCGAAGTCCAGGTGGCTTCGAGTGATTCTAAATGCTTGTTATACATGGATAAACATGTGCTTTTTTAAAACAACAGTCGGGCTCATGCCAAAATACGCAGTTCATTCTTTACCCAGGACTTCTGAGGCGAATTTACATGAACCTGGATTAAGGTTTTAGGCCTGGTGTATCAGACCAGATCTTAAGCGATTTATTGTAATAAAGAATTTCAAGGGTCAATAGGGCTAGGCTTTTTAAGACTCAACAAAATGGCGCCGGTCCAGATTGTGTACTCTTTAAGCCTTCTCTTGACAGCTTGTCGGCTAATTCATTGCCTACAATACCTGCATGACCCGGAATCCTGTCGTTACGCTAGGGCGTCTAGACGGTCGACGCAGTCTCCAACTAGCTTTGAAGTCATTAAGTTTAATTTATTCTCAGCGTTAGCAGTGTTATTTGGCTGTCAGAGTTTAAGTATGTATAATATGGTTGACGTAGTGTTTTTGCAAGTTGATTTTCGCACACCTTGGCGTAGATTTCTACCTGAAAAATAGAGGTGGATTTCTCCAAATTCATCATCATCATTACAGCCCTTCACAAGTCCACTGCTGAACATAGGCCTCCCCCAAGGTATGCCACAAAGCACGGTTCTAATCCACCTGCATCCATCGACTTCGTGCATGTCTTACCAGGCCGTCACTCCATCTAGTGGGGGTCGCCCTACACTTCGTCTACCGGTATGAGGCTGCCATTCGAGAACCTTTTCTCCCCAACGGTTGTCGGTTCTTCGAACTATATGGCCGGCCAATTGCCACTTCAGCTTACTAATCCGTTGGGCTATGTCGGTCACTTCAGTTCACGGTCAGAGATTCTCCAAATCCATACTAAGCTTGAATTTAGAGCGTTCCCCAAAGATTTCAAAGTCTACGTCGAGTCCCATTTATGACTTTAGGGTTCCGTAGTCAACTAGGAACCCTTATAGTTTCGCCATGTCTGTCTGTCCGTGAGCAGTTCTCACCAAAATTGTACCGCCTTAAATTTAGATGTCCTTTAAGTTCGTGTTTATTTTGTGACTATATAAGACACCATATTTATCTCATTTTTTTAAATCCTTTAGTCATATCTATAGATATAATTAATCACAAATAAAATACTACCAGAAGGGTTTAAAAATAGTAAAATATTAATTTTCTGAAACCTGTTTATTTTTTTGTATGGATTGTAGATGGGATAGGACATCCCCTATCACATGATTTGAAAATTGATTTTACCAAAAAATAAAATTTTAGGAATACATCTTTCCATTTTGAATAATCACATCACTATTTATTTAAGTACACAAAGATACCTTTGAATATGTATTTACTTATTTAATTTATTAATGTTTTCAATTTATTTGTTGTCCTAAATTTAACTCAATTTTGATTATCAACATTGTTACTATGATATTTCACATATTTTGTAAAGATTACTACTTTTTTGGATGTTTTTAATGCTGTGTAAACATTTTTCTCCATGTCAAAGTCCTTTCATCTTAAATAGGTAGGCTGACATGTATTCTGTGTCAAACAATCCGTGCACGAGTGTCGTGGGTACAGATTAAACTCAAACTTGTTACTGAACTTTAAACGGTAAGTACATACTTTATTAAAAAGAACATTTTTCTAATGATTTCTATGTGCATTCACTCTTGTTTTCACTATTTTTTACAACGTTAGCTAATAAAATAATATTTTTAGGCGGTAAAGAATCCCATAACCTCAAATTTTGTTACCTCAATTTTGTTACTTTTGAGTAGGTAACGTATATGTTGATCTCATTGGTAACACAATTGATATCATTAAGGGACGAATACATTAGCCTACTGTCAACGAATAGAAAATATTAGAATATGAAATGTATGTTTAACGTTAGGTAAGTATTTGTTTTCCGCTCTCGTATAATCTGCTGAATATATTTAATTGAAATCCAGAACGAATTTCATGTTGGCGATGCCATACATAGTTTTTAGCCATGATTTATTTTAAACCACACAATTCGACCACGTATGTTTTTGCTTTTATTTAACTTGCACTGTTCGTATGTAAGTAAAAATATGTCCGTCAAAATTTGCAAACCATTTTTCAATGTTGGTATCCGATTGAGCGAAAATTTTGCAAGCACTTTTAGTTTTTATGACAAAGCTGTTTTTTGACAGATTTAACCTGATGTCACAGACAGGAGTGTCTCCTCATGAAAGAACTGCTTAATGGTTAATAGCAACTGAATGAAATTTAGTATGCGTATAAAAGCTTGTCTGCAAAAAGTATTGTTATATTTAAAACTTATTTTGTTTGTGTTGCATGACCGATTTTCATAATTCTTTTTTTGGTAGTAATAGGACATTTCATTCTAACTTTTTATTAAATAAATCACTAAAGTAAATTTAAATTTATAATATAGAAAGTTTTTTAAATAAAAAATGGTGTAAAAAATGTTCAAATAAACGAAAAACAAACTTTATCGAAGTAATACCTCTTCTCCTTAACTTTCAAAAGCGAAGATTTCATTGAAGTCGTGTTTTTGTTTATTTAAACAGTTTTTTTTTATGGAGATGTTATTGTGATGAATGAAATCTCAAATAAATGATTTTAATTTTAAGGTTATCCTACAAAATGGCGCCGCTAACTGCCACGGAAGAAATGAAACGCTATCGAAATAAGCCAGAATAAACCAGAAAGTTAGAAGAATCAAGACGTAAAAATTTAGGAAGGATGAAGGTTAAACATAAAAAAAATCTGAGCTTAGTGACGAAAAACGGGTAAAAAGAAAGTATGGAGAGATAAGCAAAAATAATGCAGTGCAAAATGGAAAACAAAAACAAACAAAAATCATAAAACGTTAATCATTCATTGGAAGAGACAGAAGTGGCAAAGAATCAAGAAAATAAAAAAGATAAAAAAGAGAGCGCGACAAGACATTGAAATATTACATCAAAATGTTACATAAACTACAAAAATTACTTGAAGAAAATGAAAAAAAAATTCAACAAAATGTAAATTTTACACAGCACTAAATAAAAGATTGTACAGTATTGAACTGAAAATGATTCTAAATTAAAAAAAAAACTAGAAAACATCAATATATAGCTCTGATTATTAAACCTTAAATATATAAATTAAGCCTTAGAAGCATCATTACAAAAAATTTATAAAGATTCGAAATGGACATGCAATCGCATAGATTTAGCATTTTTAGAAATTTTCAACTTCTATATCATCTATATTTCTAAATCCTTGCAATTTGATGAGAATGGAGATGCATTCTGTCGTGAAGCGACAATAAAAAAAACTAAGAACCTAACTTAACTAGAACGAAAACAACCAAAATAAAATAAATTATTTAAAAATTTGAAGTTTTACAGTATCTTTTATAAAAAAAAGGTATGAAGGTGATGATGGGTTGTAATGAAGATGGTGATTTACAATATTATTAAAAAAAAAAAATAACAAAAGATACTGCAACGAAGTATGCACAGGCTATGCCTATGATAGGTGCACAGCTCCTGCTCTAGGAACACGTAGAATCTGGAGAAAACACACGCAGCGTCTGGAGAAGGTACACGCAGCGCTTGGAGTAGACCCACACAGCGTCTTGAGCCGGTACGCAGCGTCGGGAGTAGGTCCACGAAACGTCTGGAGTAGGCACGCAGCGTTTAAAGTAGGTACACGCGGCGCTTGGAGTAGGCAAACACAACTTCCGGAGTAGACCCACACAGCGTCCGGAATAAACACGCAGCGTCTGAAGTAGGTCCACGCAACGTCAGGAGAAGGCACGCAGCGTTTGAAGTAAGTAAACACAGCGCACTAGTAGGCGGAGGCGTAGGCGTGGCTAGGCGACGACTTAAGGAGCGGGCAGAGGCTTGCAGGATCCCGAGGCAGTGCAGAAAAGGCCTTTAGGAGATGCTTCAAGTATCAAAGCTCAAGTCAGACTCTGCCATCCGCCGATTGTTCGGCTTATTTTGCCTTTTTGACGGATCTGGCATAAGAACGGAAAATTATTCTCCTTAAATTTGAAATTATTTAAATTAAAAGCAAATTCTTGTAAATGGCCAAGAAGAAAGGAGTATTTTGAAGTAAAAACATCAGGCCGGTAACGATATTTGAATAAAAATTGCCATGACAACCTGATAAACAACGATGTCAAAACATGTCAAATTTTGGTTTTAGGCTCGTAATACAGAAACGGCAAGATTTAAGTGAAAAATGAGATATTATTTATATAGGAAAAAAAAGTAGCGCAACAGCGCGCACGAAACCCGAAAGTGCAGAGTTACGGAGAACTAAATAAAAGACCGAAAAAGGTAGACTTCATTGACACCGATTTAAAAAGTGCTGATAGCATGTAAAATACGAAGTGAAAATGATTTGTTACTGTGTTCTTATGAATTAAAAATATTACAGGATCCTATGGAAATAAAGGTGATGCAAAATATCAAGTTTTGAGGCGAATGCAGAACATCAAAAACAGAATTTAAAATAGTGTAAAATGATATGTAAGTATGTATAAGCATAACACTACAATTCTCATTCAAATGTATTAATTAACAACAACAAACGACACAGTTTTCTTTTATTTAGGGACATCTACCAGTTTCTTGAAATTGAGTCTATTTCCCGTATGTTACATCAAAAATTTTAAAATAAAGAGTTGCTTATTTTAATTAAGAGCTATTATTTTCCGTTTATTAAACTAAATCCAATTATGCCAGTATTCCTAACAATGTAAATGGGCCTTAATAATTTCTTGGTTACCAATCATAATCAATTTTGTTACTGTCCATAAAAATAACGAAGGTTTTTAACTGACAAAAATTTTAGTTTTGGACTTAAACTAATTATATTTACTTATTAATACTTGCCGAAAAATTGTAATTTTATATCATCGAACAATATTTACATTTTATTTTAAAATACATAGAAAAAAATTGTTTGGTTTTCGACCTAAGTAACACAGTTGAAAATGTTTGTATTGTAATTTAATTTTTTTTTCATGCAAACTTTTTCAAGTAAAATTTTTTGGGGGTTTAAATGTCTTCATATGTAATCATATAAAATATTTAACATGGAATAATCAAAGAACTACATTTAATTAAATGAATTTTGTTTAGTAACAAAATTGAACACGGTAGTGCCATGCTTAGAAATAAACCTGTTTTATTCCTAAATGGTATATATTATTTGGTAACAAATATTAAATTACTCAAATGTTATATTACTTTTAGCAAATTCTTTAATAAAATCATTTAAAACAAACACATTTTTAAAAATCAAAAAAAATATTTGCCGTACAAAATTTTTGATAACTGCTCCCGTCTGTCCGTCCTCGCTTAATCTCTGTGACCGTTAGCACTACAAAGCTGAAATTTGGTACCAAAATGTGTATCAATCACGCCGACAAAGTGGTAAAATAAAAATTCGAAAAAAAATGTTTTATTAGGGTAGCTCCCCTATATGTAAAGAGGGAAGTGATTTTTTTTTAATTTCAACCCTAAGGTGTGATATATTGTTTGAAAGGTATTTAAAAATGAATAGGGGTTTACTAAAATCATTTTTTGATAATGTCAATAATTTCGGAAATAATCGCTCCAAAAGTAAAAAACAATGTGTCCCCCCCTCTAACTTTTGAACCATAGGTTTAGAAAATATGAAAAAAAATGAAAAGTAGATCTTTATAAGGACTTTCTAGGAAAATCATTTTGAACTTGGATGGAAACAACAGTACCCACTACCGGGGGCAGTTGCAGGAGCGCGGAGCGCTGCTGGAGCGCGAACATAATGGATACACACCTTTAAACTCATAAGTGGGAACGGACGGGAAACTACGGAACCCTACACTGAGCGTGGCCCGACACGCTCTTGGCCGGTTTTTTTATAATAATGATTTTTATTTCAATAAACTATAAATATAATTCAAATAATGTA
Organism: Parnassius smintheus behrii; assembly: GCA_036936625.1. Taxonomy (NCBI): domain Eukaryota; kingdom Metazoa; phylum Arthropoda; class Insecta; order Lepidoptera; family Papilionidae; genus Parnassius; species Parnassius smintheus. Next base: position 34,358,750 of record JAUPFT010000001.1, on the reverse strand, counting down.
TTAATCTAAAATAGTCTACAATAATATGCACCTGAACTAGGATAAACCTTTTTATTTGTAAACCATATAAGGCTGCTGGTCTCACAGATGACCTGTACATTCAGCCAGGCTTCTCTGAAGGGTAGTTCCACTATATATATATTTTATTAAAAGTGTGTAGTAGACGCATGATATCTGAGATTCTGCAAAAAGTCAGTGTTTCCTTTTCTGAGTCGACTCTCAGACTAAGTCTCTGTCTGAAAGCAAACTCAGACCGGCCTGGGCGTTTATCTTATTTAACCTTAGGAAGGCAACAGGGGTGACCCGTCACCCCACTACTCGAAAAAAGTTTAAATATTTTGTTAGTATTGTTTTTTCCTCTTTCTAATGCTTGATCTATTCTCCAATTGGAGTGAATGCAATCAGTTACTTACGTCAACGTGTCACAGTAAGTTGTTATTTTTGTTATATTGACATTGGTGGGATGACTCGTCAGTCCTGTTGCTTCTTACGTAAGTTTAATTTTTTTGTGATACTGATATAAACCTTTGGTTTCTGAGGTGAATTGGCTTCGATTTCGGATGAACAGTAACGAAACTATTTGCAAGTTTGTAACTTTGTATGTGGAGTCGATACTTTCAACAAAATAGTGTATACGTATAGTTTGGCTAGCAATACAAGACGTAGGCCGCTTCGATAATTCTATGGTATGCTGGATCAGGCTAGTGTCAATTCTATGTTGCTTTATATTGATGCTAAACATTAGAACACTCCTGCCAACATATTCCGAAGCAGTTGTTTAACCTTTAAGTAATGACGTGGGTGTCTCACAGACGGCGGGCAAACAAATTTGTGTCATATTTCGTCATGTTTAGAAAACCGCCCGCGCCCTTTCCGCTAGCTTCGGGATTTTACGCGTTGATTGGTCAGTCGAGCGCTCGGAAGCGGCGCAGCAACACGTTCGGCTATAGAGCTTGGCAGTGTCTCTGAGACGTAAGGTCAGTATTAACGTTCGGGATCCGTGAAACGTCAGGTCATTATTAGTGTATATTTTTCTAAGTGTCTACGAGACGTCACCTCATTATTGATTTTATTTTTTTAGATAGATCAACCGAGTACATCTAAAAATAGTCGCAAAAGAAGACGGATGGTGGCTTGTAACAGTGACGACTTCGAAAATACCCTAGAAACTTGGTTAGACACAGAATTAAAGGGTGATTTTAGTGACGTTGACGATGAACAGGCAGACCCAGACTTTTTCTTGCAAAGCGATCACGAAACGGAATTAGAACAGTCTGAAGATGAATAAGATGTGTGAGTCAGCAACAAAACAGACCAACCACAGGTTCTCTTTTTGATTTCGACCAGACTTCAAGATCTCAAACTATAAGTCCTTCTTTAGTTTTATCTGGGAACCAAAAGTATTTTTACGGAAAAAGTGGTTTCAAGTGGTCAGCTGTTGTTTCATCAGTTTTGTTGATCTCTTCAATGCACCACACAAACGAATTGGATCCACTGACAAAGAAACCTGTAATAATAATTGACTATATTAAAATAAAAGGCGGTGTTGATGAAATCGACAAAAAATGTTCAATTTATTCTTGCAGCCGTAGAACCCGACGTTGTCCTCTCGCAATTTTTTAGAGCTTGGATTTGAGTGGGGTCAATGCCTATGCTTTATATAAGACCTGTACCGCTGTTCCTGATATTCCTAGAGCTCAGTTTCTCCAGAATATTGCTCGGAGTTTGGTTTTACCACACTTGAAACGACGAGTATATAATGATCGATTACCAAGAGAGCTGAGATTGACAATAGCACGCGTACTGGGTAGGGATATGCTCCCAGAACCTGAAAGAGCTGAACCTGCAGATACAGAAGTAGTGAGAAAAACGTGCAAAATCTGCCCATCGAAACTCAAAAGTACAAAATACAGTTGCGTTGAATGTTGCAAGCCTATCTGTCTCGGATGTTCGAAAACAGTATGCATCGAATGCGTAGAAAATAAATGATTTATTCTAAAATATTTAGGATTGATGGGATGATTTTTAATTAATTATTTAATGTTATAATAATGACTGTTATTTTAGTAGAACAAATTTGCCAAAAAATTTTATATAGTTTTGTATGGCCAAATTATAACGAATGCGTCTATACGAATGCCAAATATATGTTACCTAATTTGTACGAAATAAATGTTGATTTTATATGAATATTTTGTTGTTTTCTCATACAATCTTAATAAATAAATAATAGATGGAACATATATTAAATAAATAATGTGGTTATAAGTACATAATCATACTATTTATTAATTATTTCTGTAGCCGTCTGAGATACGTTACCTGGCTAAACCACGTCAGAACTTAAAGGTTAAATAATTTAAAAATATGCAACCGCACATGAGAGATCGTTTGAGTACAAATTTGCCGCGAAAATTAGGAGTCACTTTATGTGATATTCGAAATATAACTCAAGGCTCGCTTAAAGGTAAGCCCCGTGCAAAGTTGCAGAAACAAGCAAGATGTGCACGGTGTCCAAGAAAACGGGACAAAAAATTAAAAACTTTTGGCAAAAATACCTTCAGCCCGCTTGCTCTGAACATCGCGAAGATATTTGCTCGATCTGCATTTATTTCAAAAAAATAATAATACCAAATTATCGGTGCTGTAAAAAACCATATTTTCACATTCCTAATTATATTAGCGATTGATCTCATAACAAATAACTTTGGTTCTCTCAAACATTGCAGTTTTGAATTTAAATAATATGGGGTGATAGGTCACCCCTGTTGACATTAGTAGTTACGTTGTACCAGTTCTGGCGCACTTGTAGAAAGGTTGTACCAGTTCTGGCGCACTGAGTCACAAGTACGACGTTCGTCGACTCACATCCTAAAAAAAAAAAAAAAAAAAAAAAAAAAAAAAAAAAAAAAAAAAAGGTTTTGGCATGCTCTGATCGCGAATCTGCGGTCCATTTTTGCGTAGGATGCACGGTTCCGGAGATGTACAGATCAATTAACTCTTATCTAATTGATATCCGCTTCGGCCTCCACCGTCATTAGCGCTCCATTGTTCTTATCTACTTATCTATTGTTCATTCAATACCGTCATTATCTATTCTTCCTCAGCGTGGTGATATTGTTATATACTCCTTTGTTCCTATCTACACTAATCTGACTCATTAATAAAACACATTACCCAATTTTGTAAAAATTTTTATTTATAAAATACAAAATCTTATTACTTATTATCTATAAAATAGGAGCGAAACATCTCATCCACTAAAATATCGTTGTACAATGTGTTCCCTGTAAATATACTCGTAAAACTATGCATTGAACATCCCTGAAACTTATATAGCAAATACATTAAGCAATATTCGCCACAAACTGAAGTCCACTCATTCTGAATCCTATCAACATTCCAGTTCCATCTTTTACAATTTCTTTTAAAAAACTCTAGATGATATCGTACAGGTGCCCGTCCGAATGAATCAAAATATTGACCGACGTCATTCGTATCGATATATAAAGCTACCCAATGTGACCCTGGCTTATCATCTGTATCCAAATTGCATATTACCTAGTCAGGTCATAAATTCTATCACAGGTTTAATATAAAATAATTGAAACGAGTTTATTCATTATGTAACTATTTATATACCAAAATGAACTTAACAAAACATAGATTCTTATGACACTATAGTTTATTCAAAATGACCTCTGTAATTTTGAATACAGGCCTTCAAACTGCGCGGCCAGTCGTCTATCGCAGCCCGAACGAGGTCCATGTCATATCGGCGGCTGCCTTAATCAAGGATGTCTTGAGTGACTCCAAATGGGGATGAGGCTTTGAGCACGCCCTTTCCTCCAAGTGTTGCCATATCTTGTAATCTAACGGATTCAAATCTGGACTGGTCTTTGTGTCGGATGAAGTCGATTTCACGCGCCGCCAGCCAGTCTTTTTTTTGTTTTTAAAGAACGTTACCTCCACACTAGGTTTTTCTCCTGTATCGTGGGGGCAGTTTACAAACACAAATTTCACAAGGACAAACATACAAAGTCGGAACAATTACCTGTAGGTCGTACAAATACTTGTTCCGTGCGGGATTCGAACCCGCGACCCCCAAGCGCAGCCACTCATTGCTAAGCCTCTACGCCACGGAGCTGTCAAAAGTCTTGTGTGCTCTTCGCTCTATGAGCTGACGCCGAATCTTGTTGGAATACCCAGTGCCTGTTATTGAACATGATAAGAGAAACAGGTTACACAAGGTTCGTCAGGACTGTATTTTGATACACAACTGCATTCGTTTTTAAACCTTTCTCACAAAAATGTACCTCTGTTAAGCCCCAATAAGAAACTCCCAACCAGACCATGAGCGAGGATGGAAAATGACCCCGTTGGACACGCGGAATACGGTTGCTCGCTTCTTCACTACTGTATGCGTACACCTTATCATTTTGTTTGTTGTAGCTCTCTTCTACGGTAAAAATTTTTTCATCCGAAAAAAGAATTTCCCGATATTTTTTCCCGCGTACCGCTTCGACAAAGCGCGGCATCTCTTCAGTCTCAGATCCATTAGACGAGCACTCAAACGATGTCCTGTTTTTCTTCGATATGCCCGAAGCCCTAAGTCTTCATTTAACGCCGTGGTTCTGCTTAACCCCATCTGAAAGGCCAACAGTTTCTGCTTAGGTTTGGGATTTCTTTGAATTCGCACCTTTACAGCTTTTATCACTGCTGGAGTCCTAACAAATCGAGGGCGACCACTTCTTGACCTGTCATCTACACTAGAGTCTTCATTGTATCGTTTGATGGTACGATAAACGAATCTTTTGGTTATATTCAAATTTTTCAGTATATCAAAAAATTTAATTGGCGCGTAATCGCAACTGCAACACGGTCTTTTTTAAGCGTCCACTCCATATGTAAAAATGAGTAAAATTCTAAAAAGTATACAGTTTTATTTTCATGAATAATTCGAATTCAATAAACTTTTTTGTGGCCAGCATTCTAAAAGAAAAGTTTTTACTGTGTGACAATACTTATGACCTGACTAGGTATATACGTTGGTACGTGGGTGTACATGGACAGTCTGTTAGCAGCATAAACATTATTTTCTATATGATTTAGTGTTAACAAATTATATTTAAATATTGTGTGTGTATATGATTAAGCCGTGGTAGCTCAGATGGTTAGCGCAAGCTGTAAATTTTACAATACGCGACCCAGGTTCGAACCCCGCCGACACCACTTAAATTGTTAATTGCAATTTTAAGTGTTTATTCTATTGACACACTTACTTTTCTTTCTGTTATTTTCTTACGTGTGTATGATTTAGTGTTAACAAATTATATTTAAATATTGTGTGTATATGATTAAGCTGTGGTAGCTCAGATGGTTAGTGCAAGCTGTAAATTTTACAGTACGTAACGCGGGTTCGATCCCCGCCGACACCACTTAAATTGTTAATTGCAATTTTAAGCGCTGATTTACCACGTGCTCGGCGGTGAAGGAAAACATCGTGAGGAAACCTGCATGTCTGAGAAAATTTCGAAGGCATGTGAAGTTCGCCAACACGCATTGAGACCGCGCCGCGGACATTTCCTAGCCATAAATACAAAGACAATAGCAGAAAGTAAAAAGTTAAAAAATACTTTTTTTACAATGACAGTCATTAGTTGATCATTAGTGAATGTGATTCTGTTTTCTTAAATTACAGGAAGAAAAGAGCAGAAGGAAGAAATGGGATGATGGGAAGTAATGAAGAATGAATTGTTATGTGAAGTTTGTTGGAACAAACATATTTTAGTCACGTGTAAATACTTTTAACGACGAAGTGTGGGTTTTTACAAGTGGTTATTGCTTGAAAATAAAATTATTATACACATATATACATATATTGATTATTACACACATAACGTTTGTTTAAATTTATGACATTTACCAAATCATTGTATTTTGGACATTTGTATTCTTCAATATTAAAAATTCTATCATTCGTCGTCAACATTTTTAAAAATTGTTTTTCTGTTGAACCAATTTTGTATTATATAGTATACTATAACTAATGTTTTTGGGAAATCAAAGAAAATTTATGATTAATTTAAAATTTTATTTTCAAGCAATAAATACTTGTAAAGAAACCCACACTTCGTCACAAGAACAATGTAAAATTTTGTGTTTATTTTTTGCAAATATATGATTATTACACACATAAGGTTTGTTTAAATTTATGACTTTTACCAAATCATTGTATTTTGAACATTTGTATTCTTTAATATTAAAAATTCTATCATTCGTCTTCAACATTTTTAAAAATTGTTTTTCTGTTGAACCAATTTTGTATTATATAGTATACTATAACTAATGTTTTTGGGAAATCAAAGAAAATTTATGATTAATTTAAAATTTTATTTTCAAGCAATAGACACTTGTAAAGAAACCCACACTTCGTCACAAGAACAATGTAAAATTTTGTGATTATTTTTGCAAATATATGATTATTACACACATAACGTTTATTTAAATTTATGACATTTACCAAATCATTGTAATTTGGACATTTGTATTCTTTAATATTAAAAATTCTATCATTCGTCGTCAACATTTTTAAAATTTGTTTTTCTGTTGAACCAATTTTGTATTATATAGTATACTATAACTAATGTTTTTGGGAAATCAACCAAAATTTATGTTTAATTTAAAATTTTATTTTCAAGTAATAACCACTTGTAAAAAACCCAGACTTCGTCACAAGAACAATGTAAAATTTTGTGTTTATTTTTTGCAAATATATGATCATTACACACATAACGTTTGTTTAAATTTATGACATTTACCAAATCATTGTATTTTGGACATTTGTATTCTTCAATATTAAAAATTCTATCATTCGTCGTCAACATTTTTAAAAATTGTTTTTCTGTTGAACCAATTTTGTATTATATAGTATACTATAACTAATGTTTTTGGGAAATCAAACAAAATTTATGATTAATTTAAAATTTTATTTTCAAGTAATAACCACTTGTAAAAAACCCACACTTCGTCACAAGAAGAATGTAAAATTTTGTGATTATTTTTTGCAAATATATGATTATTACACACATAACGTTTGTTTAAATTTATGACTTTTACCAAATCATTGTATTTTGGACATTTGTATTCTTCAATATTAAAAATTCTATCATTCGTCGTCAACATTTTTAAAAATTGTTTTTCTGTTGAACCAATTTTGTATTATATAGTATACTATAACTAATGTTTTTGGGAAATCAAACAAAATTTATGATTAATTTAAAATTTTATTTTCAAGTAATAACCACTTGTAAAAAACCCACACTTCGTCACAAGAAGAATGTAAAATTTTGTGATTATTTTTTGCAAATATATGATTATTACACACATAACGTTTGTTTAAATTTATGACATTTACCAAATCATTGTATTTTGGAAATTTGTATTCTTCAATATTAAAAATTCTATCATTCGTCGTCAACATTTTTAAAAATTGTTTTTCTGTTGAACCAATTTTGTATTATATAGTATACTATAACTAATGTTTTTGGGAAATCAAACAAAATTTATGATTAATTTAAAACTTTATTTTCAAGTAATAACCACTTGTAAAAAAACCCACACTTCGTCACAAGAACAATGTAAAATTTTGTGATTATTTTTTGCAAATATATGATTATTACACACATAACGTTTGTTTAAATTTATAACATTTACCAAATCATTGTATTTTGGACATTTGTATTCTTCAATATTAAAAATTCTATCATTCGTCGTCAACATTTTTAAAAATTGTTTTTCTGTTGTACCAATTTTGTATTATATAGTATACTATAACTTATGTTTTTGGGAAATCAAACAAAATTTATGATTAATTTAAAATTTTATTTTCAAGTAATAACCACTTGTAAAAAACCCACACTTCGTCACAAGAAGAATGTAAAATTTTGTGATTATTTTTTGCAAATATATGATTATTACACACATAACGTTTGTTTAAATTTATGACATTTACCAAATCATTGTATTTTGGAAATTTGTATTCTTCAATATTAAAAATTCTATCATTCGTCGTCAACATTTTTAAAAATTGTTTTTCTGTTGAACCAATTTTGTATTATATAGTATACTATAACTAATGTTTTTGGGAAATCAAACAAAATTTATGATTAATTTAAAACTTTATTTTCAAGTAATAACCACTTGTAAAAAAACCCACACTTCGTCACAAGAACAATGTAAAATTTTGTGATTATTTTTTGCAAATATATGATTATTACACACATAACGTTTGTTTAAATTTATAACATTTACCAAATCATTGTATTTTGGACATTTGTATTCTTCAATATTAAAAATTCTATCATTCGTCGTCAACATTTTTAAAAATTGTTTTTCTGTTGTACCAATTTTGTATTATATAGTATACTATAACTAATGTTTTTGGGAAATCAAACAAAGTTTATGATTAATTTAAAATTTTATTTTCAAGTAATAACCACTTGTAAAAAACCCACACTTCGTCACAAGAACAATGTAAAATTTTGTGATTATTTTTTGCAAATATATGATTATTACACACATAACGTTTGTTTAAATTTATAACATTTACCAAATCATTGTATTTTGGACATTTGTATTCTTCAATATTAAAAATTCTATCATTCGTCGTCAACATTTTTAAAAATTGTTTTTCTGTTGAACCACCTTTGTATGCGATCACTTCGTCTTTGCACAAATTTCTAATATACCAATTTAATATGGGAATGATGTTCTCTTGTTTGTAGGCACATTTTAATTCTTCGGTCACATCAAAATGTGGAATGCCGTGCACGTGTATTTCACAACGAACGAAAACGAAAAATAACGAACAGTTTTTTTGTCTTTTGGCGACAAATAATTGAAAGGATAACTTGGCCGAAACAAATAATGATCGATAAACGAATCATTTTTATTAGATAGTTTTACGTCTAGAATAGCCATTTCTCTACATTGAAAATGTTTATGAGGATATGTTATATAAAATCCGTCCATGTCGATGATGTATCTAATATTTTTTAGATTTTGTGTCATTTTGAACCAAAATGTTAAAAGTATTTACACGTGACTAAAATATGTTTGTTCCAACAAACTTCACATAACAATTCATTCTTCATTACTTCCCATCATCCCATTTCTTCCTTCTGCTCTTTTCTTCCTGTAATTTAAGAAAACAGAATCACATTCACTAATGATCAACTAATGACTGTCATTGTAAAAAAAGTATTTTTTAACTTTTTACTTTCTGCTATTGTCTTTGTATTTATGGCTAGGAAATGTCCGCGGCGCGGTCTCAATGCGTGTTGGCGAACTTCACATGCCTTCGAAATTTTCTCAGACATGCAGGTTTCCTCACGATGTTTTCCTTCACCGCCGAGCACGTGGTAAATCAGCGCTTAAAATTGCAATTAACAATTTAAGTGGTGTCGGCGGGGATCGAACCCGCGTTACGTACTGTAAAATTTACAGCTTGCACTAACCATCTGAGCTATCACAGCTTAATCATATACACACAATATTTAAATATAATTTGTTAACACTAAATCATACACACGTAAGAAAATAACAGAAAGAAAAGTAAGTGTGTCAATAGAATAAACACTTAAAATTGCAATTAACAATTTAAGTGGTGTCGGCGGGGTTCGAACCTGGGTCGCGTATTGTAAAATTTACAGCTTGCGCTAACCATCTGAGCTACCACGGCTTAATCATATACACACACAATATTTAAATATAATTTGTTAACACTAAATCATATAGAAAATAATGTTTATGCTGCTAACAGACTGTCCATGTACACCCACGTACCAACGTATATACCTAGTCAGGTCATAAGTATTGTCACACAGTAAAAACTTTTAGAATGCTGGCCACAAAAAAGTTTATTGAATTCGAATTATTCATGAAAATAAAACTGTATACTTTTTAGAATTTTACTCATTTTTACATATGGAGTGGACGCTTAAAAAAGACCGTGTTGCAGTTGCGATTACGCGCCAATTAAATTTTTTGATATACTGAAAAATTTGAATATAACCAAAAGATTCGTTTATCGTACCATCAAACGATACAATGAAGACTCTAGTGTAGATGACAGGTCAAGAAGTGGTCGCCCTCGATTTGTTAGGACTCCAGCAGTGATAAAAGCTGTAAAGGTGCGAATTCAAAGAAATCCCAAACCTAAGCAGAAACTGTTGGCCCTTCAGATGGGGTTAAGCAGAACCACGGCGTTAAATGAAGGCTTAGGGCTTCGGGCATATCGAAGAAAAACAGGACATCGTTTGAGTGCTCGTCTAATGGATCTGAGACTGAAGAGATGCCGCGCTTTGTTGAAGCGGTACGCGGGAAAAAATATCGGGAAATTCTTTTTTCGGATGAAAAAATTTTTACCGTAGAAGAGAGCTACAACAAACAAAATGATAAGGTGTACGCATACAGTAGTGAAGAAGCGAGCAACCGTATTCCGCGTGTCCAACGGGGTCATTTTCCATCCTCGCTCATGGTGTGGTTGGGAGTTTCTTATTGGGGCTTAACAGAGGTACATTTTTGTGAGAAAGGTTTAAAAACGAATGCAGTTGTGTATCAAAATACAGTCCTGACGAACCTTGTGTAACCTGTTTCTCTTATCATGTTCAATAACAGGCACTGGGTATTCCAACAAGATTCGGCGTCAGCTCATAGAGCGAAGAGCACACAGGACTTTTGCCAGCTCCGTGGCGTAGTGGCTTAGCAATGAGTGGATGCGCTGGGGGGTCGTGGGTTCGAATCCCGCACGGAACAAGTATTTGTACGACCTACAAGTAATTGTTCCGAGTTTGGATGTTTGTCCTTGTGAAATTTGTGTTTGTAAACTGCCCCCACGATACAGGAGAAAACCTAGTGTGGAGGTAACGTTCTTTAAAAACAAAAGAAAAAAGACTGGCTGGCGGCGCGTGAAATCGACTTCATCCGACACAAAGACCAGTCCAGATTTGAATCCGTTAGATTACAAGATATGGCAACACTTGGAGGAAAGGGCGTGCTCAAAGCCTCATCCCCATTTGGAGTCACTCAAGACATCCTTGATTAAGGCAGCCGCCGATATGACATGGACCTCGTTCGGGCTGCGATAGACGACTGGCCGCGCAGTTTGAAGGCCTGTATTCAAAATTACAGAGGTCATTTTGAATAAACTATAGTGTCATAAGAATCTATGTTTTGTTAAGTTCATTTTGGTATATAAATAGTTACATAATGAATAAACTCGTTTCAATTATTTTATATTAAACCTGTGATAGAATTTATGACCTGACTAGGTAATATGCAATTTGGATACAGATGATAAACCAGGGTCACATTGGGTAGCTTTATATATCGATACGAATGACGTCGGTCAATATTTTGATTCATTCGGACGGGCACCTGTACGATATCATCTAGAGTTTTTTTTAAAAGAAATTGAGAGTTGAGAGTTAATTGATCTGCACATCTCCGGAACCGTGCATCCTACGCAAAAATGGACCGCAGATTCGTGATCGGAGCATGCCAAAACCTTTTTTTTTTTTTTTTTTTTTTTTTTTTTTTTTTTTTTTTTTTTTTAGGATCGTGAGTCGACGAACGTCGTACTTGTGACTCAGTGCGCCAGAACTGGTACAACGTAACTACTGACATTTGTGTATGAAAAAAAGTGTTGCCTGCCGAAGGTTATCAAATTATTTATTACTCACCTCTTTGTCTATATAAACATCTACAGCGTTTAAGCATAGAAGTGCATCAAGAACCGCTCCAGGCGATGATCACATGGTTCCAGTTGCCATTAATTAGGCAGTCCTTTGTAGACTAGCTTATCTACAGTGTTTTTTTCGCTAGCCTTATCACATTAAATAATGGATGTGTAGGTTTTAATCGGTCTCACTTTGCTGCTATATAGCCACAAAATTTCCCGGATCACAAGCCCAAGGATGATTATGTGGCTTTCTAGGTCTCTGAAAGGTCTTCAAAAAAAAACTTCAGTGGATAATGGTATTTGCTTACCATTAAGTTTCGGTGTTATAATATGTTCAACCGCGTTTTTGGTAAAGGCTATTTATTATCAGTGCCTGATTCGACAGCCCTAACAGCTTAAAGTTTCGACAGCCCTAGGCTAACTATGAATATGCGTCCTCCACTCGCCTGTTCTGTCTGTGCCTACCCTGCCCACGAATATATTTAATAGATTTTTATATTTTATAAGCTTTCCACTCGCGGTATCGCATACATTAAATCAAATTTTCCTCATAATAAGCGTTGACCATCGTCATTGAACAACTGCAACACCAGGAAATTGTGTGTGCATTGCGAGTCTTTTTAAAAGAAGTAAGCGTTCGTTTCTTACAGGTCTATAAGTCGTATCGGTTCGGGAAAATCATCAGTGGTAAGTATATCCACAAACAAGTCTTGCGATGAAGAAAACTTCTAGTAATTCGCGCGGTCACGGTGTACCGCCAAGCATCCAGATGGTATGGATAATACCGTGAGTTTTGTTACGATGTGTGTTGGTGGAATTTGGCGGCTGTAATTAATCCGAACAATTTGTCTAAGTACTCCCCGTGGAAAATGCGATAGTAAATACAATGGGATACAACATCGCAGCGCCGGTGAATCGACCCGATCAGTAAAAATTAGGTCGCTGACGATTCGAGCCACGCTTTGGTTTATGCAGTCAAGTGGAAGGAGCTGGAACTGGGGTGGCCCGCTCCAGAGATGAGAACAGTACTCCATGTGAATCCAAACTTGCGCCTTGTGAAGTTGCAAACGGTGTGCCGGCAAGAAATACTGACCCACTCTGCTGAGCACGCCATTTTTAGAGGCCAATTTAGCCTTCACTTCCGTGACTTTCTTAAGTGATCGCGGAATACGTCATTCGATATGTTGATGCCATGCTGTCTGAAACAGTGTGGGGAGTGGGTTCTTTTTAGCAGTTACTTTTTAGAGTACGCGCAAGCCTGTGTCTTCTGAAGTTTAAACTGGACTAAAAGTCGTTCCCAATCTTAATTTTTTTTAAAGAGCGCTTTAGATAAAAGCTTGTTCCGATATTCGATAACGTGTTTCCGAGAAATATTAGCACGGCCGGTGTAAAATGCATTACCAGTGTTACATCTAGTAAGAGCAACATATTATTAATATACAGATCTGCAGAGATGGAACAGCGTAGGTGATAGAACACAGCCTGGTGGGACACTAGCATTAATAGGCTCGTAGTCTAAAAATCACTAAAAATCATACAACAAACAATCGCCGCTACACAGTCCTGAGGAGATTTTTTTGTATGATTGGGTGACAAACGAGCACACAGACCACCTGATGGTAAGTGGTTGCTGTGGCCCATAGACATCTACATCTATCCTCAATTACGAATCAAAATGCAGATGCGTTGCCACCCGTGAGGACTAAGATGGAATGCCTCGTTTCCAGTAAAAAGGGTCTCCGGTTCTCTACACTCACCATACGAAACACAGCAGCATTAAGGTACTATTTTAGCCGGTATTCTGTGAAAGCGTGGTCCTTCCCCGGTCGAGTCGACCCATCCGTGCTACAACTCCAAAACCAAACTAAACCAGCTAACGGACGAATTGACGGTTGCAATCCAGGCCCACAGTGGAGAGGCCTGGGAGCGGCGCTTCTGGAAAGTCATCCCACTTTCCGGAGGACTGGAAGAAAGGCAAAGTTATCGTTTTGCCTAAACACGGGAAGGACAGGCGTTTTTTGTGATATAAAATGTAATGTATATCATAGTATAGATATTTTTTTGTGCTATCTTTATAAATAAAATGTATAAATGTATGTCTTATACAAACAAAGATTATGGGCAAACTGTGAGAGAGTGATAGTACAAATTGATGTAGTTAAGTAGCGTAATCGCACAGAGGGCGCGGCTCTTTTTCGAGTATAGCTTTGTTGATACCCCATTAGACTGGTTTTCATACAAATCGTTCGGGACCAGCTACCAGTATATAATATAATCAAGAAAGAAAAGTATATAGGGAAGTGATAGGGAAAGTAATTACTCTCTCACGGAACGATTTGAAGATAATTACTGTTTTATTCTCAAGGGATCCTTCACCTTTAAAATAAGTATAGTTCATTGGTGTCGCTAGCGCGGCACATATTGAAGAATTAAGGCGTTGGGACCGGGACGACGTCGGAAGACCCGTAATCCCTGCCTGAACCTATTTGAAGAAAAAGGAAGAGATCGACGCCCTTGTGTGTTACTCCGTTGCGGGGTTCACATACGTTGTTCCCGAACCCAACGTAGGTGTCATAGGAGGTTAGGGAATCCGCTGCTGAACGAGCCGTGACAAAGACCCTTCCCTCGTTCCTGTCCTTTTCTATTGCTCCTTCGCAGCCGGATCAAGTAGCAAGCGATTCCTCGTTCCTGTCCTTTTTCAATTAGTCCTTCGAGAAGCTGGATTTAAGGAACCAGCTGTGAACTGCTGGATACCATTCAAGAAGACCTTCGGAGTCGAGTGAAGATCAGCGACCGAAGGAAGCCGTAGGTTTGAGCTGAAGCAACAGGAGCAAAGACAAGAAGACCAGGCCAGCGCAGTAGGCCCATCAGGGCTTAGGTAGGACCGGACCTGAAATACTGGTAGCTACCGGAAGAAAGAAAACCGGGATTGCGGCTTGGGGCGTGTGCTCGCATGGGGCACGTATCGCAGCCAGGCAAGGGTGCAAGAAAGAAGAAGAAGCATCCACCGCTGCTGCTGCCAGGCGAGGGTGCTCGTGTGGGCACCTGACTGCATCGCGGCTGGAGGAGAGCGCCTGGACGAGGATTCACCGACGACTGGGCGGCGAGCACAGCATACATCCCGATCCCCTAACCGTGCCAAACCAGTCGAGCTCTGGCACAACACCTTCGGGTGGAGCAGTTCTCTCGGGCGAGACTGCGCTTGCACTACTGGCTCGACTGTTTCGCCATATTGGTGCCTTGACGGGACAGTTCCTAAACCTTTCCTCCATTCCATTCCTGCACGACTCCATCCCTGGACGGCTCACCACGGTAGGCCTCCGTCCAGGATTGATAGGGCTGATAGGGCTGTTAGGGTGGTAGTAGGGTTGTAGGGTTGGGAGATAAAGGGGGTTGGGGTAGTGGGGTTAGGTTGGGGTGTGGAAGGGTTATAGGTAAGGGGTTGTAGGGACCGTAGGGACAGTTAGGGACCGTAGGCCAACAATCACCTTCCTGCAAGATGAAGAAGGCACAAGACCAGACAGAGGGGAGCGAGGGAACCAGGACAAGAACAGGGCTCTCAAGAAAGGCTAAAGAGGCGGAATCATCTGGAGCGACCACAGCTACTGCTTCGAATGGGGCAACTCCTTCAAGTGGAGCCACCACCGATACGTCCACATGCACGTGGGACTCAGGGGCGTCCGTGGCAACGACAAGCAACAGGACGGACACCAGTGGTACGCAGACCAGCACCGCACAGAAATCCGTTATATCCAGGAGTGAAACGACAGTCGAAAAAGTAGGTCAAGGGACCGAAGAAGCGGCATCGTTAAGAACAGTAATCGGGCACACTAGTGACAAAGGGTCACAGAGAGGTAGTAGGTCATCGCGATCGGCGAGGCTGAAAGCCGAATTAGAGGCGCGGATTAAATTCGAACGCTCAGAGCTCGAACGAGCACAGGCAGCTGCTGCCTTAGCCAAGTCTCAATTGGAGTTGGCACGTCTCAACCGAGAAGAGGAGATCGACTCGAGTGAGGATGATGAAGAGCGGAATACTCAGGTGGAACCTTTCGTAAGGAGTTGGGTTCAACAGACCATAATGAGCGCGTCGGTTAGTGTAACGCAACCCGACATTACTGATAAGGGAGCGTGTAGGGGATCACGCCGCAAAGGGGCGGAGGTCGAGCGCAACCTAGGAAATACACAGAAAGCACACGCGTGTGAGATGTCAAAATTGACCGAAGCGATTGTGAGTGCAATAAAGATAGCGGGTAAAGATAAGTCTTCCCAGCTTCATTTCCTCCAGGAATTACCGGTCTTCGATGGAGACCCGGGTGAACGGATAATTTTCAAAACGGTGTTTAAAGACACAAGAAGCCAATTTTCAGGGGTGCAGAATGTCGCACGCCTTAGGAGGGCATTATAGGGCACCGCTAAGGAAGCGGTTAAGTCATTGTTGTTTACTTTGTGTGAACCTGAAGAAATAATGAACGCTCTCGGAAGAAGATTCGGTAGGGTTGAGATGCTCATTCTAGCCGAAATCGAGAATGTAAAGCGTATGCCAAGATTGGCAAAAGATTGCCGGAATATAGGTTCTTTTGCAAGTCGCATTACGAACGTGGTTGCCACAATACAAGCGTTGAATCAACATCAGTATTTATACTCACCGGAGTTAGTAAGCCGCATAGTCGAGAAACTCGGAACTATGATTAAATTTAAATGGTTTGAATATCGAGCTCAGCATCCTTTGGAGCCAGAGTTACACTAGACGGCCAAATTTTTGAATTCATAGAGTGAACAATTTGGAACGTCCTTAAGCAATGAAAATGTGCCTTAAAAGCGGAAACGTCCTGAATTCAGGAAGCAAACTGTATACACTGCAAAGGGGTCTGTACGCAACCGTTTGCTGGGAGATAAGGAGCACACAGAACGCACTTTAGGTTTGACCTGGAATATCAAACGAGATATAATAAGTTTCTCCATAAGTCTTCGTAACACACTGGAAGAGGTGATGGAAGGTTTACGACCACCTACGAAGAGGGAGATAACTAGCGCTGTGATGTCAGTCTTCGATCCTTTAGGACTCGCATCACACATAACGATTCAAGGGAAGTCGATAATCGAGCAAGTATGAAGGACAGGCATCTCTTGGGATGAAGAAGTTCCACACGAATTACACGTTTTATTTTGTAAATGGATATCCGAAGTGAAGAAATTAGGTCATTTAGAAGTACCTAGACCCGTTGCTGAAGGCGTCGACAAGGGAGAGTTACACACTTTCACGGATGCTAGTGAGAAAGCATACGCCGCCGCGGTGTATTACGTCACCACGGACGAGCTAGGAGAAAGGCGGATTACGCTGATCGCCGCAAAGAGTAGCGCCACTGAAGCCAATTTGCATTCCAAGGCTTGAATTACAAGCAGCTCTCATGGGCAGCCGATTAGCTGCATCAGTTAAAGAAGAAAGCAAGTACAAGATATCCGAGCGAATATTTTGGACGGACTCACGTACAGTGTTAGCGTGGATTAAGTCAGATCCTCGCGCTTTTAAACCATTCGTTGCTCATTGATTGGCTGAGATCGAAGATCACAGTAAACCATGTGAATGGCGATGGGTTCCGACGTCACAAAACGTGGCAGACGACGCCACTAGAAGTTTTCCTTCCACCTTCGACGTAAGTCATCGCTGATTTCAAGGACCTGAATTCCTCAGGACAAGCCCTGATTTATGGCCCAAACAAGTGGACACCATAAATAGCTTAGAAACGGGTGAAGAAAAATGAAGGCCGAAAGGCGTAAACGCGCTAAGAAAGCAAGAGCCGTTAAGTCTACCCGACTACGGACGATTTAGCAGCTTTAAGAAATTCCTTGGGGCAACTACACGCACCTTACAAGCGGTAGAAAAATTCAAGAGTTTAAGAAAATCGGTTAAAGGACCCGACAACACAGCCGAAAAGTCGGTTATGTGTTCCAACGAAATTTTAGCAAAGTCGGTTAAAGGACCCGATGCCGCTTTGGACATAACGCTCTTAAAAAGAGCTGAATTATTAATTTGAAAGTTCGTTCAAGACGAGTGTTTCCATTCGGAAATAAAATGCTTGAAAGCAGGCAAAAGCGTTGAAAGAAGTTCACGCTTAAGTAAATTATCTATGAAAATAGGAGAAGACAACTTACTCCATTTAAATGGGCGTTTACCTTTCAAGTCCAATTTGACTGAGGAAAGTAGAAAACCTGTCGTATTAGACGGTAAACACGAAATCGTTAAAATGATGATACGAGAAGTTCATCATCACTTTGGACATGCCAATCACCAGACGGTGATTAATGAAGTGAACCAAAAATTTTATGTCTTGAACTTGCGTAACGTAGTACGAAGTGAGTCACATCACTGTCAGTGGTGCAGGACATACAGGTCAAAGCCGCAGAACGTGCCACAAGGAAATCTTCCTCTGGAGAGAATAGCTCATCATGAACCACCTTTTACACGCTCAGCCCTAGATTATTTCGGACCTATGAGTGTGACTATAGGAAGGCGACACGATAAACGTTGGGGTTTTTTATTCACGTGTCTGACCACCAGAGCAGTACATCTGGAATTAGCAGCCTCATTGACACCAGCGTCAATGATAATGGCGTTGAGGCGATTTATCGCCAGAAGAGGAAAACCAGCCGTTATATACAGCGATAACGGGACGAATTTCAAAGCTGCAAATAAAGAATTATTGCAAGCATGCGAAGAGTGCTATGAGGGCATGAAAAACGAGTCATTTAGAAAATATATTAAATGGAAATTTATACCTCCGGGAGCACCGCACATGGGTGGCGCTTGGGAGAGGTTAGTAAGATCCATTAAAATTGCGTTGATCGCTACGCTCAAAGAAAGGCGCCCGCGAGAGGAGGTTCTCCATACGTTGCTTTTAGAAGCATAGCTTACTGTAAATTCCAGACCACTGGTAACATTCAGTATGGATAGTCCTGAAGAGGGTTTGACACCCAATCATTTTCTTCTCGGACGCTCATGTGGTGATCGACCACCTGGATTATTTTTAGAGCAACATCTGACGGGTCAACTCAATTGGAAATCCGCCCAGAGGTTAGCCGATCATTTTTGGACGAGATGGCTGAAAGAGTACATGCCTACTTTAATACCTCGAACGGGTAATAATGGCAGGTTCATGGAACCTAAAGAAGGTGATATTGTCTTGATAATAGATCATTCGTTGCCACGAAATACGTGGCCAAAAGGCAAGATTAATAGGACTGTTATACCCTGTATTTGTTAGCCTTATTGCTGCACTGCCTCTTAATAGTGTTGACTTGGCCTTAAGGTTTAATGAGTATAGCAGTGGAGCAGTTCGGCCACTTCAGCCTCCTTCCATCTTCGAACCTGCTCGGTTGTCTACGGACCTAAGTTAATTTCCAATCAGTTTATAATATTTAATCCATTTATACTTAATGAAATTTCAGTGTTTTAAATAAATCTTTTTTTAAAACCTATCAGCCCGTCTCCGTATAACATTTTGGTGGCAGCGGTGGGATACGGAAATCCCCAGTGTCAAGTGAAGTGGAACCGCTCAGCAGACTCGCTCCGTATCCTAAAATCTTTTAAACTTAAATAATATCCTGTGTCGTCCTGGCGCTTCCTAGTGAACCTACCTATACTCATCGCTACGGCCTGGACGTCCATCCACTACGGAGACCCAATTGATTCCTGGAAAGGAATCCACATAATTACCAAGGAAGAGCCGCGATTGCATCCTGAACCGCAATCATCAGTTTTCAGAAGAGGAAATCATCTAGAGAAAATTAGCCTGGAAAACATCCATTCTCATAAAATAATTATCGTCAGAGAATTCATTAATTAGAATTCATCGAATTCCGTTCCAGTGCGCTATAGAAGACGCGCCTATCATCGGAATGTTCCCGCTTATCGTCGCAGCCGCCGCCCACGCATTTTTAATACTGTGAGTCGTTGGTAATTTTTTTTAAATCTCTTATTTTTTTAAAGAGGGTTTTATAAAATTATTATAATGTCACCCCCATTGTATTTACATTTTTTTATCTTCTTTTAAGTCCAACTTGGACCATTTTGTACAGCATTCTGGCTTCCCCAGATAATGGCAAGGCTACAAAATCCGATATCTCATCTATTTATATTATATTTATTGCAAAAATTTGTTCTTTCAGCCTCGATTCGAACACACTCCACCAAAATATGTAATACATCTTCTAACTGACCACATTCTACACAGTTAGGGGATTCGGTCTTACCCATCAAAAAAGCAAAGCTATTCATTGGTATGTGTCCCGATCTAAGTCTTAGAGCTGTAACAATATCGGCCCTGCCCATATTGGCCCTATCTACCCATGAAGAAGTGGAAATATTTGGTTGAATAGTTTTATACCATATTGCTTTTGTAAGAGATCTCTCATTAAAGTATTCCTTCCACAGACTGACACATCTTTCTTTCACCTTGTATAGACAGTCTGAAAAATAAGGTAAACAATGCAGTAAAATACCGTCAGAGGAAGCTTCCTTTGCTAGTCTATCCGCCGCTTCATTACCTACTAGGCCAATATGAGCAGGAATCCTCTGTAAAACAACAATTATATTTTTTTGGTTAAACTATCAATACACTTCAAAATACTGTAGGCTATCGGTGTTCCTCGAAAATTCGAGGTACAACGAGCAAAGTGTTGCAGAGCACTCTTAGAGTCTGTCAAAATAACATACTGATATTTGTGATTGAGTGATGCAATGTACGATACAGCTTCTGGAATTGCTATCAGTTCAGCATACATTATAGAAACGTTTGAATTAATTTTGAATTTTATTGATATGTTTAACTGGGGGTCATAAAAAGCAGCTCCAATATTATTATTATTATCTTTAGATCCATCGGTATAAATTTTATAAGATTGCAAATATTTGTCATCAATAAATTTTAAACTTATTTGTCTCAGAACCACATTGCTATAGTCGTGTTTAGGTTTATCAATAGTCTCAATAAGAGAAAGTACAATACCAGAAAGATCCACATTGCTAACCCAGGTATCTAAGGAGAACATTTCAAGTTGCGTGGAGGTATGAATATTAGAGCTTTTAAGAAAATTATGTACGACTGCCAACAGCGGTTTCTTTTTCTTACATGATGGATGAGTCACGAAATATTCGTCTAACTTATCTAATACTATAATTCATTCATTATCTAAAAGTGATTTTGTTTTCAGCCAGAATTTTCCTGCAAGATAATACCTTCGTATATGTAGCGGCTCAATACAAAGCTCATTTTCCATCACATGTATTGGCGTGCTTCTTAAAAATCCACCAATAACTCTCATAGCTTGATTTTGTGCGTTACACTACTACTATCATAGAGGAAACAAGCATAATCAATTTTGCTTCTTATGATTGTGATATACAAACGACGCAAATGTGATGGATGTAGACCCCACCCTGGCCCAGACAAACATTTAAGAATATTTAGAAACTTAAGCGTTTTTTCGGCAAGTTCATTTATATGTTTTCCCCATCTTAGACCACGATCCAACCATATACCTAAATATTTTATACTATCAACTACCTGTAAGGAAAAGCCATTAATTTTTAAGTCACGTCTAAATCCACAAGAGAACAAACACACTTTACTTTTTATAGGAGAGACATCTAGACCTATGTTGAAAAGCAGTGAGCTTACTAAATCCAATGCCTCTTGGAGATAGTCAACAGCTTCTAATAAATTTTTACGGCCCACGTATATAACAAAGTCATCTGCATATTGTAATATGCGAACCTTTTGTACCTCTTTGCATATTTGTTTCGTAATTATGTTGAATAGCAATGATGATAATGGGTCCCCCTGAGCCAATCCTCTACCTGTATTTCGGCAAATTATGGCATTGTTAACTTGAATCTTTAATGATCTTTGACTGAGAAAATTCCATAGGTAATTACATATAGCTGAACCTATACCAAAACGATCCATAGCCTGAATTACACTAGTAATATCCACGTTATTGTATGCGTTATCTATATCTATAAAACAACCAATTGTAGCTATTCTACTTGTTAAGCCTAACTGAATTTCAGAAACCAGACTAGAAAGGTTATTTAACGTTGAATGACCTCTTCTAAAACCTTCTGTGTTATTCGATAAAATATTTTTTTTTCAATATACCATTCTAATCTGTTTTTAATAATAGTGTGAAAAATTTTACACATACACGAGATCATAGAGATGGGACGCAATGCTGAAACTAAACTATTATCTCTCCCTGGTTTAGAGATTGGCACAATTAATATATCTCTCCACTGATTAGGGACAAAACCACCCCATAAAAACTTATTATATAAATCGAGCAATAGGCATTTTCCATTATTTGGGAGATTTTTAATCATGGAATATGGTCCGCTCCTGGGGACGTGTCAGTAGGTCTAATACTCATTTCTAATTCATGTAATGAGATTTTGGTTTCTAATTTTTGATTAGTAGATAGAACAGCAGGTTTCATGGGGGAAACAAAATCAGGTGTTAAAGTATTAATCAATTCGGAAGCTAAATCCTTTGTTGGTCCACCATTGTTTAATGTTATTAACGAGTTATCTATTAACGCGTCAAAAATCTGAACTCCTCTAGAGTCTGTTTTCATAGACCAAGTATTATGGTGTGCATTGAAGTCGCCAAGTAAAAGCGATTTTTTATTGATAAAAGATAGTAATTGAACCCAATCATTAACGGTTGTATGTACAGAAGGAGGACAATAAACAGCAATAATGTTTTCAATATCAACACAATTGTAAACCTTTAAATAAAGAATCTCTATGCCCGGGTTAACTATTGGCATATTTTGTAAGCTACACTTAACTGCTTTGTGGGTAATTATTGCTACTCCACCGTAGGAATCGAAACAATCCCTACGGTGTATAGTTACAAATTTTTAATGGGCTGTCCTGCTCTAACCATGTTTCACTTAGAACCGCAATGTGAATCTTTTCCTGCGACAGTAACTGTTCAAATGCAACTAGCTTAGGTCTGATACTTTGACAATTCCACTGGATAATATTTATCTTAACACGTTTTTTTGTACTGTCCATTTAAATAGTCCAGTAATAATTTTAAAATAGGCCAATCCGAAATATTATCTACTACAACTAAAATCAACCATTCCACACAACACTTTATCGCCTCCTTCATCTTGTCTTGTATAGATGCATTTCTTAAAAATATGATCTCTTTCAGTCTATTTAATAATTCACTAAAGTTCACTTCATTTTTCGGGGGTGTCTTGGCCTCCAAATGGACCATTGTTGGTGTATCCATGGAATTAGCGTGGCGTTCAGGGGAGACAGCTCTTCTAGAACCTAGCCGCGGTGTCTTCTTGATCCGGACGTTATATTTCGGTTCCGATTCGTTATGTACTATTGCCTCAGTCTTAACCACCTGAGCAAACGTAACCTGGTCATGTTCGCGGCCCTGGTTATATGAGGTAGACTGAGCTTGCGGAGCTTCCGACCTTAAACCGGTTATTTTACTGTTCGAGGTGTTTGTCTCTTGCACCGGAGAGCTAGGTGTTACAATAATTGTAAGCGCTTTTCTATATGTACAGTTAAACTCTGCCATCAATTCCCTCAGTCTTTTTTCCCGCTGATATGCTGGGCAGGTACTGGCCAAGGACATGTGATTACCTGTACAATTAACACATTTGTATTTATATTACAATTTTCATGGTTTGCGCCGCACTTAGGACACACTACTTTGTTATATGGGCATTTTTTAATTGTATGGCCTAATTTCCAACAGCGCGAACACTGTGACACCGGAAACACATATGGATCCACTTTAATCCTCAAACCCTCAACGTGTACGTATGCTGGTAGAAACGATCCCTTGAAACAAAGTTGTATTGATTCACTAGGAACCCAACTACTTCCTGTTGCACTTCGTCTTTGCAGTCGCTTGATGGAAAGAAGTTCTGCATTGTTGGGACATGAAATGTTCTTAAGTATTTCCTCATCACCTAGTTCCATATCAACATCCCTAATAACCCCATATGAAACGCTTTTTTCCATAGCTTTTTGAACTTTCCAACCCCTTTCAATCAACGCTTTACATGTTTCCAACTTGGTTACACTCATCTCATTAGTAATATCTAAACGCACTTTGTAGGGGTTTAAATATTTAACTCTAGATATGTCTAAAATTTGTTGCTCCTTCAACACCCTAGCTAAGCCAAATTGCTTAGGTAACTTCTCATTACTTGAAATATACACCTCAATTTTATCGTGCCCAACTTTGACAATCATTTCTTTTCTCTTTACCAACATCCATTCATTTTCTTCTTCATCCCTGTTTCTTTTACTTTTACCTATATTACTACACTCGCTATCCATCTATACCTGAGATATTATTTCGTCATCGTACTGGTCCAATTCAAATTCCGATTTATTAAACTCCATATTAGGACTGCTACTCGACGTCCGCAGTACATCAGCGCTAAATTCATTACGCACAGTATACTCGTCCATTATATTAACAGACCTAACGTCCGGCACTTAGATAAAATGCATCGCTGCAGTTAACAGCAAACCGGTTTGGCACGCCGCGACACAGCGCGTAATCGCGCGCCGTATAGATCGTTGATTCACTTAACGTAAACAACTTAACGTACAGTGTAAACAACTACCTCGTACGCTTACCAACACGAGACTGAGTCGTTGGTCATTGTTTTGTCTAGACTGTATAAGCCAAAGCTTCTCAACCTTTTATGTTCCTTTGTTTAGTTGAACTTAAATGTTTTAAAATTTATTAATATTCTATTTTTGTGATTGTTCTATATTATTGTGTGTTTTTATTCTGATTATTTTATATTGTTTTTTGTGTTCTTTTGTATTTGTTTTGCATTGTTGTTGCGTTTTCTTTAGATTTATACATATTTTATTATGCCAAAAGTAGTCAAAGAGGAAGAAGCCAGTTTAACCTTCGAATTCTCAGAACCGGGTGTTAGCGACGCCCCGAAATCCACCCCAGCTACTCCAAGAGTCACTAAGGCTAGCATTACAACTACTGCAATGACCGAGATGGATTTAAACACCTTATTCGAGTTTGTTAAACCATATGACGGTAGTAGGTAGACCGTAAATTCTTTTATAATTAATTGTAATAATGCTTACGAATTAGCCTCAGAGTCTCAGAAACAAATTTTATTTAAATATATTATTAGCCAGCTTCAAGGTAAAGCGGAAATTGCTTACTCTATAAAAGAGTTTAAAGATTGGGAACAACTCAAAGACTTCTTAAAGACACAATTCAGTGAACGTAAACACTACGCTCACATTCTTACCGAATTACAAGAGAGCAAGCAAAGTCCACATGACAGCGTTAACCAATTCGCACTCCGTATAGAGACCTGCCTCTCACAATTATTAACGGAAATATCCCTATACAACACCAAAGCAAAAGAATTACCAGGTAGGGTTGCGGCCATGGAGGACCTTGCCCTGCATCATTTCCTTATGGGGTTACACCCCCGAATTTCAAATATCGTTAGGTGCAGGTCTCCAAAAACGCTTAACGAAGCCATACATTTAGCGATCTCAGAAGAGCGCATCCAACAAAGCCTCTATAAACGACCACCACCAGAAACGAGGTATGAACAAAAACCTAAGCAAAATTTCGTTAAATCCTTCAATTCCAAACCAACCGTTCCTCAAAAATACTCACAGTATCCTAATATGAATCAACAGAGCTCGCCTAACGCTTTCTGCCGATATTGCAAGATGGCGGGGCATGACATTATGGCCTGTAAAAAACGGGAATATGCTAATAACCGATTTAGGTACCAAAATAATCCGTCAACCTCCCAATTCCAGCAAGGCCACAACCAAGGGTTAATTTTATAGAGCAGCCAAATTGTGAGGTCGGTACCAAGAGGAATTCCATACTTTAGATAATGATGAGCAGTTTTTAAACGGTCAAGAGTCTCGTCACGGTGTCGCCCGAGACTAATTCCAAAAGCCGGCACCAACCATTCCTTCTTCACATCCAAGGACCACACGGGTAACCAACCCCAAGCAAGAGTCCATCAATCCAGGGACCACACGGGTAACCAGCCCCAAGCAAGAGTCCATCAACCCAAGGACCACACGAGTAACCAGCCCAGAGCAAGAGTCCAATATCCCAAGGACCACGCGGGTAACCAGCCCCAAGCAAGCGTCCATCAATCCAAGGACCACATGGGTAACCAGCCCCAAGCAAGTGTCCTGCTATCCAAGAGCCATAACTCAAAAACTCCTTCTCCAACTAGCAAAATTGAAATCTATGAAATAAATTTAGACACAACCAAAAGGTTGTTACCATATGTCGTGCTCGATTCATCAGTCACGGATATCACATTGTCTCTGCTTGTTGATTCAGGGTCTGCCATATGTTTGCTAAAACAGTCGAGTATCCAGAGGAATCTTAAACTAATAAAAGAACCTATCAAACTTAAGGGCATAGACCCGGGCGATGAACCAACAACCACTGAGGGCCATTTTCCCTTAAAATTAAAATTAAATAAAACTATATCCGCGTCATATAAATTCCACGTCATAAAAAATATCAACTTACGATATGATGGTATCATAGGCTCTGATTTTCTAACCGCGTTTGGCTGTAAAATTGACTATACAAACGACACCCTCAAAATCGGTAAATTAGAAATAAAATTGCATTTTGCTGATCCATTTTATATTATTCCACCACGCACCGAAACTGTCATTGAATGTTCGGTTTGCGATACTGATCTTAAAGAAGATCTTATCACGGACCAACACATATCAGAAAATTTACTTATATCCAATTGCATTGCAAAAATCAAAGAAAACAAACGCGTTAATTTAACTATAGCTAATACTTCAGAGTTTCCTGTCAACCTAAATCCAAATTTAAATCTTAAAGTTACATCTTTACACTCTGACGCAGTTCAGGCGAACACAAATTACTCTTAATAATTAATAGAACACATGACGTAATAAACTCTTAATAACACAAATAATAGAACACATGACGTAATAAACTCATTAAGAATAGATCATTTGAACCAAGAAGAGTCCAACACCCTCATTGAACTTTGTTCCCAGTATTCCGACATTTTTCATCTGCCCGATGATAAACTAACGTATACATCCGCCCTAAGCCATCAAATCAGAACGAACAGCGAGGCACCCATCCATACTAAAACGTGTAGGTTCCCAGAATGCTATAAAAAGGAAGTCGAGACCCAAATCAATAAGATGCTCGACCAGGGAATTATAGAACCCTCATCCTCACCTTGGAGCTCACCAATTAGGATCGTACCTAAGAAACTCGATTCCCAGGGACAACGTAAATGGCGAATAGTAATAGACTATCGCAAACTTAATGATATTACCATTGGCGAAACCTATCCTATTCCACAAATTTCTGAAATCCTAGACCAGTTAGGCAACAGCAAATATTTCTCAACCTTGGACTTAGCTTCAGGGTTTCATCAGTTGCTAATAAAACCTGAAGATGCATCCAAAACGGCATTTTCTGTACCTCAGGGGCATTTCCAATTCAATAGGATGCCGTTTGGATAAAAAATGCTCCGTCCACCTTCCAGAAGCTCATGAATGCTTGCCTATCAGGACTCCAAGGTTTACGATGCTTCGTTTATTTAGACGACATCGTTATTTATTCATTCGACCTAAGTTCTCATATAGATAACCTCAATGCTGTATTTAATATCCTCAGAAACTATAATCTCAAGTTACAACCCGAAAAATGTGAATTTCTTCGTAAAGAAGTAAGAGGAAGATATTACTAATGAGATGAGTGTAACCAAGTTGGAAACATGTAAAGCGTTGATTGAAAGGGGTTGGAAAGTTCAAAAAGCTATGGAAAAAAGCGTTTCATATGGGGTTATTAGGGATGTTGATATGGAACTAGGTGATGAGGAAATACTTAAGAACATTTCATGTCCCAACAATGCAGAACTTCTTTCCATCAAGCGACTGCAAAGACGAAGTGCAACAGGAAGTAGTTGGGTTCCTAGTGAATCAATACAACTTTGTTTCAAGGGATCGTTTCTACCAGCATACGTACACGTTGAGGGTTTGAGGATTAAAGTGGATCCATATGTGTTTCCGGTGTCACAGTGTTCGCGCTGTTGGAAATTAGGCCATACAATTAAAAAATGCCCATATAACAAAGTAGTGTGTCCTAAGTGCGGCGCAAACCATGAAAATTGTAATATAAATACAAATGTGTTAATTGTACAGGTAATCACATGTCCTTGGCCAGTACCTGCCCAGCATATCAGCGGGAAAAAAGACTGAGGGAATTGATGGCAGAGTTTAACTGTACATATAGAAAAGCGCTTACAATTATTGTAACACCTAGCTCTCCGGTGCAAGAGACAAACACCTCGAACAGTAAAATAACCGGTTTAAGGTCGGAAGCTCCGCAAGCTCAGTCTACCTCATATAACCAGGGCCGCGAACATGACCAGGTTACGTTTGCTCAGGTGGTTAAGACTGAGGCAATAGTACATAACGAATCGGAACCGAAATATAACGTCCGGATCAAGAAGACACCGCGGCTAGGTTCTAGAAGAGCTGTCTCCCCTGAACGCCACGCTAATTCCATGGATACACCAACAATGGTCCATTTGGAGGCCAAGACACCCCCGAAAAATGAAGTGAACTTTAGTGAATTATTAAATAGACTGAAAGAGATCATATTTTTAAGAAATGCATCTATACAAGACAAGATGAAGGAGGTGATAAAGTGTTGTGTGGAATGGTTGATTTTAGTTGTAGTAGATAATATTTCGGATTGGCCTATTTTAAAAATATTACTGGACTATTTAAATGGACAGTACAAAAAAACGTGTTAAGATAAATATTATCCAGTGGAATTGTCAAAGTATCAGACCTAAGCTAGTTGCATTTGAACAGTTACTGTCGCAGGAAAAGATTCACATTGCGGTTCTAAGTGAAACATGGTTAGAGCAGGACAGCCCATTAAAAATTTGTAACTATACACCGTAGGGATCGTTTCGATTCCTACGGTGGAGTAGCAATAATTACCCACAAAGCAGTTAAGTGTAGCTTACAAAATATGCCAATAGTTAACCCGGGCATAGAGATTCTTTATTTAAAGGTTTACAATTGTGTTGATATTGAAAACATTATTGCTGTTTATTGTCCTCCTTCTGTACATACAACCGTTAATGATTGGGTTCAATTACTATCTTTTATCAATAAAAAATCGCTTTTACTTGGCGACTTCAATGCACACTATAATACTTGGTCTATGAAAACAGACTCTAGAGGAGTTCAAATTTTTGACGCGTTAATAGATAACTCGTTAATAACATTAAACAATGGTGGACCAACAAAGGATTTAGCTTCCGAATTGATTAATACTTTAACACCTGATTTTGTTTCCCCCATGAAACCTGCTGTTCTATCTACTAATCAAAAATTAGAAACCAAAATCTCATTACATGAATTAGAAATGAGTATTAGACCTACTGACACGTCCCCAGGAGCGGACCATATTCCATGATTAAAAATCTCCCAAATAATGTAAAATGCCTATTGCTCGATTTATATAATAAGTTTTTATGGGGTGGTTTTGTCCCTAATCAGTGGAGAGATATATTAATTGTGCCAATCCCTAAACCAGGGAGAGATAATAGTTTAGTTTCAGCATTGCGTCCCATCTCTATGATCTCGTGTATGTGTAAAATTTTTCACACTATTATTAAAAACAGATTAGAATGGTATATTGAAAAAAAAATATATTATCGAATAACACAGAAGGTTTTAGAAGAGGTCATTCAACGTTAAATAACCTTTCTAGTCTGGTTTCTGAAATTCAGTTAGGCTTAACAAGTAGAATAGCTACAATTGGTTGTTTTATAGATATAGATAACGCATACAATAACGTGGATATTACTAGTGTAATTCAGGCTATGGATCGTTTTGGTATAGGTTCAGCTATATGTAATTACCTATGGAATTTTCTCAGTCAAAGATCAATAAAGATTCAAGTTAACAATGCCATAATTTGCCGAAATACAGGTAGAGGATTGGCTCAGGGGGACCCATTATCACCATTGCTATTCAACATAATTACGACACAAATATGCAAAGAGGTACAAAAGGTTCGCATATTACAATATGCAGATGACTTTGTTATATACGTGGGCCGTAAAAATTTATTAGAAGCTGTTGACTATCTCCAAGAGGCATTGGATTTAGTAAGCTCACTGCTTTTCAACATACTAAAAGAAGCAGTCACTATAGAATTAATATGTTTATCGAATCTTAATTTGCTATCAAATTTCACGCCCAGGTCTCGAATGGAATTGGTTTCCGTTAGGTTTTTACCCAAAACATTATAAGAACTCATTAATGGATTATTTTTTCTTGTGAATTTAATAAAACTACATTTATCCGGATTGAGCAGCATTCGATTTGTTTCATACCATTTTACAAGTCTATCAAGATTCGCTTGTAGTTCTAATACGTCAGTTTCTTGCTTTATAACTTTAGCTATTTTTAAATCGTCTGCAAACAAATAAACCTGACAATTTTTAAATACACTTAATATATCATTAATGAATAGCACAAAGAATAAAGGCCCTAAATTTGATCCCTGTGAAACACCAGAAATAGCATTGAAAGAATCCGAACACTCGCCATCAATTACTACTCTGGCATTACGATTAGAGATGTTACGCCGCGCTCAAATCAGCGCACTAGCGCCATCTAGTGTCAGCTTTGCAGTAAATGACATCACAAATCTTTCGACCGACAGCGCCACCCGGAGAACTAAGTTTCTGGAAAATCTACACTCGAATACTCGTTGCCTGGCGCGCATTTACCTGAATGTTCGGGACGCTTCTTTGCTAATTATATAAATAGGCGCTGCAAGATGCGATCGGGACAGAGTTGAACTCGGCGACACAAGCGAAGCTTCGGAGCGGAATTAAGTGAATTAGTGTGTTTAATTATTAATGTTTTAAGTTTTAATTTGTGTAAAGTAAATTAAAGTGTTAATTTAGGTAATTTTATCGGCAATTTTTATTGTCACGAACCTCAAGCGCGTAACAATTGGTGTCAGAAGTGGGATAAATAATGCCGATTTTACCTAAGGAGGAAACGGAGGGTGTCCGTACCCGAAGTCAACGCCAGCAGGAGACGGACCAGAGGAGATTTGGTGGTGCAACGCCGCAGATGTCTGAGGGCCAGCCGCCGGCCACGGAAACCGGTCCGTCAGCAGCTTCTACGTCTGTGGCACCTGACTTAGGTGCTCTGATGGTGATGCTGCAGGAGCAGGCTCGCCGACAGGAGGAGCAGGCTTGCCGACAGGATGAGCAGGCCCGTCAGTTGAAAGAGCAGCTGCAGAACGGACAAGAGGAACAGGCCCGCCGGCAGGAAGATCAGGCCCGTCGTTTAGAAGAGCAACTACAACGCGATAAAGAAGAGCAGATGCTCCTCATGAAGGACCTTCACGCTATCTTCGGAAAAGAGATACGGGAGGTGAAGGATAAGGTTGCTCAACATGACAACCGCCTGTCGGAGGCCGAAACCCGAATCGACCAAGTAAACAATCGGGTTGACAACGTAATGGCTGACGTGAAGAAAACGCTGGTCGACCTCAAACTGGGGGATGGAACAACAGCTCCCGTAGTAGCTACTACACCTTCGCTACGTGGGTTCAAGGTGCCACCATTCGACGGGACTTCTTCCTGGTCAGCCTACAAAATCCAGTTCGAAGCTGTTATGAAGGCGAACGGCTGGAATAAAAATCAGGCCATGACTGCTCTCACACTAGGCCTGCGCGACCAGACCTTAACAGTTCTGGAAGCTCTCGGTGAGGAAGTGACTTATGAGCAACTCCTTGAGGCATTGGAGGCGAGATATGGCGACGCTCACCTGGAACACGTCTTTCGTGCGCAGCTTAAAGATCGTGTGCAGCGCATCAACGAAAACCTGCAGCAGTGGGCTCTAGAAGTGGAGAAGCTGGTGCGAAAAGCATACCGGTCTGTACCTGCGCTCATTGAAGGGAACCTGGTGCAGACATTCATCGACGGCATCCGCGACCTGGAAGTCAGAGCTGCTGTGAGGCTCGGGCACCACGAGACGCTTAAGGACGCCTTGGCCCATGCACTGGAAGAGGAAGCCGTGCGGCAGGATCATCGTTCCCATCGCGTCAGTGAGGTTGCAGCAGCTACAGTTCGCGACCGCAACAAAGGATACAGCCCTAGGTGCTATGGCTGTGGGGAAAGGGGCCATCTTCGATCCAGCTGCCCTAAGCGAACCGCAGAAAGGGAAAGTGAACGATATCAGGAGGGTAGTGCAGCTAACGGCACCGCCTGGCGGCGACAGGATCATCGTTCACATCACGCTGGGGAGGTTACAGCAGTTACGGTTCGCGACCACAATAAAAGATACAGCCCTAGGTGCTATGGCTGTGGGGAAAGGGGCCATCTTCGGTCCAGCTGCCCCAAGCACACCCTAGGAAGGGAAGGCGAACGGTCTCAGAAAGGAAGTGCGGCTAACAGCACCGCCCAGCAGCAGCAGGAATACGACTTTACTATCAGACACTGCAGTAGGAAATCTCAAGGCAACGCAGATGCATTGTCAAGAAGACCTTGTCCTGAAGATTGCAACCATTGTAGTAGGCCAGAGAGTAAGGAAGTGGTATCCGTGAGGATGCTCAGGACAGACCACCTCAGCAACGGGTGGAAGGACAGCCTACGACATGCACAGCAGGAAGATCCGGACATCAAGCCGATTCTGGGATGGATGAAGGCCCGTGCTACCAAGCCTAAGTGGAGGGACGTCGCAGCGATGAGTTCAACCACGAAAAGCTATTGGGCCCAATGGGACAGCCTGCTGAATCAGGATGGGGTCCTGTGCCGTAAATGGGACGATGGTCGAAGAGACAGCCGTCGTTTGCAAATGGTTATCCCTAAAGCTAAAGTGCCGAATGTTCTACAGCTGTGCCATAATGGTCGTTCAAGAGTCCATCTGGGAGTTAAACGAACTCTACTGAAGGTTCGAGAACAGTTTTACTGGGTCCATTATCGTGACGATGTCGAGGATTGGTGTCGTACATGTACAAGTTGTGCGGCCGTGCGGGGACCTCAGACACGTAGTAGAGGAGCACCGAAATTGTACAATGTTGGTGCACCACGGGATAGGACAGCCCTTGACATTGCGGAGCCGTTACAGAAAGGCGCAAGAGGGACTCCTAAGATTGTCCATGTGGATCGCTTGGCGCGTTACTATGGGGCCGATAATGCTCGGGACGAGCATGTCTTAGGAGGGGGCAGTGTTACGCCGCGCTCAAATCAGCGCACTAGCGCCATCTAGTGTCAGCTTTGCAGTAAATGACATCACAAATCTTTCGACCGACAGCGCCACCCGGAGAACTAAGTTTCTGGAAAATCTACACTCGAATACTCGTTGCCTGGCGCGCATTTACCTGAATGTTCGGGATGCTTCTTTGCTAATTATATAAATAGGCGCTGCAAGATGCGATCGGGACAGAGTTGAACTCGGCGACACAAGCGAAGCTTCGGAGCGGAATTAAGTGAATTTGTGATTTTAATTATTAGTGTTTTAAGTTTTAATTTGTGTAAAGTAAATTAAAGTGTTAATTTAGGTAATTTTATCGGCAATTTTTATTGTCACGAACCTCAAGCTCGTAACAGAGAGATAGGATTTGCACCAGTTTAAAAATGTATCGGAAATGCCAAAATATGTGAGTTTTTTAACAAGTATATTATGGTCTACCTTATCAAATGCCTTGGCAAAATCAGTGTATATAACATCTGCTTGAAGATTTTTGTCAACCGAATCAATAAGATTGGAAACATAGTTGAGCAAATTAGTATTAGTAGACTTCTTAGGCATAAAACCATGTTGGCAGGGATATAAGTGATCTTTAACATGATTGAATATGAATGGGTGGACAAGTGATTCAAAAATCTTTGATACGGTAGAGAGGATTGAGTTACCGCGTGCGTGTGCACTACTGTGACATTGGGTTTTTTTAAGGTTACTTCCACACTGGGATTTTCTCCTGTACCGTGGGGACAGTTTACATACATCAACATCCAGACCCGAAACAATTACATGTATACCATACAAATACTTGTTCCGAGTGGCATTTGCACCCGTGGCCCTTAGCGCTGCAACTCATCGCTAAACCACTGTGCCACGGAGCCGTCAACCACGTTTCGATTACTGTAGACTGTGACGTCAAAAGAGATGTGTTGACAGTTGTAGGGGTGAATTGACATGTTAGTGGCTACACGGGCACCGCCCACTCCCCCCTTCTATTGTGTATGTATTATATAGTATTCTATGGTACTCAAGGCCGGTATGTCGCCCTATCCTTTTCTATAAGTCTTAGACCTTGAAATTTCTATGACTAATGGATTGCTGAAGTTTTTTCGAGAATTTTCCTACTGGTGTTACCATCTTGCAATAATGGAAGCACCTTGAAAATTTGTCCATCATATTATGCTGGGCATAGTATTATATGGGCATAGTATTATAGCTGGGGGTCATTGTAGAAGCGTGCTCGTCGCGACCCCTGCCAGCCCTTTTCAGGGCTGCATTTCTACACAGCTGCGCACCCATGCAAACGAGGGTTAGGGCGTCCCCCCAAGGCGACGCACACCAGCTCGTCCCCGTTGGTGTGGAATGCAGCGCGCAAAGCGGCGATGGGGACCGCCACCCGTCACGCACAGCCCGACACGGCGGAAGGTGGAGGACGGAGTGCAGAGTTGGCACGTGGAATGTTAGAGGGGGCATGAGAGATAAGACGAATGAGTTGATCGAAATAATGAAAGAAAGAGAATTAGATGTCGTGTGTATGTCGGAGACCAAACGGAAAGGCAGTGGTACTGAAGAGCTCCCTGGCGGGACCTTAGCTATATGGTCCGGAGTCCCGGAAAGCGAGAACGCCTGCCAGGGAGTGGGAGTGCTGTTGTCGTCCCGGTTGGTCGATCTTATGACTGAATACAAGGTTGTGAACTCAAGACTTCTCTAGGTTCGCTTCAAAATGGGACTGACGAAGTTATTCCTTTTGGCTGTTTATGCGCCGGTAGATTCGTCGTCCAGGGCTGAGCTGGAGAAGTTTTGGGAGAATGTAAGAGAAGTTCCAGATTTGGTTAAGGGAAACGAAAGAACTGTTGTATGTGGTGATTTGAATGGATGGGTAGGTATCGCTCGACCAGGATACAAGTCGGTGCTTGGAAAGTTTGGCGATAAAAGGGTTAATGATGCTGGCAAGCTTATACTGGCTGTATGCAAGGAAAATGGGTCTTCTTGTGACAAACACTATGTTTAATCACAGGAAAATCCATATGTACACTAGAGAAAGAAAGAATGAGAGAAGTATGATTGATTTGTTCCTGGTGGATGACTGACTGCGAAAACAGGTGATGGATACACGAGTGTTTAGGGGTGCTGACCTGGGAACGGATCATTATCTAGTAATTACTAGATTTAGGGGTTTGTTCGCGGGTTGGCGCTACCGGACGACAGTAACAGAACCACAGTCGGTCTGTCGCATCCGAAGCTGGAAGCTTCAGGAAGCGGATACTAGGGACAAATATCACACGAGGGTAGCCGAAAAGCTTGACACCATCGATGGCAGGAAAGAATGTGTGGAGAGAACATGGCAGAACCTTAGGGATGGAATGGTAAGTGCAGCGGAAGAAGTATGTGGAACGACAAAAAGAGGTAGTAGTAAAAGAAGAGATGCATGGTGGAATGATGAAGTGAGAGAAGCTGTAAAAAAGAAGAAAAAAGCATGGTTAGACTACTTGGCCTCTAGTAACGATGAGCATATGAGAGAGAAGATGAAAGAAAGATATAAGCTGCAGAAAGTTCATGCGAAAACATTGATTGAGGAAGTACGTGAAAGGTGTAGAATAGAAGCGGACGAGAGGTTGTCGCACAACTTTAGGGAAAACTCCAAACTCTTCTGGAAAGAGGTTAGAAGGTCCTGGAGTGGTGTAACAGCCTTAAGAATGAACAAAGTGCTTTCGAGAACCAATGACGTCCTCTCAGAAAAATCGGACGTCATGCAGCGATGGAGTGAATTTTATAGAGAAATGTATGCGTGTCATGATCTTAGTGAAGGATCTGGGGGTGACGCCGTGACTGGCACGCCAGATACGGACCTCGATGACACTGAGGTCATCAGCATGAAAGAGATTGAACGTGCGATTCGAAGTTTGAAATGTGGTAAGGCTGCGGGACTAGACAGAGTTACTGCTGAAATGATCAAGTACGGTGGGCCTCGCGTCTGGGACAGCTTTCATCTGATGTACAATTTGTGCTGGCGGACGGGAGATGTCCCGGATGATTGGCGATCCGCGGTCATTGTGCCTTTATATAAAGGTAAAGTTTCACATTTTGACTGCGGGTGCTATCGGGCGATCAGCTTGACCAGTTTAGCAAGTAAAGTTTACTCGAAGGTTTTGATACGTAGGATGCAAGAGAAATCGGAAAGATTCTTATGGGAGGTACAATGTGGATTTAGACCCGGAAGAGGATGCACGGATGAAATGTTTTCTCCCCGCATGATCACGGAGAAGCTTCTGAGTGTTAACCAGAGGATTTTCTGTGCTTTTGTGGATCTGGAGAAAGCATTTGATAAGGTTATAAGGAAGAAAATGTGGGAACTGTTGCCGGGATATGGTGTGGATGGTAGATTGTTAAGGGCTGTGCAGTCACTTTACTATGACTGTAAAGCCTGTGTGCGGGTAGGGCATGACCTGTCACCCATGTTTAGCGTCCAAGCGGGCGTAAAACAGGGTTGTGTCATGTCTTCCTGGCTGTTCATACTGTATCTCAACAGCTGTTTACAGAAGCTGAAAAATAGCTGTTTGGGTGTGAAATTGGGTGACATAAAAGTTAATTGTCTGCCGTATGCTGATGATGCAGTGCTTATTGCACCATCAGGAGCAGAACTGCAGGCATTAGTCACGTGTATGAAAGAGGAATGTGAAATTAAAGGTCTCCGTTTGAATGCTAATAAAACTAAGGTTCTGGTATTT
Organism: Parnassius smintheus behrii; assembly: GCA_036936625.1. Classification (NCBI taxonomy): domain Eukaryota; kingdom Metazoa; phylum Arthropoda; class Insecta; order Lepidoptera; family Papilionidae; genus Parnassius; species Parnassius smintheus. The sequence continues at coordinate 34,321,930 of JAUPFT010000001.1, read as the reverse complement.
GAAAAGGACGAAGAGAGAACGAAATGTGAAATATGGGTAAATCAGGAATGTCTAGAACAGGTAAATGAAATTGTATACTTGGGGAGTGCTTTCAGCCGGGGCGGAAGATGTGATTTAGATGTGGATAGGCGTGTCGCTGCCGGAAACAAAGTCAATGGTGCCCTGAATGCATTAGTAAAAAGGCAAGGCGTGGTGAAGAGTGCACGCCTTGCAATACATAACGCAGTGTTGGTACCGACTTTGTTATATGGCAGCAAAACCTGGGTATGTCAGAAGAAGCATAAAAGCAAGTTGAATGCAGTGGAGATGCGATCTCTTCGTAAAATGTGTGGCGTTAGCATAGCCGGCCGAAAGCAAAACGAAGAGATTCGCAATATGGCAGGATTGAAAGATGACCTTATCACAAAAATTGATAGGGGCGTACTCCAATGGTTTGGGCACGTTGAACGAATGAGTGAAGACCGAATTGCGAAGAAAATATATAGAGCAAAAGTAAATATTAAAAGGTGTCGAGGTAGACCGAGACTAACTTTCGAAGACCATGTGAGCAAATTGCTCGAAGAGGGGAGGGTCAAGAGTACTCGGATACCTAGACGTGCATGTATGAAGAAGTTAATGAACCTGAAAGAAGCGAAAGAGGTATGTAAGGATCGTGACACTTGGCGATCTGTTCTCTCTGGCTACCCCGTTAGGGATTGTGCGTGAAAATAAGTAAAGTAAGTAAAGTAAGCATAGTTGTGTTTGCGAGCGTAGAAAAAAACACCCTTTTAGTAAATATAGCTACTTTATATCACCAGTATGTGTTATTTGGGACTGGAATATTTAGAATAAAATACAAACAGCTGTTAAATTTTGTTTATTATAAATATACAAATCCCATGAAAATATCATTATTGTTTTACAGATTTGCAATTATTTTTATTCGCTGTTAAACGAAGAATTCTTTCAATTTTTTAATCACAGCCTATCATATTTGAGGGAATATGAAATTCCGGTGGCACTGTGCTTTCGCATAATAACGCTGATTTAGCTGCTTCAAATCCTAAAGATACACAATATGGTTCGGAATAACCCAACAAAACACCATGAACAAACCCACTGGCAAAACAGTCACCCGCACCGGATACATTATCAACATTCTTCAATTTATGTACCGCGTAACTGCGTACTTCAAGAATTTTGTTATGAGTTTCATTTTTATTATTAATATTTTGTGTAACTGTAATAACGCCTTTATCACCCATTGTCACAATAAGAACATCAACAAACTGTGACACAATTTTACATAGCAAAGTTATTTCCTTAACGTCATGTGTTTTTTCGACCAAAGTATTAGGTTCCAGAAATTTCGCCATTGACCTCAATTCTGAAATATTAGGAGAGGCATACGTAATTCTATATTGTTTTGATTGTAGTGGTTTCATAGCCTTTCTTCTGTCGGTGGGTTCAAAAAATACTGAAACAATAAAAATAATAAACTTAAAATTATTTTATAAGTAATTTTAACACAACTATTAATCATCGAATATAAATGAAACGAATCTTATTTTTAGACACCCTACGATTAAGAACAAATTACACATTTTGATAGCTTCTGTTCTCAAGACGACAAAGTCGCTATTAAAGTAGTTAAGGTCAGTCGGGGAAAATGTCCCTACGGGGCAAGTGTGACGGAACTCAATATCTCATAAACCAATGCAGTATTTGGAAAACGCGCCATAACCTGTCCTTCCACAACAAATTTTAATTTGGAAGTAAAATGATTAAAACTACTTTTACGGATTTTATCGCGTTTATTTTTGCTTTTAATTACTTTTATTTTTAATTCCCGACGTTTCGAGCGCTTTCCAGCACCCATGGTCACGGGGGACTGAGATGACTGACGTCCCGATGTCATTGTTAAACCCGGAGTACCTTCAGATTTTTTTTAAAATTATTGTTTATGGTCCGATCTATGCAAAATGAACTGACTATGTCCTGAGGTCTTGCAGTGGTATGCTTGGTTTTATTTTTAATTTTATTGATTATAGGATCCCAAGCAGGTGGTAGTACCCAGCCTCCTTCTCTATTGAAATTAAGATGTTTTTTAATTTCGATAGCCTCACGTATCATCCTTGGTAGGAATCGGTGTTCTTTCACGAGGATTTGTGGTCTATCAAATCTGATGTAATGGTTGGGGCCGTCTAGGATATGATCACAAACTGCAGACTTCCCGGAACGTTGATGCTTCACATCAGCTATGTGTTCTTTTACGCGGGTTCTAATTGATCTTTTTGTTTGTCCTATATAAGAGAGAGAGTAAAAGTAGTTTTAATCATGTGTAGTGTTCGCGTAAATATAAGAAATCATTGGAAGTAAAATTTAAGATATCGTCACTGGGCCTAGTACGATGTGAGTCGCCGTTTTGTTTTGACCATTTTTTTCGTGGAGTTCACGTTGACAAAAGCTGTGCATATCAGTAAGTACCAATCTCATGAAAAAACGACTACCGAGTGATTTGAACCAGGTGCCTTCTGTAAACATTATTCTTTGTAAACCTGTATATATTTAGTTTCTATCTCACAAGTAATTAACTTTAGCAATGCTTGTATTTTTATAACCTAAAACAAACAAAGTGAGGTAAGTTCGCCACTATAATGCACTTACCCGAACCTGAAGTTGAAAACATTTTAAGAAAGTAAGTGGTAGTACCTACCTACCTTTATTCTTACGAATATAACTAGGTAGGTAGGAATGTAAATAAGTAGGTAGGTACTTATTTCTTTATTAAGTTATTACATAGGCAGACTGAATGCCTTCGGCATTTTCTGCCAGTCTTTATGTATTTATACATGCTCTAAACATTGATTTATATATTATACTAGATTAGTAATAACCGCGCCAAAGCGTTGCCACTGCACATATGGCCACAGCCATATGCCTAGCTAAGGTCAGTTCAGTGTTCAATGTGACGCCGACAGAGTTGAGCCGCGACAAAAAATGGGTAAATTTGTAGTGAAAGAATGCTATTCAAGGTCACAAAAACGTAATAAATCAAGCGGAATCACTTTCAACACATAATTTTAGTTCTTGTTTTCATATAAACGTAAAAAAACTCAAATAATTAAATAAAATGATCGAATATTGCCATTTAGGTACAATGTTGCTACTTTTCCGCATTTGTGATTATCCTACATTAATGGGAGACTATATAATTAATGGAGTAAGTTAATTTGTTTCCTCTGATTTTAAATATTTTGGAAATTATAATAAAACTACGTTTTAACTTTCGTACAAAACAATTAATTATTCTTATTTTAGTTTATTCATGAATTATCTATTAAATATATTTTATTACCTACTTATTTTATATTAATAATTTTATATTAATTATAATTTCATATAAATTTTATATTAATTATATTTTATTACCTATTTTATATTGCTGAATTTATTAGTACAAAAAATACTTATAAAAATATGTTTTATTTCATCATAATGTTTACTTCTATTCATCTGATAAGCTTTGTATCCTTTTTTTCTAAGGCGACGCAATAAAGACATTAAATAAAATATACTTTTTTAATATAAAAACAATTAACTGCAGCTTAAAAAAACTCATTTTTATTGCGTATTTTAGGTATAATTTCATATAGTAAGCCATACCAACCCGCCATTGCATGTATGTGTGTCTATCTTTATCTAATCTTTGCGACGATATTGTTTTCGCAACTTATGTAAGTGAGATAGATATATGTTTATTTAAAATTGTTATTAGTTTCAAAGCTACGTCATCGCGTTTGGATAGAGGTTACACTTTTTTCGGCGCGCGGTAATGTGGTTTGCTCCTCTAGTATTGTATAACTCAATAGTTCTAAATATACAAAAGCGAAATACCACTAAAGGCTACGAACTTGAAATTTGGCATCTACGTTCCAAATTTCAACTTTTTTTTTACCTTCCTTCGCCAAATTCGCCTTCACCCTATAAGGTGTAGACATGCGCTAAGAATTTTCGCAAATTCTTCACATGAGGGGAGCAAAACAAGTTATGAAAGTTATTAAAGTTCATATAACACATTCTTACATACTGTTACGCGCCTAAGTCGACGGCACTAGCGCCATCTAGTCTCGAACCGAAGAACTAAACTTCTTGAAGTTGAGACTCGAACTCTCGGTACCTTGCGCGTGTTTACTTGAATATTCTGGATATTTCGGTACTAATTTATATTTATAGGCGCTGCAAGATGCGATCGGGGAAGTATTGAAGTTGGCGAGACAAGCGAAGCTTCGGAGCGGAATAAAGTGAATCAGTGTGATTAATTATTAGTGTTTTTTAACTTTAATTAGTGAATAAAGTGAATTAAAGTGTTTATTTAGGTAATTCTATCGGCAATTTTTATTGTCACGAACCTCAAGCTCGTAAGAAAAAAGAAGAGAAAGCTATTAAGTGGAATAAATAAATAAGAGATTTACTAAATACTAATTTAATGAAGGATTTATTAGATAAATGTTAATGTTTAAAAGATAAATGATAAGCTTTTTGAGACTGATTTAATTTGCTTTACTTAAGACTGAGATTTGGTTAACTTTATATAAACAACAAGTGCACCCACTACTTTAAAAAGACAATGAAATACGTTTTAAGTCTCTTAAATCATTTTTTATTTTTTTGTACTCACTAAAGTGTTGTCTGTCTTGTGTGTAAAATCATAAATATTACAATTTTATTGAATACCATTTTCCGTTTAAAAAATATTCAGTACCCCTCAAAACAAAGGTATGACGCACTTACCCCAAAGTTTGTTTTTGTTTCTTATTTTAGGGGTACTAAAAATCTGATTGCATAAATTGTTTCTGCTCATACGCTTTCGTTTGAAAAATATACCCTATTCTAGTAATAACATAATAATAACTATTTATTAAGTCTAGCCGCAATTATCCCTGTTCCAAGAGGAAGTGCGTCTAAACGACCAGTTTTGTTCAAATACGGAAAAACTTAACAAAACGTAATTTTTTTTTTGAAATGATAATTTACAACTAAAGAAACAAAGCATCAAACACAAAACAAAAAAAAAACAAAACTCAAATCGCGAATGGAGAATGTCAATCGTGGCGTTCGCTGTGTGGCACGTAGCACTGTCCTGCTGGAACCACATGTCGTCTAGGTCCATATGGTTCAACTTGGGCCATAAGAAGTTTGGTTATCATCGTTGACGGTGACCGCCTCACCAGCGTCGTTTTCGAAAAAGTACGGACCAATGACGCCGCCAGCCCAAAATCCACACCAAACGGTAACTTTTTGAGGATTCATTATCACATGGTGAACCTCGCGTGGGTTGGTGTCGTTCCATATATGGCAATTCTGCTTGCCCACTCAGCGAACAAACAGCGTTGTCTATGGTCATGAACTTTGAGCTTATGGGTCAATGGGATCTTGTACGGGTGTAGGCCTAAGTAGGTACCGACCCAAAATTCGCCAATTTGAAATCTGCGAAAGGCCGAGTTCTTGTGCACGGCGAAGTATCGACTGTCTCGGGTTCTGCTGTACACTTTCACGTACCGCGACGATGTTCTCGCCTGATCTAGCGTTCCTTGATCGTACGGGTTTTGGGCACCAAACGTAGAATAGTCGACTGTGAAGTGTTCAATAGTGTAACATAGTAATTTGGCATTATTAACTGAATAATCAACAAAAGATTTGATATGAATTAGTTCTACTTAAACTTCAATTTTATTTTATATATTGGTAAAGGAGGATCGCCATTATTTTTTGCATTTTTACGTAGTTATGGAATATTTAACCGACCGCTGCGATAGCAAAGATAGCTTAAGCTTTTCACGCGTTAAATGAGCGTGAAAAGCTTAATGGTCGCAACACATAGTCAGTTAGAGTCATCAGTTAAAGCGATATCAGTTCAAACGGATTTAAGCCAAAGAAATTTCCACACACACGGTCAATTCAACTAATCATTCCAACTGATCGGTTCAAACTAGAACTATTGATATTTTTTAGAATATCTGATTTTCTATATATCGACTGTTATAAATATATTAATATAGGAGTTTTATAAATCGTGAGTTAATATACAGTAAGTCAATATCGGAGCATTACATATCGAAAAAATATCGTTATATTGGCTTTATTTAAAAAAAAACAATCGTCAGTCATTTAGTTCATTGATTATATTAATTACGCAAATTAAATTATTAATGTACGAAAATATTAGATTATAGTTCTTATTAATTTATTGTTTAATATAAATAAGACGATTATGTGTACCAATATTTTTAGTAAGAGTTTTCAAAAATACTTGTTGTTTTAAATGTTCAGCTGTTTTATATGTTAAGAAGCACATATGCTACAGATGTAACTGAAGAAATCAAATATTTAACAGCTATTTCTGATAGAACGGAAGTAAACTGTCTACCCAGCGGACAGTCGAAGACGACAGTAACTCAAGTTCATAAGATGCCTAAGCGATCAAAATAACTTGAGGTTTATATTACATCATAGCACTTTTTACATTATATATACATATATACATCGAAGCACTTTTTTGTCGTTTTGTCTAATTGGTTCACATGCGCAGACATTAATACACAAAATCGATTCACCTTTACGTATCAAAATCCACTTCAAACCATTATTTAAACGATAAAACAGGAGCAACAATCCGTCGACGGTAAACTTCCCGCTAAAACACACAGTAAGTAAAGTTGTACTAAGTTTCGTAGATTATAGTAATTTTAATACCACAGAGATATACAAAATTACATTTCCTTTTAAGATAATAAGCAAATTAATAAACTGGGGAAAAAATAAAAACATAATATAGTGTATATAAATAAAGTACAGTAGATTGTGTAGAGTAGTTTAAATGGTTTACGAAAAAAAATTTAATCTTTTTACTGAACAAAATATCGACTGTCAATATTTGCTTTGCCCACCGCGCGACCATCGCATAGCTGCGTCATCGAGCGAACGCGCTAGGATTGTACAAAAAGATAAAATAAACAAAAGACTAGAATTAATAAAATAATTATTTCATTTGTTTAATAATCAAATATGTTGAGTTTTATAAAATAATAATTTTTTCGTATTGTATTGAGTTACATAACACATATATTATGTGTTATGTATATGTGTATGTATGTAGTTTCGTTTTCTTTATTTTTCTGTTGTTTTCTCCCCCTTTGCGGGAAGGACATAAATTATAATTTTTAGTTTAGAAGTGCATAAAATTATGTAATTCCTATGTAAGATCATAACAGTCAACTAGGTCTTTATCAGTCCTTTCAAATGAGTTCAAACACGATCGTCCTGTCTAGTGCCGTCACTGAGATCCTATACTGACCTTCGGATTGCACCATCAGAAAGGTGAGATCATAAGAGTTACCTAGACCTTTATGAGCCCTTTCAAATGAGTTCAAACACGATCGTCCTATCTAGTGGTGTCACTAAGATCCTAAACCCACCTTCGTGATATCATCACAGTCATCTAGATCTTCATGAACCTTTTTGAAAATGAGTTAAAAAAGACACAATGGTTCTACGTAGCATCACTGAGATCCTTAACCCACCTTCTGAGTCAATCATAAGTAAGGTTATGTCATCACAGTCACCTTAGTCTCTATCCTCCATCAAACGAAATTCTCTAAATATATAAAACAATAAAAAATCTAAACAGTATAGAAATACCGTAAGTAGCTACTAAGAAAGTAAGTACTTACCAGTAATTAAAACGAACTGAAGTCAGCGAATTATGTGACTGCGCTGTCCGCCCGGAAAACTCCGTGGAGTGCCATCAGTTAAAAATTTCAACTTAATGTTTCACACTCACTATCAGTTTTTGGATAAACGTCAGTTCGACTGAGCAGTTTCAACTAACAGTATGCCCGAAAAAATCAGTGGGTTGTCATCAGTTGAAAATTTCAATTTAAGATTCCACATTCACGGTCAGTTTTTGGATGTACGTCAGTTCAACTGATCATTTTAACTGACCGTGTGTGACGAACATAAGGTGCAAATTAAAATAAGTAAAACACGGACATAACATTTTAAGTTTCTTCCGATTTAATTGTATAATTTTGTATGATTTTTAAAACGGATATCTAAAGCAACGTGAAGGAAAGAAACAGCGATATCTTTTCTCGCTTTATGTTTAGTCGCCCAACCCAACAAAGACAAAATGCAAATTTCTCAGATCCCATACAAAGACGGCTCACCTTGCCCACCATGAAATATGACAAATATTACACCTCATTCCAAAGTGGTACTGCCCTGGTAACAGGAAAAGTTGAGGATGTGACCCGAAATGAATCATGGACATCGACAGACTCTTCATTCACACAAATTTCCTTCCGCTATTTATGGCAAGTTATAAGCAGTGTTGTCAACTTAGTCGATTTCCCACTAAAACTGGTGGTTTCAAAATATATTTTTACATTATACAAGAGTATTTAATTTTACAGTGTAGACAATAAATACAATTTAATATAATTTGCCGGCTCCGTGGCAAAGTGGCTTAGCTCCCCACACACTTACATGTTTTAGAAATAGTGTGGTTTGCATTCAGCCATGTTTCATCCAGGAACAACACTTTATCCCAATTATCAATATCTATCACTTTTCGTAAAAACTCAATGCGTGGAAGAGCATTGTCGTTACAATCCATAATATTTTTTCTTTTGTTTCAATTGAATCCACTTTTTAATATTGATGTATTAAAAAGTGGAATGATGAATGATGAAGTGAAATAATTTTAATATGGTAGGGGCTCCCACTGAAGAAATTTGCATATTTCAGAGATACTGCTAATTCTCTTATGTTGGCATAGATGTGATTACGAATTGCTGCGGCGTGAAAATCGTCTATGTCAGTTACAGGGCAACGTTTCTTTCTCTTTTTATTTGGAGTAGATAACTTATTCTCATGAGTTGATGTATCTCCAAATTTTTCTTTGCTGATTTTAGTCATAGTAGCTTTTCTAATTTCAAGAGCTTCAGCAACTCGGTCATATTATACTTGTGACACTGGCAACAGCGGTGTGCTATTTTGGTATTCACTTTCAAAATAGTCGCGCAAACTACAAATACACTACAATCACAAACTCGCCAGATTCGCTATTTAAAACAGTTTTTCTGTTTCTTTTTGGCATTGTAACAACAAAAAGGCAATAACAACACAAACAACAATAACAAAATAGGAAACAACAAATACTCAAAATAACGAAATAAACGAAAACTGGGGAACACAAAGCGTGAACTACTGACTAGCTTGCTACATATCTATTTATATATGTGACTGATGCTCAAACAAACAAAATGGCGGCTCATTGTGCTCAGTGCTACTATATAAAAAACGAACGCATGATAATTATTGTTTTGAAAGGAAACATTTTTCTGAAAAAATAATTAAAATAAATTTATTTTAATTTAATAAATTCACATTTGTCGATTTGTCCCACGGAATAGAAGTAGCAAAACATGTAACTTGTACCAGAACTAGTGTCGCCAAACTCACACATTCGCAAGAAAGCTAAGTGTACCGACAATTGTGTCGATTAGAAACAAAACTTGTCAAATCCATTCGGGAGGACTTATGGGAGTGAAGGATTTTTTGTTCTGAGCTCATTGCACAAGCTGTATGTAGAGTTTTTATCCTTATGGCTTCGCCTAAGTTGGTATTACTGATTTTAAAAAAACATCTATAACCATAGACCAAAAAAAAATTAGAAAATCGAGATTTGACCAATTTCGAACCCAAGCTATGGATTTGACTAGTTTTGTTACTAAATGTAGTATGTAGTAATGTAGTTGGATTTAACTATGTTTGATTCTTAGTACCATGGATTTGGCAGATTCTGATACTGAAACTTTATTATGTCAGGGGTTACCAATATTTCGGGTTGGTTGGGTTGGGTGTGTAATAACAATAAATTAATAAAACTTTAAAATCGATTTCTTTTATTTTAAATCCTTTATTCATCATATCAACATTATATCTGAAATTTCTTTAAACAAATATAGCTGATAATTCTTCAGTGAACTCACATTGTTCATCATCGTGTTCATGAGCATGAGCAATAGATGGTTTAGGTATTGATAATACTTGTTTAAAATACAATAAATTTATATGTTCTTCCCAGTTCTCTCCAAAATGTTTGATTAATAACTTGTTTTACATCCACGTATAACTTTACCACATCTGGGTTTATAACAGAAACTGTCTTTTTTCCTTTACAAATGTTTTGATACTTATTTAAATTGTTTTGATAAGACTCTTCTGCTCGAATGTACATATTTCGTTTGTCACGAGTTCTTTTAAGAAAAAATCTTATTGATTTCTTTATTGAGAAATGCATGCATGCATGTTGCTTGTAAATTTAAAGACTTCAGCTGATGATCGTTTCCAGTCGTAAACTTTTATTTCAAGTCCCAAGTAGTATATGGTTCCATGACCAGTGAAAATTTCGTAAAAATCATCAGGGTTAGTCATTACCTCACGCCTTTTAATCTCTTTTTAAATTTTTGCAAAAACTCTATCTGGTGGCAAAAATGGATGGCCAACAACTGGAAACAAGATTTCTAGGCCGACAATGTGTTTTGGTGCATGATCTTGTAACCATTTAGCCGCCATAGCAAGAACAGATTGGTTTTTGTTTTGGCCACTGCAGCCATCTGCCACCAATCGAACCTGTGTTGTGTGATCTAAACCGGGACTCAGAAAAATTGTATTTAAACAATGGAACACAGCGCTTGCTATTTCGTTTGAAGCTTTTGGCAAGACATCTTCTGTCCAAGTGTAGATAAATGAATTATTAATATTCAAAGGCGTTTTTGAATGTCCGACCACCACAGTAAAGTTGTATACATACAACTGCCTTAAGTAATAAGCACTTTGATCTGGAACTTTTGGACAAGGTTGATTCTTTTGGCAGTCAAAAGATAGAATCAAAAGGTTCTCGCTGTCGTCTTTTAATAAACGATAGAATGCTTTGGCACGCAATTTATGTATTCTGCTCTCGATCATTTAAGTATTTTTTTTGCTTCATTGTTTTTCTCATGCTTCATTCTTTCTTGTAAACATAAGCAAGTGGAGCACACATCAGTTCGGGGAGACCCAAAACCTATGTTAAAATTGGTCCTAAAAATTTCTCTGAAGTAAGACGGCTTAATGTTTTTATGTTCTTCAGTGGTTTCTGCAATAAACATTTTGTAAAGTTTATTAATATTGAGTTCCGATGATAAATATTGTCTGCATTTTATTTTACTTCTGCAGTAATGTATTTCTAAGGGCATAAGCTTTTTCATAAAGTCTTTGACAGCTTTTCTTTTTGGTGCATATTTCTGTGTTTTACGCCGTCCCCCTCTATTCTCTTGTGCAGGTTCCCCCATTGCTTTGAAGTGTCGATTAATAACACCGGTCACTCTCCCTTTTTTAAAGCCAAAATAGATAAAAATGTGCGTTTGCAAACTGGAATCAGAATGAGGCGTCGTCGTGCAAAGTATATTACCGCCATTTCTTTTTTATTACCATGATTATTTATTGGCTGATGTCTCTTAGTAGAACAAACTTTTGTATGAGTTATTATAAAGTTATCCTGATAAATTTTGTCTGGTTTATTGTAGAAACGTCTATTAAATGCTATTATATCGGCATGACTCAATGAAGTGCACCTGTATGCTTTTGTATAGTGATTACATGGAATTCTTAAATTTGGTGGCTCTTTCGGAGCATACCTGAAATAATAAAAATTATAAATATTTTAAAAGTAAGTATTCATATGTTACATTTACTATAGCTACCTACCTTTAATTTTTTGTAGTTATTTAAATATAGACTGAGAGGTCAATCGACGGATTCAACTCGGCTGGGAAGCGTTCGGGAAATTACGACACATCTTCTCGTCACGTATACCTCAATCTCTGAAGACTAGATTGTACAACCAGTGCGTGTTGCCAGTGATGACTTACGGATCTGATACGTGGTCCTTCACTGCTGGCCGTATGAGGACGCTTAAGATCGCTCAGCGAACTATGCTCGGAGTTTCTCTGCGTGATAGACTCAGAAATGAGGATATCCGCAGTAAAACCAGAGTGACCGACATAGCCCAACGGATTAGCAAGCTGAAGTGGCAATGGGCCGGCCATATAGCTCGAAGAACCGATAACCGATGGGGAAGAAAGGTTCTCGAGTGGCAGCCTCGTACCGGTAGGCGTAGTGTAGGGCGACCCCCCACTAGATGGAGTGACGACCTGGTAAGACACGCAGGAAGTCGATGGATGCATGTGACTCAGGACTGTGCTTTGTGGCATTACTTGGGGGAGGCCTATGTTCAGCAGTCGACTTGTGGAGGGCTGTAATGATGATGATGAACCACATCAGCGACAGAATCAGCAACAACCCTGGGATCATCCGGCGAGAAGCAAACCTGCCTCCAAAAGTAGGATGCAAAAAAAAGATCGCATCCCGTCCCAATCTGCTGACCTATAATGCCAAACACGGCGGCAACCTGTAGTACGCAACCGCGACGATAATTATTTTATTGCTTTCAAAATTTTTATTTTCAAAATCACTCTCAACGTATTATACGGTAATTTATCGTACCCTGTATCTACTCGAGCGCTGTTGTGGAGAGTTTCTGAACTGTTATTTACTGCTTACGAATGGACACATTTTCAATCACAAGTATTCTCCTATGGGAGATTGTGCTTCTTACCTCTGTACTCCATGGTTTGGAGGTTATTTATGTGACAGAGAGTTTTTGGCGGGAACTCGGTCGGTCGACGGATTGTGGCTCTTGTTTTATCACTTAAATGATGGTTTGAAGTGGATTTTAATTCGCAAAGTGATGTGATTTTGTGAATTAAGTGTCTGCGCGTGTATAGATCAAAATAACTAGAGGTTTTATATATTGATGTTGATATAAACCTCAAGGTATTTTGATCGCTTAGACGCTTTATGAACTTGAGGGACTATCGTCATCAACTATCCGCTGGGTTAAGCTGTTGTCAAAAATCTCCCAAAACTTCACAATGTGGCGTATCAGCATATTGTGAAGAAAAAAATCTATAAAAATGAAGATCCCGAAAGGATATGCTCAGAAGAGCTAGAACCCAGAGCCGTAAAGCCAGTTAAATAAAAAAATATGTGATTGACCGTAGACAGAGAAATGAAAGACCTTGGGACCAAAAACAAAACATAATCTTGTAGAGTTAGAGTTAGTTGTAATTGGGTTGTAATTTGTATAGACTATACGGCCTACGCCCAAATTAAAGGCTTAACGAACGTAAGGTACATGTTATAGCATTAAACTTAAAGGCCAAATCTATTGTTGCACAAAACATAATTCTGAAGTCTTAACGTAATTGGCGTAACGTAACAGTGGCTTAAACGTTAAAATGAACGTTATAACCACTTAAATCAGTTACTTTACTATAAGCACCTAAACAAATATTGTTTGTTACTGATCAGGCACTTGTCTGCTCGTACAAGAAATCAAAACCAAGATAAATCATCATAGTCATTTAATTCTTGTAATAAGGTAAGATACTATTGTAAATACTACGTATAGAAATTACCTGAAGATTTGAATATTCATGATTATCATTTGATTTTAGTTACAAAACAAAATAGAAAACGTTTTGGAAACTTATTGTGTAAAGGGTAGATAAAGGCCTAACCACTAATTATTATTTTTTATTTCATGTTTTACAGTGTGTATTGAATTTAATATTATTTTGTCATAATATTTATAGAATTAAGGAAATTGTAATAAGAAATCAAAACTTTCATCCTCATATTAGTAAGACCTATAAATGTAATAAAACTTTATGAATACATTTTGAGGAAGAGCTTTAGATTAACTACTTTCTTTTTATCTAGTTATGCCAAGAAAAAACTGCTTTGTTCTTAAATTAATTGGCAATAAAATTATTATATAATAAACACTTATTTTTACTAAATACTTCAAAAATGATTTTAACTACTAGTCTTGGTCATATTCATTTTAACCAACATAATATATCAGTTTAAATATTTTTACCGATATTTGTTTCATCAAACTTCTTTTGTTTAAATATTTTTGACTGTAATTATAACTCAGAATTAGATTAGACCGGGAAATAGTTTTAACAGTAATATATTATATTTTATTACTAATGCAACATGAGTTGTTTCTACTTTTAATTACATAGTGCAAAACTTAGTTGTTTTGTAAAAGCCCTACAAAACTTTAAACAAAACGCAACATGTCAAATATATATACTTAATAAAAACAAGCAAGTGTAAAAAAGAAATTTGTAATTTTGTTCTTAATTTTTTTGAAAACTGTCTTTCTAAGCAATGAAATTTTGTATATAATTTAAAGAATTAGTTATTGGGTAATTAATCTAAAGTTAAAAAGTGCCCATATCCTTAATATTAAGTTTAATTAAAAGTAAATGTTTAAATAAAATTAAAATTTTATTTAAACATTTTTATAATATGCTAGTGATCCGACCATGCTTTGTATGGGTGATTTCTGGATCATTCAAGGACCCATTCAAATACACACAAATAATTTCATCAAAATTGGTCAAGTCATTTTTGAGTTTAGCGAGATTAATGAACAGCAGATGATTTTTATGTATATTGAAGATTGGTCCATATATATCTTTAAAGAAATATAAGAGGAAACAAGCGCAGCTGCAATATATATATATATATATATATATATATATATATATATATATATATATATAGGTTGTAATTTTATATTACTATGTGATAGGACTTCTTTTCCTAGCTAGTCTCGAGACCAGAACACTGCTGTGTTCCGGTCTGAAGGATACAGAGTGTAAGTATAATTACAGTCTGAGGCATTTCATCTTAGTCCTCGGAGCTACAACTGTTGCCTTCTGTATTTGAAGTTAATTGCAGATGTTCAAGAATAGATAATGTTTTCTTATTACATTAAGACATAGGAGGGTCTTTACATTTATTTCTTTAAAAAGATCCCATAATAACTCTTAGGGTCCTCTATTGTAAAAATCTCTTATGACTAGTGTTTACAGTGTAACATGACAGATTCTCAAAGTATTTCTCCAAGTTCCTTTTATAATCTGACAACAAAATGTAAGGCAGGTTTCCATCTTGTTAGTGTGGATACCTAGTTTTTCAATGAAGCATTTTATGTCATCATTTATACAGTATCAAATTGGAATATTTTTCCTGCATTAGTTTGGGGCAAACAAATTCTTTTTCAGTTTACCACAAGATTTTGTAACATAAAATAATAATATTCATATTCTAATTTAAAAAAAACAGTACCGACAGTGGTGGTTAAAATTTGTATAGAAGTCTGTTATACGTTTTTATATTTGTCTTTAATGTATTATATATAGTCAATAACATCATCATTTATTTTGTAGAATTATTACTAATGTATAATATTACTCTATTCAAAATTTTGATAAAAAAATTCTCAGGTTTTATTTAATATGCATTTTTTGCCTGTCTTTTGTTTCCCACTGAGCAATGCGTGTGAACTTTTTATCATTGTGTTTCTAGGTGAATGTAATGTAATGTTGTAAGTAACACACCAAACTCACCTCAGACCACTTAGCAGAACTTGAGCAATACAAAACATTCATGTGAGTTTATTATTCATCTCAAGTCCATAACCTTGGTCTTTGTATAAAGAAGTCTAATGTTTTGTTACATAATTTATGGTGTGTACATGTTTGTTATGTATTAAACAATATTGAATAACTGATTTGAAAGAAACATTTTTACACTAATATCAAATATTTTTTGGTATTCCTGATAAAAGGTATAATTTGTTTTTAGTACCTACAATTTAATTTTGTTTGTCATAATTTGATGGTAGATTATTGTAGATTGAGAGAGTACTTTAAACAAAGTTCTTATGTACTTTTTAAAGTACTTTCCTCAAATCATTATAATTATATTGTAAAAATAATGACAAATAATCTAAAATCTATTATATCTCTATTGCAGAAAATGAAGAACAGAAGCTTAGCTGGTAATTGTGGCATTGCGGTATTTGTAATTGCCCTTGTGACAGTGGCATTGGCATTTGGTACACCCAGTTGGATTGTTAGTGATTCAAGAATAAGAGGCAACCAATTGGACAGGTGACTAATTAAATAATTTTGAACAATCAAAAGCACCTTATCTGTATGATACTAATATTTGTTTTAACCATCCTGTACTAATACTCAAGCACTAGCTTTATATGATAAGTGGTGAATGTAGCTGTAGATGGTAAAGAGAACTGACATTGCTTAACATAATCTTATTTACTCTTGTCTTGAAGACACCTGCATTGTGTTCAGATAAAAGACAGATGTTGGCACATTATTACACTCCCATTTCTGTATGCATTACCAAGCAAACAATTTAGTTTGAATGCAAGGTATGTCTGCAACGAAGAGGTGGACAATTAATAGGAATCTGGTTGTTCATGTTGAAGAGAGAAAAATTAAGCCATGCAATTCTTGCGCACTCCAATCTGTGCTGAGACCAGATTGAGGTCTCAATATATTTTGGTATCTTTATTCATGTTGAGATTTTTTGGATTGTTAGTTTATAAGTAAAATCCTCATTTTTGAAAATTCTGTCTCATCTCCTGGGTTAAATCAAATAAAATGAGGAAATGAGCTGCATTCACCTCAATGCCCTTTAAATACCTATGGGAGTGAAGGATTTTTTTATGATATATATATGTAATGGCTAAAAGCCAAAGTGTAAGTACACTTAGGTTAAACTGGCTTTAACTAGGTGCATTTGATTGTTTTTTTTTTAACTTAGATGTATTTATTGATTTGTCCTAATCATTTATAGGCTTTCTTAAATGTAAGTGTAATATAAATATGTCCATGAGTCAAGGTGCAACCTAACATACTGTTACGCGCTCAAATCGGCGGCACTAGCCCCATCTAGTCTCGAACCGAAGAACTAAACTTCTTGAAGTTTAAAACTCGAACTCTCGGTACCTTGCGCGTGTTTACTTGAACATTCTGGATATTTTGCTAATTTATATAAATAGGCGCTGCAAGATGCGGTCGAAGTAGTGTTGATTTGGCAAAACAAGCGAAGCTTCGGAGCGGAATAAAGTGAATTAGTGTGTTTAATTATTGGTGTTTTAATTTTAATTTGTGTAAAGTAAATTAAATTGTTAATTTAGGTAATTTTATCGGCAATTTTTATTGTCACGAACCTCAAGCTCGTAACAATTGGTGTCAGAAGTGGGATTAAATCATGCCGATTTTACCTAAGGAGGACACGGAGGGTGTCCGTACCCGAAGTCAACGCCAGCAGGAGACGGACCAACGAAGATTTGGTGGTGCAACGTCGCAGACGTCGGAGGGCCAGCCACCGGCTGCAGGCCCGTCGGTAGCTCCTACATCTGCAGCACCTGACTTAGGTGCTCTGATGGTGATGCTGCAGGAGCAGGCTCGCCGACAGGAGGAGCAGGCTCGCCGACAGGAGGAGCAGGCTCGCCGACAGGAGGAGCAGGCTCGCCGACAGGAGGAGCAGGCTCGCCGACAGGAGGAACAGGTCCGTCGGTTGGAAGAGCAGCTGCGGGGCGGCCAGGAAGAACAGATGCTTCTCATGAAGGACCTTCACGCTACCTTCGGGAAAGAAATAAGGGAGGTGAAGGATAAGGTTGCTCAACATGATAACCGCCTGTCGGAAGCTGAGACCCAAATCAACCAAGTTAAGAAAACGCTGGATGAACTCAAACTTGGGGATGGAACTACGTCTCCCATAGTAGCTTCAGCACCTTCGCTACGTGGGTTCAAGGTGCCACCGTTCGACGGGACTTCTTCCTGGTCAGCTTACAAAATCCAGTTCGAGGCTGTTATGAAAGCGAACGGCTGGAATAAAAGTCAGGCCATGACCGCTCTCACACTAGGCCTACGCGACCAGGCCTTAACAGTTCTGGAAGCTCTCGGTGAGGAAGAGACTTATGAGCAACTCCTTGAGGCATTGGAGGCGAGATATGGCGACGCTCACCTGGAACACGTCTTTCGTGCGCAGCTTAAAGATCGCGTGCAGCGCATCAACGAAAACCTGCAGCAGTGGGCTCTAGAGGTGGAGAAGCTGGTGCGAAAAGCATACCGGTCTATACCTGCGCTCATTGAAGGGAACCTGGTGCAGACATTCATCGACGGCATCCGCGACCTGGAAGTCAGAGCTGCTGTGAGGCTCGGGCATCACGAGACGCTTAAGGACGCCTTGGCCCATGCACTGGAGGTGGAAGCCGTGCGGCAGGATCATCGTTCCCATCGCGTTAGGGAGGTTGCAGCAGCTACAGTTCGCGACCGCAACCAAGGATACAGCCCTAGGTGCTATGGCTGTGGGGAAAAGGGCCATCTTCGATCCAGCTGCCCTAAGCGAACCCTCGAAAGGGAAGGTGAACGATCTCAGGAGGGTAGTGCGGCCAACAGCACCGCCCAGCAGCAGCAGGGAAACGAGTAAAAGCCAGAACTGCGGGGCGGGTGCTGGCTGATGTTAAAAGAGCCCCAAGGATCTCGATCTCACAAACCCATGATGGGAACAGTCTAATCATCAAGGGCGAGGTCAACGGAATGCTGTGTAAACTGACCATAGACACTGGAGCCTCTCGTACGGTTGTTAGTTCCCAACTTATTAGTCAGTTCCTTGGGGACTCCGCATACAACCGAGAACGCATTAATTTGGTAACAGCCACCGGTCAGCGTATACCCGTCCGTGGAGAGAAGGAGATGGAGTTGAAGCTTGGCAACGTGATCTACCTGCATAATGTCATCGTGGCTGATATAATGGACGACTGCATCCTAGGCCTAGACTTTATGAGGAATAATTGTTGTGAGATCGACGTTAAGCAAGGTGTTTTGAAATGTGGACAGGAGGAACTTTTTATGGAAGGTGCGTTACCAGGGAACGTGTACAGCATTAAGAAGATTGTTCTTCCGCCGAGATCGGAAACGATTGTTCCGGTTAGTCTTCCCCGAAACGCTGGGCAAGCTCACCGTTGTGTACTTGTGGAAAGGGTAAACAATGACCTTCCATGGAAAGTAGCTCGAACCTTGGTCAGAACCACTGACATCTCAAGAATACGTGTGCTGAACCTTTGCGACCGGGAACAGATTATAGAAAAAGGCATACTGGTTGGCACTTGTGAGGAAGTGGATTGGTTACGTCGGTGCCAATATATATCGAGTGGGACCCCCAGCAAGGATTCAGAAACGAGAGTGACCACACTTTTGGAAAACTGTCGCAGTGTTCTCTTCCCGAACGAATTGGTCAAGGCGAAGAAGTTGTTACTCAAGTACGCCGATGTATTCTCGTCAAACGATGTTGACATAGGAAAGACTGGCTTAGTTCAACACAAAATAAACACAGGAGAGGAATTGCCTATCCGTCAGCGGCCAAGAAGATTGCCGGTAGCACGTGAAAAGGAAGTGGAAACCATGATTGAGGGAATGGTGAAGGATGGTGTTATTGAACCTTCATCTAGTCCATGGTGTTCACCCGTGGTGCTGGTAAAGAAGAAGGATGGCAGCATGCGGTTCTGTGTTGATTACCGCCGTCTGAACGACGTTACAAAGAAGGACAGCTATCCCTTGCCAAGAATTGATGACACGTTGGACATGCTTACAGGAGTAAAATGGTTTAGCACGCTGGATCTAAAAAGTGGCTACTGGCAAGTTGAAATTGACCCTAAGGACAAGGAGAAAACTGCGTTCTCGACGGGAAAGGGTCTGTGGCAATTCAAAGTAATGCCGTTTGGGTTGTGCAATGCTCCAGCAACGTTTGAAAGGCTGATGGAACTTGTACTTTCCGGGCTAATTGGCGACGCCTGTCTGGTCTACTTGGATGACATCATCATCGTGGGCCGTACGTTTGAGGAACACCTTGAAAACCTGGGACGCGTGCTCATGAAGATTCAGAGTGCCAATCTCAAGCTGAGTCCGAAGAAATGTTCACTATTCAAACGGCAAGTCAACTTTTTGGGGTATGTAGTGTCGGAAGAAGGTATCCGTACGGATCCGGAGAAAATCGCAGGTGTAAAGGATTGGCCGGTTCCAAAAGACAAGACGCAGGTTAGAGCATTTTTGGGGTTTGTGCTCTTATTACCGGCGATTTGTGAAGAACTTTGCAGATATAGCCAAACCTCTGCATAAGCTAACCGAGGAGAAGCGACATTTCTGCTGGGATGAAAGTTGTAATATCGCATTCCAGGAGCTCAAGGACCGTCTGTGCAAAACACCTATTTTGGGATACCCTGATGCAAGCAAAGAATTTATAGTTGACACAGACGCAAGTGATATAGGACTTGGCGGTGTGTTGTCTCAACGGAATGGTGACCAAGAGGTCGTGATAGCGTACTTCAGCAAGTCGTTGTCAAAACCGGAAAGGAACTATTGTGTCACAAGACGCGAATTGCTAGCTGTGGTAAAGTCGTTGCAGCATTTTAGCAAATATCTTCTGGGGCGAAAATTTCACTTACGAACTGACCATGCTGCACTAAAATGGCTATTGCAGTTTAAAAATCCAGAAGGACAAGTTGCGAGGGGGATTGAACTACTGCAGCAGGAATACGACTTTGAGATCGAACATCGCAGCGGGAAATCTCATGGCAACGCAGATGCATTATCACGAAGACCTTGTCCTGAAGATTGCAAGCATTGTACTAGGCAAGAGAGTAAGGAAGTGGTATCCGTGAGGATGCTCAGGGCAGACCACCTCAGCAACGAGTGGAAGGACAGCTTTCAACGTGCACAGCAGGAAGATCCGGACATCAAGCCGATCCTGGAATGGATGAAGGCCAGTGTTCCCAAGCCCAAGTGGAGCGACGTCTCAGCGATGAGTTCGACCACTAAAAGCTATTGGGCCCAGTGGGACAGCTTGCTGCTTCAGGATGGAGTTCTGTGCCGTAAATGGGAAAATGTTGGGGGAGACAGCTGTCACAAATGGTTGTCCCTAAAGCTAAAGTACCGGATGTTCTACAGCTGTACCATAATGATTATTCAGGAGGCCATCTGGGAGTTAAACGAACTCTACTGAAGATCCGAGAACGGTTTTACTGGGTCCACTGTCGAAACGATGTCGAGGACTGGTGTCGCAAATGTACGAGTTGTGCGGCTGTAAAGGGACCTCAGACTCGTAGTAGAGGTGCATTGAAGTTGTACAATGTTGGTGCACCATGGGAGAGAATAGCCATTGACGTGGCGGGGCCGTTTCCGGAGAGTGAAAGCGGTAACAAGTATTTCATGGTTGTGATGGATTACTTCACTAAGTGGCCAGAAGTCTTCGCCATTCCAAATCAAGAAGCTTCAACAGTTGCTGATAAGCTAGTTCATGAAGTCTTCTGTCGTTTTGGTGTACCTTTAGAGATTCACAGCGATCAAGGAAGGAATTTTGAGTCTCAAATATTCCAGGAAACTTGCCGAGTTATGGGTACTCATAAAACAAGAACGACTTCTTATCACCCTCAATCTGATGGAATGGTAGAACGATTTAATCAGACATTGGAGAGGTACCTAGCAAAAGTTGTAGACAATCGGCAACGAGATTGGGACAAGCACATACAACCGTTTTTGTTGTCATATCGAAGCGCTGTTCACGAAAGTACAGCAGTGACACCAGCTTTCGCAAACTTTGGAAGAGAATTACGGCTGCCTGCAGACCTGATCACCGGGATACCACCTGATGCTCCACGCAGTATAACCGATTATGCAAATGACTTGCGGAACAAAATGAATGACGTTTATGAGCACGTCAGACAATCGGGCCAGCAAATGTCTGAAAAGATGAAAACCCGGTATGACCGCAAAATGAACAACAAAGGGTTCAACGGAGGTTCACTTGTGTGGTTGCAAAAACCAGTCCGCAGCAAAGGGAAATCTCCTAAGCTTCAAGCTAAATGGGACGGCCCGTACCGGATTGTGACCAGGATCAACGATGTAACCTACCGGATACAGAAAGGCGCAAGAGGGACTCCTAAGATCGTCCATGTGGATCGCCTAGGCTGTTATTATGGGGCCGATAATGCTCGGGACGAGCATGTCTTAGGAGGGGGCAGTGTTACGCGCTCAAATCGGCGGCACTAGCGCCATCTAGTCTCAAACCGAAGAACTAAACTTCTTGAAGTTTAAAACTCGAACTCTCGGTACCTTGCGCGTGTTTACTTGAACATTCTGGATATTTTGCTAATTTATATAAATAGGCGCTGCAAGATGCGATCGAAGTAGTGTTGATTTGGCGAAACAAGCGAAGCTTCGGAGCGGAATAAAGTGAATTAGTGTATTTAATTATTAGTGTTTTAATTTTAATTTGTGTAAAGTAAATTAAAGTGTTAATTTAGGTAATTTTATCGGCAATTTTTATTGTCACGAACCTCAAGCTCGTAACAATACTTTCAGTGATGTTACTTGATAGATGCTTTCATATTTCTGCAAAATCAATAAAAGTCGTAGTAATTTAATTTTTTAAATTTTACTAGTTTGAAATATAAACACCAATATTAAAAAAAATTGTATTTCATTATGACATATTTTCCTAAATCAAATGTAAAATCATCTTTACGTGTTATCAAATCCTATTGCTATATATATTTATCTATTTGCCTATGCCTTTTGAATAAATAATTTTTTTATTTACTTCTGTTTTATGTATTAAGTAAAGTACGAGTAAAGTAACATAATTTCGGATGGAGTTAAGAAACAATTTGCCCCGCTGCTCTAGTGCCTGTTGGTAGTCTTCCCAGTCATCGATTTTTATTTCTCGGACACGCAGGTTTCCTCACCTTTTCCTCCACTGCTGGGCATGTAGTAAATAATTTGTAATTCTTTGATTTCATGTAGTTATGAGAATATTTTTTTACAGGTTAGGACTGTGGAGCCATTGTTTTAGATCCCTACCTGATCCTTTAGATCAATATCAAAGACGTTTTTTTGTAGGCTGCCGATGGGTTTATGACCCTTTTACTACTGGTTATGACAGAATTCGTGGATATTTACTTCCTGGTAAGATTAACTAAAAATTAACTCAATCTATATATTGGATGATAAGACTTAATATTTCTCACTCTTAATTTGTGACTAATAAGGAATAGGGTATTACACCATGTAAAACATATATATCTATAACAGATTTTGTAAAAAGTAAAAGAGAAATATTTATTTCTATATATAAAATTGCATTATAAATTTCATATTTCAATTTTATGAATATTTTTTTGTCTGTGCCTGAAATCTGCAAGACGCTGTCTGCCATATTAGAAATGTCGTGATGTCACTGATACCGCCTAAGGTTATTAGTGTTGTGTGTCTGAATAAGAGAACTAGCTAATGTGCTGTATTATTTCGAAATTTTTCATGCTATCATTACTATTATTGAGTTTTATTCCAAATTTTATTTAAAAAGCATCATCGAGGACGAATTCGTAAAAGCAGAAAGTACTAATCAAATTTAAAAAAATATATAAAAGTTACAGTGGTTCATTATCACTAGGATTTATTTAAAACACTTTGAAAATGGCTGTAATACCCTATTCGCATTGCAAATTAGTTACATTAAGTACAAACAATAAGTTAAGCTATACCAGTAAAAAGTATGTTTCATGCCATTATCTTAAATTATTATATATCATTGATCACACTTGTAGTATTCCTTAATTCTGAAATCGGAAATTCTTTAAAATATACTTGACATGTATTTTATTAAGTGTACGCATGGACACTAAAAATAGAGGTTGTTGAATTAAAATATTTACCTCCGAAAAGTATTATTTTTCTTGAAGTGAAAACTTCTATAGCATTGTTGACTGGATGAAACGAAAAAGCGACACTAAAAAGACATAAACATACGAGGGTGGATTGAAAAGTACTCGGCCTAACCAAGAAAATAAACAGATACTAAATTAGTTATATTTTTATTTTTCTACATAATCACCATCAAGTTCAATACACTTTTGCCACCTCCCCTTCCAAGCATTTAGACCGTTGAAAAAAAATGATTCTTCCTTAGAGTCAAAATATGCGTCTACAGCTGCTTTGACCTCGTCGTTTGTTGAAAATCTTTGACCTCCCAAGTGTTTTTTTAGGTTAGGGAACAGAAAGAAGTCTGATGGTGCCAGGTGAGGTGAATACGGCGGATACGGTAACAGTTCAAAGCCACAGTTGTGAATTTCAGCCATTGACTGTACTGACGTGTGAACACGGGCGTTATCTTGATGAAACAGGACTTTTCTTCTGAGCATTCCTCGACGTTTTTCTTTTATTTCCTCTCGTAAACGACGTAGTAAGGTGCAGTAGTAATCAGAGTTTATAGTCTGACCCCTTTCAAGATAATCAATCATAATCACACCTTTCGAGTCCCAGAATACTAAAGCCATCACCTTATTTGCCGAAAAAATCGACTTAGCCTTTTTAGGGGGTGGTGAACCAGGTCTTCTCCACTGTTTTGATTGTTGTTTTGTTTCCGTTGTACAGTAATGAACCCATGTTTCGTCCATAGTAACAAAACGATTCAAAAATCATCTGCATCGGCTTCAAATAACTCCAAACATTTGCGTGAAATAGTCAATCGCGCCTTTTTTGTTCAACTGAAAGCAGTCGCGGAACCCACCTCGCAGACACCTTGTGGAAACCCAACTCGTTGACAATGATGTTTTGAGTTCGTTCATAAGAGATGCCTATAATCTCGGCTATCTCTCTAATTTTTAATCTGCGGTCTCCCATTATTAAATCAAGTACTTTTTTAATATTTTCATCAGTAGTTGACGTCGAAGGCCTTCCAGAGCGGGGTTCATCTTTCACACTCTCTCTACCACGTTTAAATTCTGCTATCCATTTTTTGACGGATGAATATGACAGAGCACAATCGCCTAATGTACTGACCATGTCATCATGGATGGCTTTTGATGATAGCCCCTTCTTATGGAGGTACTTAATGACGGCACGCTGCTCGATTTGCTCCATTCGCGGAAATTATGTCCGATTACTTTGTTAATAAATTTATAAAATCACAACTAATTATCGCACACGTTTCGAACTTCACACAATGATCTAGTCTGAAATGAACTAAATAATGTGGATAGATTTGATTTTTAGAATTGAATGGATCTGTGTTAGGCCGAGTACTTTTCAATCCACCCAGGTATAGATGTTTATAGGGTTTAGTGAGAATGACATAGAATTCAGTGGTGTAATCGACGGCGGCCTAACGACAATGTGCGAACAGCGAACTCAAAATGTTGTGGGTTTGAATCCACAATTCGATTATTTTTAAGCATACTAATAGTGGTTACGGGGAATTTTAGTAATGTGAATAGCATTGCTAATATTTTTTTAAATAGTGTTTCCTATTATTTCGGATACAATAAGAGATGATACGAAACTTTTATTATTTATTTATGTTTTAAAGTTATATGGAAACATTATTTTTTCAGGTTTCATGATAGCAACCCAGTTCTTTTTCACACTTTGTTTACTCGGAGTACTCATTTCGGCTATATTAGTTCTCGTCTTCTTTTTATGCTGTGGACCAGATCAAAGTAGATTTGTACTAATAATAAAGTCTATAGGATACATCATGTTAGGTTCTGGTATGTAAAGAAGCTTATTAGTTAAAATGATTTAAAATTATATTTGACACTTGTTAATATTAGTATTACATTTTTAGGAGTAAGTGGGTGTATTGCTGTTATAGTATTTGCTTGTTTTGCCAACACAGAGGGATGGATGCCAGGTCATCCTAATAATTACTTTGGTAAGTCCTGCTTGATTGTTAGATGTTGTGATGAAAGGCAACTTCATATTACATTATGGTCGGTTTTGAATCTCATCCCGAGTCAACATTTATGCAAAAACACTTTCCAGGGCTGGATGAACAGTGTTTTTGTCACTGAATCATATTTCTTCTTCTGTCTGCCCGATGTAATGGTATATGCATTACATCAGGCATGTATATGTAGGATGACACTATTGTGACATATCTTTGGATACATAGCTTCTGAAAGCCTTCCTAGTGTGACCGTAATGGAAATTATCGTCTAAATTTAGCATGCAAGTGTCGCAAGAATTGAGATAAAAGAAATGCCCAACAGATCTTGTGCATCATGTTGGGTTCTACAATAGTAAAGTATATAGAAACATAGTCGTCGTAGCTCTACTCAGTGAGTACACAACTCGTTCCCCATGAGCATGAGAAGAAGCAATGAAATGAAATTAATGTTAATTGTAAATTGCAATTTTTAGTGCTGATTTACCACGCGTACGATGGTGAATGAAAATATGGTATAGAAATCGGTCCAAACCCACGTGCGTGTTGTTGAGTGCTTGCGTGCGTGCGTGCGTGCGTGCGTGCGTGCTCGCATGTTTGTGTGCGTGCGTGCGTGGTGTATGTAAATGTGTATAAATCATAGCTATCGTTGTTATCATAGGCTGATGGTGTAATGACGATTTTTTTCTATTGATTACAGGATGGTCATTTGGCCTCGGCGTTGTAGGGTCAGTAGCGTGCCTTGTAACCGCCTCTCTTTTCTTAACAGAAACAAATATTCAAAATAAGAAGCGCAACAGGTTGAAGGAGTCACAAGCGCGTTTTGAAATGGAGCATGAGTCTAAAGCGTAACATTTGTGAAATCAAATGCCATCGGGGTTAGCCAAGTTGACACTCTGCAAGCGGTAATAGAAAACTATAACAAGCGATTTTTTATAAATTGTGTACTAAAATAATTCAATATACCATGCTTTTATCATCCTACACATCACAACATTCTACATTGTCTTCCGATTTTGAGCTATGTTCAAACTTTCAAGTCTAGCTCATCGGGAAGTGCTCCAAATTTGAGTTGCAAGATTCCATCCGGAATGACAGACAGACAGACTGACAAACAAACAGACAAACAAATAAGAAAGTGACTTAATAAAGACATGGTAAAAATTAATTGCATCAACCATAACACTTGTCGTTGAAATTTGCGATTTCCATTCACTTTAATAGTTCTCTATTGGTTAACAATTGTAGAATGTCAACTTGGCCAACCCCGCTTTTTAGAAAGCCAGTAACAGACATAAGAAGTTAACCATATCCATCATCTTCATTTTAAATTCTCTTTGTCTGTCGTGCATAAACTGCCACATTCCTATTGAAGTTAGATTTTATCTTTGTAAAAATGAAAACATTTGTTCAATCTTCGTATTTCAAATATTTTATTTAAACGAAATGCAAACTTTCTATGCGGAACGCCACCCTATTCTTAACTTTATAAAATCACATTTATGTACCTATGTTATTTGAAAACGTACAAAGTTGTTGAGGAGGTATGAAAATGAATGAGAATTGTTTTTTTATTTATTTAATATCTTTGCAAGTTTGATTTTGGGATATGAATTCTAATTTATATTTTTTACAATTATGATTATTCCGTCCAGCGACATTCCGTCCATTAATGCTTTAATCACCAAATGTGTCTAATGTAGGTGTAAGTAGATATAATGATAACTGTTATGTGGAAGCTTACATTGAACACTAGCTGATGGTGTGATGTGAGACGTGGTTTCCTCCCTTTTCTGGTAGGAATTATGATTTCCATTACTATTTCACTTCATATTTTTTTGTTAATATAAAATGTATTAATTATTCAACCACATCTACCTATCGGGTGGGGTCTAGATTTTGTGACGTTTTGGCACTAACATATATTTTAAATATGAGTTATGTTTGTCTATAAATATAGAATTTGTTAATAACTAGACGACAGCGCCACTATGACTATGAACCATTGTCTCAACAAAACGAATATATTGAATAAATATGACCTCAATTGGTCAAGTTGTTCAGAAATAACGTGATTACCAACAATTAAAATAACAAAGACTATATTCATTTTTGTATATTACTAAAATATGAATCTCTTTTTTAAAAACAAAGTTTTTTACTTGATGATTTCCAGTTAAAATATTGTAAAAATGTAGCTATTTTTATATTGTGCCGTATTTTATTTAATTAGGTACTTCTTGTTTCGTGAATAATGTACATTACAAACAATATAATGATTTGTGTGTTTATTAGCAGGATCTATGTTTTATATTTTATGTAAAATCCTTGAATAATATAAAATTTTGTATTATATATCTAAGTTATGTACTACAGCAGGTAGACATAGGTTACAAATCTTTAAAGGTCAAAATTTAATTGACTTTTTTATTGCCTGACATAACCCGTTAAACAATATATTATATACTATATTCAATAGTATTCAAGTTGTAACAGCATGAGCATTTATGCATTTTATATTTCTTACTTTCATTGACTTAAAATAAGTTATATGTTTACATAAGCTTTACTAGAAAATCCTTTTGATGATTTTTAATTTTATCAATTCTATTCAATGCTTTGTGATTTCCTGTTAAAGTTTTCAATTGAACTGAAATTTGATACTTGTGTTTTTGAGCATTTAATGCCGAACAAAAAAAAGCTACCTGTTTAATTTAAGGAATATGATGTGTTCATGGGCACAATTTAAATAACAGATCTGATTAAACGAATTCATGTCACCGTTTAGATTTATAATTTTACTATGAATACATATTTTATTTTTAGGTAATTAATATTTTATATTTTAAAAGTAAATAAATGAATTTTATTCCTTTAAGTTGGTTTTTATTGGAATACATACATAAAAACACAGCTGTCACCCAGAGGGGTAGGCAGAGACTACAGCCTTACATTTGGAACGATCCTGACACACCTCTCTCGCTTCCTCCACATATACCCACGCATACATGCTCATCGGTTAAAGGCACTCCTAATTTGGTCCATTTTCAATATAACGCCAAATTGGTCGATAAAACTTTCACCTACGACGTTTCTTTCTGCCTCTTCCATTCACTTCTGCGACATAAGTTTGCTTTGTCACTATTTCCTCATTCATTCTTTCTATCTAAATAATAAGGTACTAGAAATACCTTCTACCGTCTTTTAATATCGGGACGCATGTCGCCGGTTCACATAGACAAACAATAAATACACAATTTCGCCTACACATATTTCTAGCATTCGTGCAACAAAGATTAAACTATAAATTATTGCGTTAAGGAATATTTTACAAAAACACAAAATCTCAGGAGGCGTAGCCATTTGGTCCAATAATTAACGTGTGCGAAAAACAGAGAATGACATTACGCGCTCACTCTCACTCGGACATAGTGCAGCGATACGCACGTTTCGATTACTTTCTATTAAGCGTCGTCATCATCCAGGAGTCTCACACTAAGATATAACTAATTAACTGAAAGTGTCTCAGTAATAGACGCTTTTTAGCTAGAGAAAAGAGGATAAGTATATCCATTTATCTTTAATATCCGGATCTTTTGGAAACCTGGAATATTAGCATTGTATTAAATAAACAGATGTATCAATAAAATGAATATAACATTACACAAACAGCAAAGATATATATATATATATATATATATATATATATATATATATATATATATGGGTGACATATTTACCATTTTTATTAGTTTTAAAGATCTGTAACTCGCTCTCTCTCTGTTATTTGTTATTTTTCAGTCACCCGGCTTCTTACAGATCGAATTTATTCTACCACCCTTACAATAAGTAATAATTACTTATCCTTGCAATATATTAAAATTGCATCAAAGTTTATAAAGTAATTTAAAAATACTAACAAACAGATAATCGTTGATAAAAGGTAAACGGTATAAAATATTTATAAAGAAAAAAAATAGAGGAGGTGTAAATTAATATTTCATGAAAACTCGCATTTCAATCCCATTTCTGTAAAACTAGGTAAGCCAAACATAATAACTTATCCATACAAAGTAGTAGTATCACGCCATTGTCTCACGCTCGGCTCCTGCGGCCGTGTTCTTGGAAATTTACGTACGCAACTATAGTGTTTATTGCCCATACTATAAATCCATCGCTGCTTTAAGCTGTCGTACTCCTAGACATGAACTAGCTTAAGAATCAATGGATATTGAAATGTGAAAACAGTTACATTTTCGGAGACAATCGTAGTACATGAGGTGAATAATTTTATTTAAGTATATTTCATTAAAAACAACATTATTTAAAACACTATGTACTTATTTATGAAATGTTATTCCTTTATTTGAAAACTTGCAAGTTGTGGAAGAATCTCCGCAGTTGGATATGCTTCAAAACTCCATTTTTATGTCTCTGCGTCCGAAATAACACTGGTTACCGAAACAAACGCTCTTTGCGCGCTTGTGGCCTACGAGTCACATGTGCGGCGGCAAGGTACGCGCTTTTACGACTTCTATTGCCTTATTATTTAGATTTCTGTGTTTCTACATGACCAAACCACCGAAGCATTCCTTTCTTAATCCTGGTCACAACATCATCTTGCAAACCACACTCTTCTTTTATCACACAATTTCTTATCCTGTCACTCAGATTCAGCCCTAACGAACTTGGAATAATATACTTATACATATAATAATAAGTACCTGGATGACCGAGCTTTGCTCGGTTTTTTTTTAAATTACATTTAGATACAAATTACATACTGATGAAACATGAGTCCTATTTTTTGATCTTATTGATCTAATAGAAAAAACTGAACTGGTTATTTGAATAAAAAATCATGAGTGCAATTAGTTTAATTTAAATTTTCGTATTTAAAAAAAATACTAAAAAAAGGACTCGAAATAATAGATTTTCTTACAAAAGAAGGGAACTTGAAAAAAAAAAGGAAAAAAAGTCGGACCGAAGACAGGACGCGAACCAAGGCGTTATCCACTTGAGGTATTACGATCATTAACACAGTGTCAAAATTTACCTTCTTATATTGTAGCAGTTTTTCATTGCCTGAAAACACGGACAAAAAGACATTTACTAAAACTAAATTCCAGCTAGATCGATTTATTGCCCCCGAAACTCTCTGGACACTAAATTTTATGAAATTCGTTGGAGTATATATATATATATATATATAGTACCCGGTTGACCGAGCTTTGCTCGGTATTTTTCGCTTGGTTTTTTTTTAATTCGTGTGTTTTGGAAATTATATTTAGATACAAATTACATACTGATGAAATACGAATAATATTTTTGATCTTAGCGACATAATAGAAAAACTGAACTGGTTATTTGAATAAAAAAGTCATGAGTGCAATTAGTTTAATTTAAATTTTCGTGTTTTTAAAAAATACTAAAAAAAAGGGCTCGAAAAAATATATTTTCTCAAAAAAGAAAGGAACATGAAAAAAAAATTAAAAAAGTCGGTCGGTCGGTCTGGGCTCGAACCATGGTATTACGATTTTGTGACCGCCCAATATACCAATTAAGCTATTTGTAATCATTAATAAACTGTCAAAATTTACCTTCTTATTCTAACGATATTGTAGCAGTTTTTCATTGCCTAAAAACAAGGACAAAAGGACATTTTATAAAAATAAATCCTAGCTAGATCGATTTATTGCCCCCGAAATTCCCTGCACACAAAATTTTATGAAAATCGTTGGAGCCGTTTCCGAGATTTCGATTATATATATATATATATATATATATATATATATATATATATATATATATATATATATATATATATATATATATATATATATACAAGAAGTGCTCGTTTAAAGGTATAAGATAAGATATATATAGGGTTCCCCAAAGTCGACGTCAAGCCAAAATCGAGTGATAGGTCAAGTTAAATTAGTTATAAAAATATTTATAAAAATCATTGCTATGTATTTTAAAACTACAGGCATTTATAATAAAATCGAGAAAACCTATAGCCTATGACTCCTATTGCTACAAATTTTAATATTTTTCAATTTTCTTTTTATTATGTAATCCTGAATACAGCTTCTGAAAACTGTGGCTTAAAATTTATAGCCAACTGTTCCAATCCAGAAGGAAATGTATTTTTTTTCCCAGCCAGCCAAGTATTCAAAATTAATACTTTGCCCAGTTTTAAATGACTGCTTTGAAAAAAAAATTACTAAACGAGTTCAAGGCGATACCTTGAGAAAATGCACCTGTCATCGAATAGTATGGGACTATGACAGGACTAACGAAACTGAAAATTTGATATAGGTAAATTCATGTCTTTATCTTGAATTTGCTTGCTCAAAAACACGATTGTATAATTTTGACTCCATCATAATTATTTGCGAAAACACCTCTAAAAGATCAGTATAGTTGAAATTACAACAAAATTACTTAATCTATATCCTTGGGAATCACTCAAATATATTCATAACGTCAATATTTGTAATTTAGATGCGCATTATTATGATTACTTAATTCAATAATTTTTTAAAAACATTTTAATATTCTGACAATTTCTAAGTGGTGTTAATCGTCGCGGACGCTAGCTGCTAGGTAGGCAGGCTGCCTACCTAGATTCAGTATGATTCAAGCAACTTGGCCATTTAGATAATGCAAATCACTTAGTACTTTGTGGGGTCAAGGGAATAGAGAACAAAATCGTATGTAAATAAAATAAGCCTCTCCATTATACGCATCTGGGCATGATTTTTTTAATAGGATAGGGTGACAAACGAGCACACAGTCCACCTGATGGTAAGTGGTTGCTGTGGCCCATAAACATCTAGGTATATCTATCCTAGATTACGAATCAAAATGCAGATGTGTTGTCAACCGTGAGGACTAGGATGGAATGTCTCGTTTTCAGTAAAAAGGGTCTCCGGTTTTTTACACTCACCATACGAAACACAGCAGCATTAAGCTACTATTTTACGCTGATATATTATGAGAGTGTGGTCCTACCCCGGTCGAGCCGACCCATTCGTGCTACAACTACTAATACATATAACTGCAGCATGGCTCCTCCACGTTAAATGATACTTGAGTCGTTAGTTTTTCTAGGCGTGGTTGCTTATAGCTGCTATCTATATAGACAACATCCATGACTGGCCGTATATCTAGATAGGGACTCCACACTCTTGTTATATCCACTATAAGCTTGCCTGCTTCAACCTAGGCTTTGTACGTCGGTGGAGGTCATATTCCGTTGGTCGTTATACAACGCAATATGCACTATTAGGACAGTAATCCGATGGAGACGCTGTGGCTGTGCTCTATATTATTCTTAGTGAGATTAACGAGTTTTTTTTTCTATTATTGGAACCTCCGATTTTGGGAAGATTGTCAAAAGAATTAAACCAACAGTTGCGCTAGTACAGTAAAAAATATCAAATTTACTAGACGTAAAGATAGACCCTTGTAGTTCATTCGTAGATAAAAATCATCCATTTTAGGAGCGATGTCTGATGTATTATAGGAAGTAACACCCTGTTTGAAATCACTTGTCCCATAATTGCATACAAGGTCGATATTGACGAAGTCATAATACAAGGAAAAATGCATTTCTGGTGGGTAAATAAAAAAAGTGGTGGGATCCAGGTGAAAAAAAATTCAGATTAGTTCATGCAAGTTCAAAGACAGATGCATATTTCCGAAATATGTAAATGCTTATTGGCAGTATGGTATAGACGTAATAAAATAAAAGTGGAAACAATAGTAAAGGATGACCAATTTTGTAAGGATAAAATGGAGCCAAAATTACTTTCATTTTATTTTCACTGCTTGCTACTGAAATTGATAGAACCGCGACTTACTCGTAATCATTGAGCTATTATGTACTACGTACTAGAGGCGACACCGCATTCAGCTACTGTGTTCCACTCAACTGCGGTGCATACACCGCACTTTAATCAGTCACTCGCTAGGCGCTTATAAACTTGTCACGTGTTGTGTTGATTTAAAAAAAATCTCTTGATAAAAATATGCCGTCGTGTGTACTTAGATATTGCACAAATAATTCAAGAAATGTCAGTAAAAACCAAGGAATTACTTTTCATCGGTTAATAAGATACTTAATCAATAAAAAAGTATTATGTATTAATAATAAAACAAATTATTCCTAAGACGCCATCTCGTGTCAGGGAATATAGATTATGAAATTAATATGTTCAGATGCGACATTTCTGTGGGTACATAAGTATAGGACGAATATATTATTATACACTTTTTTTTTTTTGTAGAAACATACATAAGTTATTAAAATTTGGCAATATTTTCCATGTTTAAACCTGCTTATTATTCTTTTATTTTATTTTTAAGTTTCCACTTCAAAGTCAAAGTGGAACAAATTCATCCATTTTTAACTCTCGCGTGCCCAGCATTTATGAACGATTATTTACAGCATTTATGATTCTAATTTAAATACATAAATATATTTTTAATTTAAATTTTATGTTAATAAGTTTTGTTAAACATACATTTAGTATGTTTTTTTATATTTGACATAGATACCTTTTAAAATATTCAGATAAAAATATCATTAGAATGTAATTGTTATATAATATTATGTAATATTACATTAAATAAACAAATATAATATACAAAATAAATGACAAAATTTAAATATTGTTCTAGATATAATTTAGCTATATAACAATACAATCTACTATTACCTACAGGTCATTCTACTTATGTTTATTCTATGATAAAAAAACTAAACGCGCAAACACAGAGTAGCGCACATTTTTTGTTTGAGATAGCTGTTCTAGTACGTAAGTACATATTACTTCAATGCTCGTAATAAACAAATTCGGGATCCAAATGATGTAACAAAAAAGAAAAATAAAGAAAATGTGCATAATGACCCTAAAAAGAAGGGGAATAAAATATAATTATAAACGTTGACACTACAAACAAACTACGTGACAATAAATGATACAAAATATTAAAAACATTAAAAAATAGTGTGCAGCGACTCCAAAGTTTGCTTGCTCCTTTCTGTTTATCGGACGTTGACCTCCGATTGAGCATTTGGCGCGAATTTGAAGTTTTAGGGATCGAGTGACGAGTGTCGCTAGCGGGGCGCAGGGTGGAATAGGCGGAGCCATTTGAAGCGTTTATTTTCGATGTGTCGTCTTAAAAGTTGGCGTACATAGTCAGTAATCTATGGTTGGCGCATTTCAAAAGGATTCCAAAATGGTACAACACTTACAAGATTATTTGTAAATTATTGAAAAATAGTTTTTTTTAAAACCCAGTTGTAAAGGAGACGGTCCATTTCAGGCCTAGTCTATGTACACTATATCGTAAAAAAGCGAAAAATTCAGGGATTTTATTAAAAATAAAATAAGATAATAAATGAAACTAAATGACTTTCTAAAAATAAAAATGTAATCCCAATTTATGATGATTTTACAAGATGACTTCCAGTCACGAAATTATATGTCAAATATCATGTTCATGTCTGACAATGTAGGACTTGAGTGATATAATGGAAGTAGTGTGATATTTTTTGTTTATTCCGAGCATCCGAGCTTGTTTGTGTAGTTGTGAACTCGTGAACGCGTTTGCTGTGTTTCTTTTCAATTTCTTTGGCGATTTGATTTTTTTATGTGGACTTTGGATCTGTTACCACTTGCTTGACTCGGCTTTTTTATGGACTTCATGATTGGCGTGAGATTTTGATTTCGTTGATATCGGACATCTTTAGAGCGTGTTTTATCAAAAAATACAACCTTTTTTGCCCTCCCTTCGTACTAGTTTCAATAAGCTATCAGTGATAAGAATAACCAAGCATTTCAGAATTCAATTATCTGTCCTTAGTTGATCAATAACTTCATGACAGTTGACAGCTAACGCCAAAACAACATCCATGAAGTATGAAGTGTAGAAGTAAGGAGTACCAACTCATCAACATCAACTAGTAGAATAGTTGAAAAAGTGGTCATCTATAAGCAGTAGATAACAGTTCAAAACTCTCCACAACAGCGCTGGAGTAGCTACCGGGATGAAATGAACTTAGCAGTTGTCGGCGGTTTAAGTGTGCTGCTAAACTGCTCAGTAGCACTAAAATCTAAAATAATTTTATTTAGTAAATATGTAATGTTGGGGTTCCTAATGGGTGTTATTCAAGGAAACGACCACATTAGTTACGTACTATTTAATGAATGCCTGGTAATAATCTAAAATAATGCATATAAGGTATAGTGCAAACTCAGCATACATACGGTTATAAAGTAGCGTACTTACTTACTAAACTAAAGGAGCATACATATTATTCTTACACTTCACCTCCCGAGGACATAGAAAAAAAAGGATTAGGTACATTCTTTTTTTTTACATAATTTTTACTAGATATTTACTTGAACTATCATCTTTTAAAATAATAGTGTTTAATAGACATAAGTTACTTATTACAAATAAAATGGTACATACGTTTATCCTTATCATTATACATTGCAATGTTATCTAAATTTAAATCTTACATTCAAATCTATTGACAAAAAGGCCTAGTCCTATTCTTATGTACTAATTCAATTTTATTATGTTTAATTATTTTCATCTAGAAAAAATTATAATCTCATGATCATGATCAGATTATACCATGGTTATACATAATCATATTATTAAGTCAATCCGTGATACGCATGCGATTTTATTTCGTTAACATTTATATATATATATATATATATATATATATATATATATATATATATATATATATATATATATATACGACATTAAGCCTGTCGTATTTTTGATATTAATCAATGTCACAACTGCACGTTAACATGAACATACCACCTATCATACCATATACTTATTAATATTTTTTTTACATTTATTTTCACTCGAGATTTATTACATTAACTATATGTTCTAGTTAGAAGTTATGATTTAAAAGTTCAAACAATATAAAACTGAAAATAAACTAATACATTTCATATTAAGCAGTACGTTAAAAATAATCGCATCGTATGATCGTGCCTAATGTCAACTTAACGTGTACAATTTGTTACTACATAAGTAGTAGTACTCATATAAATGAGTGCGAGTAAAAAATGTACCTTAAACTGATATTTTTAATTTCTTATTTATTCAGAAGTCCACATGGTTACATAGTTAAAAGCTATATCGCTTTTATATAGATCGAAAAATATTACTGAAAGTATGTTATTTATTATGTCGTCGTGTATACAGAATAATTGAAAATCACATTATAAGAGTTATCAACTTTACACAACGATACAATAATTTATTCAAACATTTAAAAGATTTTTTTTTAATATTTTACATAAGTTATTATATAAATTTAAGATTTAATGCCTTAACTAAATTAAAACTTATAATGATGGTGAAATGTTTCTAACCGTTAGAAATTTGGATTCGAGAAAAAAAATCAACGAAATTTATCACAGTGTTATTTTAAACCAAGTGCGTAAAATTGGAATCTATTATTTTATTATTTCATTAATTGTTTGGCAGGATACAGTAAAAAATAATACAAAACTATAACTGCATAAAAGGTAATATAAAGTGGTCTCGCGCCTTAATAGAAGTGCCATATAAGTGCTTAAAATTCAACTTAATTTTTAGGTAATAAAATATTTGATTATGAAGTATATTGTGAATAATCTGATAAATAATTTCAACTTAATTATATGTAAAATACAGAATATTTAATACTTAACATTAAAAACATAAAAGCAAAAAAAAAACAATCTCCAATTTTTAAATAAAGTTTGAAATAGAATTAAAATCACATAGGTGCGAAGTTACCTCATAATTTGTTCTTTTCGGCTCAATTTTCTATCTTCTTATCGGCTAAGACTTGCAGGACTTAAGTTTCTTCTATTTTTCTTAAATTTGTGGTCTCATAATATCTCTCATAATATTTGTTTCTGAAGTTGATCTTTCCCTATTTTTCCGTAACATTTTTCTTCTTTTTCTAATAGATTTTATTAGCATATCTCCTTAAAGAAATAATAAACATGTCGCCTCTTCTTATGTCTCCGTTTCGGCTCACTTGTCACATCCGGTAGTGTCAATTCAATAGTTGAAAATTGTTCCTTTAGTTTTATATTAATTGTTCCATTTTTCTTTAACTATTTATGCAGGCCGCGGCGGTGCGCGTGCATTGTCACCGCGCACCGCCTGGCAGGGTCGCCATGTAATGTTGGGGTTCCTAATGGGTGTTATTCAAGGAAACGACCACATTAGTTACGTACTATTTAATGAATGCCTGGTAATAATCTAAAATAATGCATATAAGGTATAGTGCAAACTCAGCATACATACGATTATAAAGTAGCGTACTTACTTACTAAACTAAAGGAGCATACATATTATTCTTACACTTCAAATACAACCTCGAAAAAGTCGTCTATCTCACTACTATTTTTCGGTGCGTTCTTTAAAATTTACCACGTAGTTATAGTGGCGTCACACTTATTTAACGGTTTTCTATGGAAACTTTTTAATACACAGTTTGTACTCCTTACTTCTACACTTCATACCATGAAGGTTAGAGAACAGGAGAACGATCACTACGTACTAAAAAATTGCCCGCCTGTCCTTGAAAATTGTAGAATTTATAGCGGCGCTGACGTCGGTGAGTAGTGACTGCGAAGTTAGCTGTTTATGAGTACAAGTAGATGAAGTTAGTTGAATAATGTACAAATTTTCTCCGTGGCATTGGTGAGAAAATTTTCATTTCAAAGGAATATTACAAATGGGGAAATATTTTATTGTGCGTGCATGTGCAAGTGGTTTAGCATCTGATCGGAAAAATAGACTGAAAATGACTTTTATTGACCGAACGTCTCACGTGGTAGAGCCATGCTGCAGTTGTATTAGTAGTATAGTTGTAGCACGAATGGGTCGGTTCGACCGGGGAAGGACCACGCTCTCACAGAATACCAGCGTAAAATAGTAGCTTAATGCTGCTGTATTTCGTATGGTGTGTGTAGAGAACTGGAGACCCTTTTTACTGGAAATGAGGCATTCCATCTCAGTCCTCACGGGTGACAACGCATCTGCATTTTTATTTGTAATCGAGGATAGATGTAGATGTAGATGTGTGCTCGTTTGTCATCCTATCCTATAAAAAAACTTAGCAATCGCAGCGCCCCACCTATGGTGTCCATATTTCTGGGATAGTATTTTCTACGGCGATCGTTCTCCTGTTCTCTAATCTTCATGACAACATCAATTCGCCATTAGTGTTGCAGTTTTTGGTAAGAATAAAATATAATTACCACTGAAATAAAAGCGAATTCGTGGACTTGAATGACCAAAAATGGTTGATATATTATTATTTATTATGCCACCTGTACAAAGCCAGGCTTACGCTACATACAATGTTGGACCGTTTCCTTTATTATTCTTACCCGTCTAAAATGATATTTGTGTACCCAGAGGCTTTCCTCAAGCTTGTTACTTAAGATTCAAATTTGAGTGAAACGGAGGGAGCCAGTTGACTAAGGCCCGCCCGCCACATACATACGCAATTCCGTTTCGGTATTCCATTTCGTAATTCCGATTCAGGATTCCGAATGCAGCAAGTCCATATAAAATCAATAACCCGTCGCACACCTACGGTAATTTTCCGTACGGAATTTTGCGGGCAAAACGGATTTCCGTATGTAGTGTGTGGCGGGCCTTAATGCGAGCGAGACAGATAGTGAAAGAGAACATGTAGATTTTGTAACACATATAGAATTTGTAGCTATGTCACAGTACCGTTTGATTAGACCGATATTATAGGTGCCAAAGAAATAGAAAAGATGACCAAGTATCATTTGGTGGGAACTGAGATTAACAGATTGTGTAGTGCGTAGAGTACAGTGTAGTGTTACAACTGTAATTCCGATTGTCATTGGAGCAACAGGGGTAGTGGCTAAGAGTATAAGTAGGCACTGCGAAAAACTAGACGCAAATATAAATGTATTCCGGCCATGCTCACGCCTCTACAATACCAAGAAAGGTTCTTGAGAAAAACATATTTATAAGAAATTATGATAGGAATGAACACAGTTGCCCATAAAACGTCTTAAACAGCATTATCAGAACACTTAATACAGTTAAATTACAAATATATATAATAACGGGATAGTTGATAGCTTTTTTCTTAGAGTTTTAAGACGGGATAATTACTTGTAACCGACAAACTTATAGTCGAGTAAACAAAGGGAAAAAATAAAGAAAACATATATAAGTAAATAATATACTTTCGTGTGGTAGCAATAAGTACCTACTCATTGTCCCCTATACGTTGCATGAGTCTTAAAAAGTCGTATCAAATAACCCATGTTCTTGTGAAATTTACCGTCCTAGACGAAAGTTTATCGATCAAATTGCCGCTATATTGAAAATGGGCCAAATTATGAGTACCCTTAACAGACGAGCATGTATGAGTATTGCGTAGGTATATGGATATGGAGAAGGCGAGAGAGAGGTGACCGGATCGTGCTAAATGGAAGTCTGTATTCTCTGCCTACCCCTCTGGGTGACAGGCGTGAGTGTTTATGTCGTAGACAGAGAAACCTATAGACAAATTGACGCCTTCTTTCGCATTCGCACACGAAAAAGATAGATTTATGCATACGTCTTGCATAGAAATGAGACAGAGCAGTGTGATTGTTTGTCCCTTTCTCCGTGCTGGTTTTTTTGTTTGACAGTTCGTAGCGATCTAAGGAGTTTACAAGTTGGTTTAAGTGAGAAAAAAGTGTTTTGTGAGCTTAAGATTGGTGAATCTTGTTCAGTTCAGCTCTTAGAACAATTAAATTTTTATCTAAATATGTTTACAAGTCATAAAGGTTATGTATAACCTAAAACTACGTTATCGTCCTTTCTCACTCGAGGATGCGCTAATCATTAGTCTATAGGTTTCTCTGTCTACGGTTTATGTATTATGTTTGTATTTTTAAAATAGAATAAAAGAGCTTTCAATCTGTATGTAAACTTTTTATCGAAAATAAAAAGATTTTAAACTATAAAGTCGTAGGTAAATAATTTAGGATTAAGATATCCTTAGATTTTGTTGATGCGTATACAGTCCTCACTTAAAAGTAGAAGTACTAAAACGTATCATAGTGGAATGCTACTGAGACACCAGTGACTAAATATCCATGTATCATAGTCTTATTGCACTAAGACACGTCGTTGAGTATGCTTGTTGCACTAAAAAGTGCTATCTTGGTACTACTAAACGCAATCTTTATAATCGCGCACTACTAAAGAGAGCCGTCGCATCGTAACGCATATTGCCTACAATCAGTAGAGCCCTTATACCATGGTCCTAATGATTGTTTTGTTGCAGTTTGACTTAAGGACAGGAACATCAGCTTTTGCCAACAATCTTTTCTGACAAACGATAAATTCAGATCTTGCATAAAATTCTTTCAAAATTCCAGTTTTTAAAGTTTGTAAAATTCGTAATCATATTTTTCTAGAACTAAGACCAAAATTGTATGAGCGTCGATTTTTGACCTTCCATTTCGGGTACTGTTATCCTGAAAGTGATTTCTTCTTCAGCTATTGGGTGATTAGTATCAAAAACTAATACCATCTTCTTGGCTTGTTTTTTTTTGAAACTTCCTTAGCATTTTCTCGTTGATTTTTTGTAGATTGATTTCACCATTTTACACAATTTTTTTAATCATAACCTTCTTAATCAGACTCCGTTTCGCCACAAATCGCATGAACAAACAAATTACATACAACGTAAGTATGAGGGCCTGGTGTCTCTTCAGAGGAAACAACACATAGAACTGATCGCTTTCCTGTTGATTATGTGTTGCAGTTACGTTAAAATTATTACTATCTTCGATGAGGTTTTGATTATTGATATTTTGTCGATTTATGATGAATCATGAGAATGACGCGGGTACAGGCATAAGCGCGAGAGGGTGAGAAAACGAAATTAAACAAGTGTTTCGGTCTTTGTCTTCCACGACTTAACGGTGTAGCATTCGTTAATATGCAGATTAACTATGATATAATAATAATAATAATAATAATAATAATAATAATAATAATAATAATAACAAACTTTTGCCCCAAGAAATAGTAAATCAAATTTATAATGAAGTGCAATCAAATTTACAGACTACATTTGCCCAATCAATCTCTGTTACACAAAATAATCAACACACTAATACCCACCCTTTACAAACACAACAACGCATGAAATGGACAGACGAATATAATGAAGCTATAATAAGAATTTACTACAAAATAACTCAATGTGAGAAAAATAAAATAGCATATAGGAAACTCTTACACCAAGAGTTTATAAACCAATTTCCCCATTTAAGTCATTTAACAGAGCAACGCATAGCTGACCAAAGAAGATTAATTCTACATAAGAAATATTTAAGTGTTGACCGCTTAGAATTAATTAAGAATGACTTGCAAGAACAGCATAACGATATACAAGCCAATGACAACTCAATACTTCAGATAGGTATCTCAGACAACGAAGAACCAGATACAGAAAGTTTAGATTTAAATGCTGAAAACCACACAACAAATGAAAATGAAAATTTACATAGGGAAAAGATAATTGCCATAGATGAAATGTTTGCTAAAGCTTTAGAATATTTTGCTAATACAAACCCAACTGAAAGACAATTTATACCAAAGCAGAGGTCATCAAAGAAATTGAGTAAAATAGTAGCCTATGTAAACAATATTTTATTGCCACAATATATCAACAGCGAAATTGAATTTAAAACATTTCAGAATTTAGTGTACTGTGCAGCATGGACTTCAGCTAAGCTCAACGGAGCCAAAATTGAAATAGCTATACAAGTTGATAATCCGTCAGGACCTGAGAAACAAAAGAAATATAATAAGCCAAAGTGGGAACAAAGATTAGAAAACAAAGTAAGTGAATTAAGAGCAAAAATTGCAAGGCTAACACAATATATTAATGGAAACCGAGGTCAAAAATTAATCAAACACGTAAATTCTATACTCGAACAACATAAAATTCATTCTGTCCACGAAGAACATAACACCAAACACGAACATTTTTTAGACACACTTAAACAAAAACTAAAACTTACTAGTAGTCGGTTAAAAAGATATAGAGCATGCTCTCTACGAAAAACTCAAAACATTTTGTTTTGCTCAAATGAAAAACTTTTCTACCGTAATATAAAAAATCCTTTTAAAAATAAAATCAGCAGTTTGAAAAGCTCCGAAAATAATATCTTACCATCACCGAGAGAATTACATAGTTACTGGTCTACAATATGGGAGAAACCTAAACATTATAATACAGAAGCGGATTGGATCAAAAATCAAATAGACACATCACAGATTAAAGCCATGCAATTTCAACACATCAAGATAGACACTTTCCATAAAGTAATTAAAAAACTGCATAATTGGAAAACACCTGGATCAGATAATATACATAACTATTGGTATAAAAAGTTTACAACTATCCACCCGATTCTGTTTAATTTTGTTAATAAATTCATACAAAGCCCGCATACTTTGCCGCAATACATTAGTTCAGGAATAACGTATATGATACCAAAAGAGCCTAGTAATCTTGACAATCCTGCAAAATATAGACCTATCACATGTTTACAAACATTGTACAAAATAATTACATCTTGCTTAACTGAAACCATTTATGAACACATAGAAGCCAATAACATATTGTCAGAAGAACAAAAAGGTTGTAGGAAATTTAGTCAGGGTTGCAAAGAACAGCTCACAATAGATGCAGTAGTATTAAAGCAGGTACAATCAAAAAGAAAAGATTTATTTAGCATGTACATTGATTATAAGAAAGCTTATGACTCAATCCCGCACACTTGGTTATTAAAAATTTTAGAAATATACAAAATACACCCAAACATAATACAATTTTTACAGGCTGCGAT
Organism: Parnassius smintheus behrii; assembly: GCA_036936625.1. NCBI lineage: Eukaryota > Metazoa > Arthropoda > Insecta > Lepidoptera > Papilionidae > Parnassius > Parnassius smintheus. The sequence continues at coordinate 34,278,215 of JAUPFT010000001.1, read as the reverse complement.
GAAGAATTGGACAACGAAACTTAAAATTAACTCACTAGATGGAATGATAGAAACAGATATTATTGCGATAAGGAGAGGTATTTTTCAAGGGGATGCACTTAGTCCTCTCTGGTTCTGCCTTGCAATAAATCCCTTATCACAAATGTTAAACTCAAAAAACATAGGGTACTCTTTACAATACCATAGAACACAAGATCATCTACATACTCGTACTAACAAGGAAGAAAAAAAACTTAGTCATCTTTTGTATATGGACGATCTAAAACTATATGCTACTACTCAAGATGAATTAGATCAATTAGTTATATTAACGGAAAAATTTTCACGAGATATTGGAATGGAATTTGGTATTGATAAGTGCAACATTAATTCAGTAAGAGCTGGACAGTATTATGAACATAACTATCAGTTGCAAACAGGAGAGCAAATCAAATCTTTAGAGGAAAATGGAGTGTATAAGTATTTAGGATATAATCAGTCTAAACAAATACATCATAAAGAAATTAAAAATACATTAACAGATCAGTTTCGATATAGACTTCGCTTAGTATTAACATCTCAATTAAATTCAAAGAATTTATTTAAAGCTATTAACACATTTGCAATTCCCATACTAACTTATTCCTTTGGCATAATACACTGGTCCAAAACTGAACTAAAAAAGCTACAACGCGAAATAAATACATCTCTTACGAGGCACCGTAAACACCATCCAAGATCATGCATACAAAGACTAACATTGCCACGAAATGAAGGAGGAAGAGGGGTAATAGACATAGTTAACTTACATAACAGACAAATAACCACACTCAGAAATTACTTTTATGATAAAACAGCAATATCATCACTACACAATGCCATAGTACAGAATGATCATAAATTGACACCGCTTAATATGCATGATAAAACATGGCAAAAAAATGAGTTACTTACAGATAACAACACAAAAATTGACATATGGACCCAAAAGTCTCTACATGGAAGACATCGCCATGATTTGAACCAACCTACAGTAGACAAATTAGCGTCGAACGCATGGCTTCAACGTGGTGAGCTTTTCCCTGAGACTGAGGGTTTTATGTGCGCAATTCAGGACCAAATCATAGAGACACGAAATTTTCAAAAGCATATTATTAAAATAAAAAATTTACATACCGACACATGTAGACGTTGTTGTAATGCTTCAGAAACAATTCAACACATCACTGGTGCCTGTAAAGCGATTGTTCAGACGGACTATAAGTATCGGCATGATCAAGTAGCCAATATCATTCACCAAAAACTTGCCTTTAAGTATAAATTAACTGACCAGCCAACTCAAGTATACTATAAATATAAACCAGAAATAGTCCTTGAAAATACCACTCACAAAATGTATTTTGACAGAGCTATACTTACTGACAAAACAATACACTTTAATAGACCGGATATAACATTAATAGATAAAGCGAATAAATGTGCTCTTATTATTGACATTGCTATACCTAATTCACATAACTTACAGACAACAATTAATGAAAAAATTTCCAAGTACACTGAATTAAAACATGAAATTATTAGAATGTGGAATTTGCATAACGCCATTATAGTCCCTATAGTCCTCTCTACGACTGGTGTAATACCAAAAGCGCTTCATCAATCATTAAAAACTTTAGATTTACCAAAACTAACATATATTCAATTACAAAAAGCAGTTTTACTTAATACTTGTAGAATAGTTAGAAAATTTATCTCCACAGAAAACTACCCATAACCAAACAAGTTCATGGTATCCACTTGGCTTTGTCCCGTGGTAATAACCATTAATCCAGTTTTGTTAAAAACAAACTGAGAAAACGTAGAAAATATAAATAATAATAATAATAATAATAATAATAATAATAATAATAATTAAAAAAATAAAATAATAATAAATAAATTTATTTTATTTTATTGATATTTATGTATATTTATCTTCTCATCTTCATTTATAATTATGTATTATTAGAACCCAACCAGATGAGAAAACTATATTGATACCCCACAATAATAATAATAATAATAATAATAATAATAATAATAATAATGTGGGGTGGTCTGCCGACCGAAATTATTCCTGTAGTCGTCTCTGCAAACGGGCTAATCCCAGTCAGCCTCTCGGGTCATCTGAGGCGGCTGGGACTACGTGGCGGGCCGCTCCAGGTTCAAATGCAGAAGGCGGTGCTCCTCGATACCGCCCGCATCGTCCGCCGGTTTCTTTCCCTTTCCCCCTAACCCTCGGCCGTTTGGTCTCCCCTGCCGAGGGCCTCCATCTGGTTGGGCTTTTATTTATTTATGTACTTTTATATTTATTTTATGTTATTGATATTTATGTATATTTATCTTTTCATTTTCATTTATAATTATATATTTATAGCACCCAACCAGATGAGAAAACTATATAGATACCCCACAATAATAATAATAATAATAATAATAATAATAATAATAATAATAATAATAATAATAATAATAATAATAATAATAATAATAATAATAATAATAATAATAATAATAATAATAATAATAATAATAATAATAATAATAATAATAATAATAATAATAATAATAATAATAATAATAATAATAATAATAATAATAATAATCCCCCATCGCCCGCTGACGTGACGGTTATGTGACAAAACCGCTACGTCCGCGCAGTCAGTCAGCACCTTGCCAAGAGGTGTGAGCGCCGTGCCTCGGCAAAAATTGATGGTGCAAGGGCCCGCTTGTGCATATGGCCTCACCATGAAACGGCGCCGGGTCTGGGCGTCTCCCGTTAAATGACGCCCTGTATGGATGATGGAACATAGAAGATTGCGCAAAGGGCCGCTACCTGGAGATCGCCAGGGCGCGTCTGGAGCTGGCGCTGGACGCGACAGCATGCGAACCGCCAGCCGAGCGCGAGGTGCTGCACGACCACCCAGCAGCCCCTCGCATCCATCATCCCCACCAGCTTGCTTGGTGTCGGCAGGGTCTTCGCGGACCCAGCAATCGGCACCCGCCACTGGTGGAGTACGCCGCATGCGATGGACCATCAATATGAATACAAACGCATTGCGGGCGTATTTTAGGGCGAAAGGGGGAGAAATTGGAGGTTTCGCGTATCGGGCTAGGATGCATCGTCTTTTTACTGAGCTGGAGCCATCTATCACTGTCACCGAGCAAAACCTGGCAGACCGAGTTCGGTATATCTTACGCTCAAATATATTTGATGGCGCCGAACTCGAACGGCTACGACGTGAGGCTGTTCCCTCATCAAATGAAAACGCTGCGACTGAGGGTGCGGTGCCACAAGTTGCAGAACAACCCGCACACGTGGATGCCGCCGTGAATACCCCAGTGGTTGCTGATTCAAATGATGATGGAACATTCACCCAGGAACTAGAAATAGAGCAAATGAGGAGTACATTGGAAGAGGCGATTATGGAAACGCGCAGTACGCCTCTCGAAAATCGACCGCGACTTCCCCGCATAGCCCTAAGCAAGCGGAATCGGGCTATCGTGAGGGCTCTGAACCCAATGCTGGTGACCTATTTGGAAGCCAGCCGGGACCTTTGCGAGACGGACTCAATTCTCTTTGGCGCCGCACTGGCAGTCTGCCGTATTATAGGTGCCAAACTTTCCACGGCTGGACGCACTGCTGGACAAAGTAGTGCTATCCCAGCCTGGAGAACAAGAATTGAAGAACGTATCGCAAAGGCTAGGGCTCTCATCGGCAGACTGATATGCTTCAGGTCAGGCAATACCAGGCCAAGGATTGTGCGCACCGTCAGGATGGCGTTTGCTGGGACAAATATTAGTTTGTCCCAGCCGGATATAATGCAAAAACTGACGGAGCGCATAGACGACCTGAAGCAGAGAATCGCTGCTTGGGGAAAGCGAATTCGGCGATATACCGAGAGGTCGACACGGTTCAACCAGAATCGTCTCTTCCAGAGTGATCAGAAGAGGCTCTATAAATCATTGGAGCGACCAATGGTAAGTGGAACGGGCCCAGTACCGAATCAGGCCGACACGGTCGCATTCTGGCGCGGCCTGTGGTCAGAGCCCGTAAACCACAACGAGGGCCCTTGGACGGAAGTTGTGGCGAGTCAGTGTGCGGGTATTACGCCCATGGACCCCGTCACCATAACGCCGGATGACGTAGCTGAGGCGGTCCGTAGGGCCCCGAACTGGAAAAGTCCGGGACTCGACGGGCTGCATCACTACTGGCTGAAGGGGTTTGTGGTGTGTCACACTGTGCTCGCCCGACAGTTCCAAGAGGCTCTCAACCAGAAGTCGCTCCCGAGCCTCTTCACTACTGGGATCACTCATTTGGTTCCTAAAGACCAGGTTACCACAGACCCGAGCAAATACCGTCCCATCACGTGTCTGCCGACCATATACAAGACACTAACATCCATTTTGAGCGCGAGAATCACTCGTCACCTGGACTCAAATCAGGTGATGTCGCGCGCTCAAAATGGATGTCGGGGCGGTGGTCGTGGAACCAAGGAACCACTCCTCATTGACGCGGTCATTGGCAAAGTGGTGAAACGCAACCGTCGGAACTTCTCCGCCGCCTGGATAGACTACAGAAAGGCATTCGACTCGGTGCCCCATACATGGCTAAAGAGAGTCCTCGAGCTGTACAAGATAGACTGTACAGTTAGAGACTTCCTCGAGCACTGTATGGGGCAGTGGAGTACGATCCTTTGTCATCTGGGCGAGCGGATGACGGCTGCGGAGAACCACATAAGGATAGGAAGGGGTATCTTCCAGGGCGATTGTCTGAGTCCAATATGGTTCTGCCTCTCTCTGAACCCTCTCAGTACCTTACTGGAGGGCTCTGGGAGGGGATTTCAGCTACGGAAAGGAGGGACAAAAGTGACCCACCTTTTCTATATGGATGACCTCAAGTTATTCGCCTCCAGTCGCTCCCATCTTATGGAATTGCTAAACATCACTTGTGAATTTAGCAATTCCATTGGAATGGAGCTGGGGACGGATAAGTGTGCGGTACTCCATGTTGAGAGGGGTAGGGTTGCTAACTCTGAGGGCATAGACTTATCTATGCCCGTCAACTTAAGGACCCTTTCCGAGGCTGAAACATACCGATACCTGGGTATGTCATGACTGAGGAGGTGTGAGCGCCGTGCCTAGGCAAAATTGTAGGTGCAAAGGTCCGTTTGTGCATATGACCCAACCACGAAACGGTGCCGGGTTTGGGCGTCTCCCGTTATTTGGCGCCCATAAAATGGATGATGGCACAAAGAGGAACGCGCATAGGGCCGCTGCCTGGGGGTCGCCGGGGCGCGTCTGGAGCTGGCGCTGGACGCGGCAGCATGCGGGCCGCCAGCCGAGCGCGAGGAGCTGCACGATCACCTAGCAGCCCCTCGCATCCATCATCCCCACCAGAAGGCTTGGTGTCGGCTGGGTCTTCTCGGACTCAGCAAGCGGCACCCGCCGCTGGTGGAGCACGTCGCATGCGTTGGACAAAATCTATGAATGAAAACGCATTGCGGGCGTATTATAGGGCGAAAGGGGAAGAAACTGTGGGAATAGCGTATAGGTCTCGGATGCATTGCTTTTTTGCTGAGCTGGAGCCTTCTATCCCCGTCACGGAACAAAACCTGGCAGACCGAGTTCGGTACATCATGCGCTCGAAAATATTTGATGATGCCGAACTCGAACGACTACGACGTGAGGCTATTCCGTCGTCGAATGAATCGGCTATGGCTGGAGATGCAGCTCCACATACGACAGACCAGCATCCACACGTGGAAGCCGCCATGGATCTTCCAGTTGTGGTTGATTCGAACGACGATGAAATAGTCTCCCACGAACTAGAGCAAATGAGGAGTATATTGGAAGAGGCGATTTCGGAAACGCGCAGCACCCCTCTCGAAAATCGACCGCGACTTCCCCGCATACCCCTAAGCAAGCGAAATCGGGCTGTCGTGAGGGCTCTTAACCCAATGCTGGTGACCTATTTGGAAGCCAGCCGGGACCTTTGCGAGACGGACTCGATTCTCTTTGGCGCCGCAGTGGCAGTTTGCCGTATTATTGGCGCCAAACTTCCCATGGCTGGACGCGCTACTACACAAAGTAGCGCCATCCCAGCCTGGAGAAAAAGAATCGAGGACCGTATCGCAAAGGCAAGGGCCCTTATCGGCAGACTGACAAGCTTCAGGTCGGGTAATAATAGACCGAGGATTGTGCGCACCGTTAGGATGGCGTTTGCTGGGACAAATATCAGTTTGTCCCAGCCGGATATCACGCAGAAACTAACGGAGCGCATAGACGACCTGAAGCAAAAGATCGCTGCTTGGGGGAAGCGGATTCGACGATTTTCCGAGAGGTCAAGGCGTTTCAACCAGAATCGTCTCTTCCAGAGTGATCAGAAGAGGCTCTATAAATCATTAGAGCGACCAAAGGTATGTGGAGCGGGCCAAGGACCGGATCAGGCTGACATTATCGCATTCTGGCGTGGCCTGTGGTCAGAGCCCGTAAACCACAGCGAGGGCCCTTGGATGGAAGTTGTGGCGAGCCAGGGTGCGAGTGTTGCGCCTATGGACCCCATCACCATAACGCCAGAAGACGTGGCTGAGGCGGTCCGTAGGGCCCCGAACTGGAAAAGTCCGGGGCTCGACGGGCTGCATCATTACTGGCTGAAGTGGTTCATAGTGTGTCACGCTGTGCTCGCCCGACAGTTTCAAGAGGCTCTCGACCAGAAGTCGCTCCCGAGCCTCTTCACTACTGGGATCACTCACTTGGTTCCTAAAGATCAGGATACCACAGACCCGAGCAAATACCGCCCCATCACGTGTCTACCCACCATATATAAGACACTGACATCCATTTTGAGCGCGAGAATCACTCGTCACCTGGAGCTAAACCAGGTGATGTCACGTGCTCAAAATGGATGTCGGGGCGGTGGTCGCGGAACTAAGGAACCACTCCTCATTGACGCGGTCATAGGCAAAGTGGTGAAACGCAACCGTCGGAACTTCTCTGCCGCCTGGATAGACTACAGAAAGGCGTTCGACTCGGTGCCCCATACATGGCTAAAGAGGGTCCTCGAGCTGTACAAGATTGACTGTACAGTTAGAGACTTCCTCGGGCAGTGTATGGGGCAGTGGAGTACGATCCTTTGTCATCTGGGCGAGCGGATGACGGCTGCGGAGAACCACATAAGGATAAGAAGGGGTATCTTCCAGGGCGATTGTCTGAGTCCAATCTGGTTCTGCCTCTCTCTGAACCCTCTCAGTACCTTACTGGAGGGCTCCGGGAGGGGATTTCAGCTAAGGAAAGGAGGGACAAAAGTGACCCACCTTTTCTATATAGATGACCTCAAGTTATTCGCCTCCAGTCGCCCCCATCTTATGGAACTGCTAAACATCACTTGTGAATTTAGCAGTTCCATTGGAATGGGGCTGGGGACGGATGAGTGTGCGCTCCTCCATGTGGAGAGGGGAAGGGTTGCTAACTCTGAGGGCATAGACTTGTCTATGCCCGTCAACTTAAGGACCCTTTCCGAGGCTGAAACATACCGATACCTGGGTATGTCACAGAACATCGGTATAGATGAGGCTGGTATGAAACAGTCAGTTTGCGACGTGTTTTATGCACGCTTGACCAAAGTGCTTAACAGCCTTTTGTCCGGTGTGAATAAGTCACACGCATATAACTGCTGGGTCATGCCTGTCCTCATGTATACCTTTGGCATGCTCAGGTGGACTCAGACTGAGCTTAACGCCCTGGATAGAAAAGTCCGCACTACCATGACGTCCCATAGGATGCATCATCCGAGATCGTCGGTAATGAGGCTGTACTTGCCGCGAAAGTATGGTGGGCGTGGCTTTCTGAGCGCGTTAACCATGCATAATCGCGAAGTGTGTAGTCTCCGTCAATACTTCTTGGCGAGATCGGATGATCCATTCTATAATGACGTCATTTCTAGTGATAAAGGGCTTACCCCTCTATCCTTAGCCAACGAGCAATGGCAGGACCCAGCAGTGCTTAGCATTTCCGACCGGGAGACCGTATGGAAGGAGAAGGAGCTCCACGGGAGGTACTACAGGGCTCTACATGAGCCCTTCGTAGATACAGTCGCCTCCCTCAACTGGCTACGTTTCGGTGACCTCTTCGGGGAAACCGAGGGTTTTGTCTGTGCAATACAGGATCAGGTTTTAAGACCAACAACTATCGGAGATACATCCTAAAGGATGGCACCGTCGACGTCTGTCGAGCTTGTCGCCATCCAGGGGAGTCACTCAGGCATGTCATCTCCGGTTGTTCGGCGCTTTCTAACTCTGAGTACTTGCACAGGCACAACCTAGTAGCCAGAATTCTACACCAGGAGCTCGCTCTGAAATACGGTCTCGTGGGCCGGAAAGTGCCGTATTACAAGTACTTGCCGGAAGCCGTGCTCGAAAATGACCGCGCCAGGCTCTACTGGGACCGGGCCATCATCACAGACAGGACTATTCTTGCGAATAAGCCTGATATTGTGCTGATGGACCGGGCACAGTCAAGGATATTTTTGGTCGATATTACCATCCCGTATGACGAGAACCTCGTGAGAGCCGAAACAGATAAGCAATCAAAATATCTGGACCTGGCTCGCGAGGTGACCGACATGTGGGGTGGTCTGTCGGCCGAAATTATTCCTGTAGTCGTCTCTGCGAATGGGCTAATCCCAGTCAGCCTCTCGGGTCATCTGAGGCGACTGGGACTCCGTGACGGACCGCTCCAGGCTCAAATGCAGAAGGCGGTGCTCCTCGATACCGCCCGCATCGTCCGCCGGTTTCTTTCCCTTTCCTCCTAACCCTCGGCCGTTTGGTCTCCCCTGCCGAGGGCTTCCATCTGGTTGGGCTTTTATTTATTTATGTATTTTCGTATTTATTTTATGTTATTAATATTTATGTATATTTATCGTTTCATTTTAATTTATAATTATATATTTATATAACCCAACCAGATGAGAAAACTATATAGATACCCCAAATAATAATAATAATAATAATAATAATAATAATTAATACTTTTGCTATACCAGTACTTATGTACACATTTGGGATTGTCAAGTGGTCGGACACTGAACTTGAGAGTGTCGAGCGAAGTACTCGTATAATACTTACAAAATATCGAATCCACCATCCAAAATCGGCGGTCGAGAGGATTACTCTACCAAGAACTGAGGGAGGCAGAGGGCTTATTGATATTAAGAGACAGCATACCAGAAAAATAAAAAACTTACAGCAGTACTTCTGGAATAACGAATCTTCTCCCTTGCATCGTATTGTCTGCCTGGCTGATGACAGGCTCACACCGTTGGATCTCCTCCATGCAAAAGACATTGAACCCCTAATAAGTGATATAAATCATGTTAGGAATAAATTTAGCCAGTGGGCATCGAAGCCTATTCACGGACGTTTTGCCCATGAGCTAAAAAAACCACACGTGGATGTTGTTGCCTCAACTAACTGGCTTTGTAGGGGGGGAATATTCGCCGAAACAGAAGGATTCATGATTGCTATCCAGGATCAGGTTATTCCAACAAGAAACTATCTGAAGTACATAGTTAAAGCTGAGATAGAGGATGAATTATGCAGATGCTGTAGACAGAGTCCCGAAACAATTCAGCACATCACCGGTGCCTGTCAGGCTCTTGCTGCGACATATTATACCCAAAAGCACAACGATGTCGCCAAAATAATTCACTTAGCGTTAATAAAAAAATACTCTCTGATAAATGAAGAAATTGCGTATTGGAAATACCAACCAAGTCCAGTATTAGAAAATGATAAAGTACAAGTTTACTGGGACAGATCAATTTTGACGGATCGATCAATTTCCCATAACCGGCCGGATATTGTGCTGATTGACAAAGAAGTGAAGCGGACTTATTTGATTGACATTGGTGTTCCCAACTCACACAACATTCAACAATACCACACAGAAAAAATTTCAAAGTACCAACCACTTGCTGAAGAGGTAAAGCAGATGTGGCGGCAGAATGAGGTAATTATAATTCCGCTTATACTCTCAACTACGGGTATTATACCAAAACAGCTAAGTAGCAACCTTGACAAATTGGGCTTAGCAAGAGCTGTGCTCGATAAAATTCAAAAGGCTGTCATCTTGAGGACAACTGCCATTGTGAGGAGACATTTATCCTTGTAACCAAATAATTTCCTTAACATCTTGCCGTTAAGGCCGATTTAGGGATATCACCCCATAAAGAGGAGTAACCGATAAAAACTAAAAATAATAATAATTTATTTTATTTTGATAAAATGTACAAATTATTCCAATAAGTCTTAACTTAAAAATCGCCTACAATAACAGGCACCTGAGCTAGGATAAACCTGTATCTCAGGTGTATGTGCTAAAAGATACATTAACAAATATTTTCTGTTTTTTATATAAAATGAATAACGTACTAACTAATAAGGGTTATTAGGGTAAAATATATCATCATTGATTTACTTATGATATTAAATAACTTAAAATAATCAGCAACTTCTCCGTATCATCGTATGACAAATTTTGTAACCATGTTCGAATTACCTTTTTACAGTCTGCCATTTTTAATGGATATATATACAAAATTGCATTGACTTGATTATACAAAAAAGGACCGAGAAATGTAAAAAATCTATGCATGAAATAATGCCTTATTCTAATGTTAGTTTCTTTATCTTTGCGCCTTTTATCAGTGACCTCTCTTCTATAAGGCAATCTTAAGTGCTGTTTTAGTAACATGCTCATAAAAAATAACTGGCGCACTGAAAGGATATTATAGGATTTGTATAAGAGATGGGATGGAAATAGAATAGGGCGGAATGTTGCAACTTTTAATACAGCTCTTTGAGCGCGTTCCAGTGGTAGTAGTGTAGTTTTAGCTGCTCCACCCCAAGAGGTTATACAATAGGTGAGTATTGACTGACATAATGCGTAATATACTTGTTTTACCACCTTATTATCAGCAAAAGAACGAACACAACAAACATTAGTTTACGAACTCTATTGCATAGGTGGTTTATGTGGTTTTTAAATGTAAACGTAGAATCTATAATTATTCCAAGGTACTTAACAGTTTTTGTATTAGAAATAACTGGGCAGTAACATTTAGACTCTGTGACTGAGTAACATTGATGTGCATAAAGTTCTGGAATGGATATATGCTGGGTTGAGCTGCGCATTTAAAATGAATATATTTGGTTTTGTTCGTATTCAGTGTTAATACGTTTTGTTGGAGCCATTTATTAACTCTATCAAAACCTTGCTGAGCATATGAATAAGCCTTGTCAACTGTATTTGCGGAAAAAAGTAGCACGGTATCATCTGCGTAAGATATTATTTTACTTGAGTTAAGTTCAAGATTGCAAAGGTCATTTATATAAATCAAAAATAGGGTTGGCCCTAATACACTTCCTTGAGGCACGCCAAAATGAGTATTTTTTTGTTCAGAGCTAACAACCTTATCGATTTTTATGCATTGATATCGATTTTCTAAATAATTCTTAAAAAGTTGAAGCTGCTTACCTCGAATACCTATGCTCTCTAACTTATTTAATAGGATATGAATAGAAACCGTATCAAATGCTTTTGCAAGGTCAAGAAAGATGCCAATTGATTGGTTGCCTTTATCTAATTGTTGAGAGACGTAATCGGTCATTTCCTGCACAGCATCAGCAGTGGACATTTTAGGCCTGAAACCATATTGCGTATTCAATAATATGGATTTACTTTGTAAATAATTCATTAATCTGTTGCTAATTAATTTTTCTAATATTTTAGACGTGGATGAGAGTATCGAGATAGGCCGATAATAGGAAACGTTTTTTTTGTCCTCCGATTTGAATACTGGAACAACAATTGCTTTTTTTAAACAATCTGGGAAAATTCCTTCAGAGAGACAAATTCTGAAAATATGGGTTAATGGTGGTACTAGAATTAGTCTATATTTTTTTAATATACTAGTGGGTAATCCGTCCCATCCAACCACGCTTGTTTCTTTCAGTCCCATTATAATCCTTTCCACCTCACTAGGGTCCGTATCTAATAATGTGAACGAGCTTAATTGGCAGTTTTTTTGAGTTAATAAAGTGGCCCTGTATTCACGATTATTGTTAGAGTTGTTTGTTATCTGCTCAGCCAGATTTTTACCAACGTTCACAAAGTAATTATTTACTGTATTTGCTGATATAAGCGGCGAGGCATTATTTTGTAATAATTATGACGAAGATTCATGCTGTTTGGAAATAAATGCAATATCTTTTACATGCCGCCAAATCTTTTTATTATCTCTACCAGACTCCTCTAGTAAGTTTGTAAGATAATTATACTTCAACTTTTTAATAAATTGTTACAAAAATTCCTATATATTTTATATGAAATTTGTAAAATGGAATTAGCTGAAGAGGACTTTGCCATCAGGTGTAGTTTGTCCCTGTGTTTCATGCACCTAATCAGGCCAGGTGTAATCCAAGGCTTTAAGCATTGAAGTAATATGTACTTACGTACTAGAACAGCTATCTCAAACAAAAAATGTGCGCTACTCTGTGTTGCGCGTTTGGTTTTTTTATCATAGAATAAACATAAGTAGAATGACCTGTAGGTAATAGTAGATTGTATTGTTAAATAGCTAAATTATATCTAGAACAATATTTAAATTTTGTTATTTATTTTGTATATTATATTTGTTTATTTAATGTAATATTACATAATATTATATAACAATTACATTCTAATGATATTTTTATCTGAATATTTTAAAAGGTATCTATGTCAAATATAAAAGAACATACTAAATGTATGTTTAACAAAACTTATTAACATAAAATTTAAATTAAAAATATATTTATTTAAATTAGAATCATAAATGCTGTAAATAATCGTTCATAAATGCTGGGCACGCGAGAGTTAAAAATGGACGAATTTATTCCACTTTGACTTTGAAGTGGAAACCTAAAAATAAAATAAAAGAATAATAAGCAGGTATAAACATGAAAAATATTGCCAAATTTTAATAACTTATGTATGTTTCTACAAAAAAAGTGTATAATAGTATATTCGTCCTATACTTAAGTACCCACAGAAATGTCGCATCTGAACATATTAATTTCATAATCTATATTCCCTGACACGAGATGGCGTCTTAGGAATAATTTGTTTTATTATTAATACATAATACTTTTTTTATTGATTAAGTATCTTATTAACCGATGAAAAGTAATTCCTTGGTTTTTACTGACATTTCTTGAATTATTTGTGCAATATAAGTACACACGACGGCATATTTTTATCAAGAGATTTTTTTTAAATCAACACAACACGTGACAACTTTATAAACGCCTAGCGAGTGACTGATTAAAGTGCGGTGTATGCACCGCAGTTGAGTGGAACACAGTAGCTGAATGCGGTGTCGCCTCTAGTACGTAGTACATAATAGCTCAATGGCTTTAAGTTATTATTTTTATATTTTTATTAGCTACTGTTCTATACGAAGTATTGCTAGCAATGGCATTTCGTATGTTATTTATTAAGTAAGGCAAAGAGATGTTTACGTCATCGGTTTTATAAACTGGGCTAAAGTCAATGTTTCGAATTGCTTGTTCAAGGTTTTTCGTATTAATTTTAGTAATATCTCTTAATATGTCTTTTGCTCCGCCTTCACTGCCTTCTGGGTTAATATCAACATTCATATCACCCGTTAACACTATATTTTTGAACGACGACAGTTTCCCTAGTGTAATGTCTAATGTCGTGATAAAATTGTCTATTTGCTTAAAACCACAAGGTCTGTAAACAGCAAGGATAGCAGTTTTATGACCCACTTTCACCAATAACCTGCTATAATCTAGCATATTAGGTTCCTCGACTGATATGTTCGTATTTTTTTTCGCAAAGACTACTACACCGTCATTTTGGTTATATACATTTTTACTACTAAAAGTATTGTAACCTGGCAGTAATGGGAGGTTGCTTTGGCTTTTAGATAGCCAACATTATGTTAGTATGATGATGTCGCAGTCAGTGTCCAATCTTCGAAGGAGGATATGGAAATTATCCATGTTTTTATTTATACTACGAATGTTCTGTGTTAAAATAGTAAGAGAGTTCGCAGGTTTGAAGAGATATTCTTTGCACATATCAATTTCACATGTTTTTTGCCACTGATAAACTGACAGCATCGATTTCATTACTTAACTTATCCATATTATTCAACAGAAATAATAACAATATTTAAAATATATATATATATATATATATATATATATATATATATATATATATATATATATATATATATATATATATATATATATATATATATATGATATATGATTATAGGTAAAGTGCACATATTTGCTACTTTAAGTAAAATTTTGCACTGTACCGGATAGCACCCAATAATCTGCAGATTATTTATTTTTATTATTATAGAATAATGGTGACAAACGAGCACAGAGTCCACTTGATAGTAAGTGGATGCAGTGGCCTATAGATATCTACATTTATCCTCTGTCTCGTCCTTGCAAGCGCAATGTTGAGCGATTCCCGATAGATTCGATCGATGCAGGTGGCTCAGGATCATACTTTGTGGCAATTTAAGGATAAGGCTTTTGTTCAAGAGTGGACTTGTGATAAGCTGTGGTATTAGTAGTAATAGTAGTAGTAGTGGTAACTAATAGTAATAGTAGTAATTGATTTCTTTTAACTTCCATACAAAGTTCGAACCTATTTCATATTTAAGTAATGGAATCTCAGAACAATAACAAAGAACACAGGAAATAATTATCAATGGTAAAAGTTCTTCCAGGCTGCCTCCTTAGGGCTCAACTGTCAGCTGATTCCTGTTTATAGTGTATGTTATAATATTATTTGCTGATAATACCTCATTGATTTTTAAACTTAAACTGCCATCGTTTAATTACGAGGAATGAATAATCCTACATCAAAATGATTACATAATGCTTATAAGGTTAAAAATTTGAAAATACGACTGATTTAGAAACTATTTTTGCTTGGCAGAAGATGAGAGCAAACTTATAATCTAAGACCGAAAGTCTCAGAGAAAAATTTTAAGAAACGAATACCTATTTTAAGTCTCGTTGGGTTTCGTGCTGGTTCTTTCCAATACAGAGGTTTATTCCGAACCAGTGTTAAAGAAAAAAAGAAGAATATCAATAATAATTCCTCGTAATCTATAAAAATGAAAAAAATATATCTATTTTATTCTTTATCAGGTGATTTTTAAACTTCACAATTAACATTGTAAGTAATGAGACAATACACATACGACAATTTTGTTCACCGCACATGGCAATTTTGAATATCGGCGAATGGGAAAATTGAAAATATTGCCCAATTGAAGCAATGGCAGCACTGATGTCTAATCAAATTGCAGTGGTGCCAAGTCAGGCAATTTTTCGCCTTTTTGGCTATCTTCCAGGGTGTTGGAGCGACTAAAAATTGCGAAAGACTGGTCGCAATTTAGGCTACTTTGGAAAAAAACAAGGGTGATTTTTGGCTAAAATGCATGTCATGAACCATAAGTATGTTTTTGACACAGAGAAATTTTTTTAAATTACTATTTCTAACTATTTTTAATAATTAGAAATAGTGATTTATTATTTAATAATTAATAATTGTTTCAAAGATAACTAGATGTGAAGGTCAGGCACCTAACAAAAAGAAGTATTTTTCTTAGGTGATTGTGAAGGTATTCAAAGGTTAACTTTAATATATGTGAAATATATATAAAGTTATATCTTGTAGTAACATAAAAACCAAAACAAATGTTTTTTTTGCATTGTTTGCCCTCGCCACCTTACTCTCTTTAGTTATTATTAAAATATTTCGTTTTAATTTGTGAAATAATAATAATAATAAACAGGCAAAATACTTATTTCATATGTTGATCTTTTCTTTCACGTTTACGATAAACTGCTTCGAATTTTATGTTGTTAAAATTATAAAAAAGTCGATTAGGATGGGTTTACGTTTAAAATAGCCTTTATAGGCTACCCGACACTTCAGTAGGCAATTTTAGGCTACATTAAAGAAAACAAAATTAGACGAATTTGAGCTATTTGGCGTCGAATTTTTGCCGACTCGGACCGGTCTAGACTTGGCAACACTGTCAAATTGTCAAACAATACAATGATGTAAAATATGAATTTGAAGTGGAGTTGTTGTTGGAGTTTTATTTAAATTTTAACAGACACAGTACAAATCCTTACAAAACAACGATATAACAAACTACAAAATTATTATAATTTGAAAAGTTTTGACACAAACTAAAAGACTACTTTAAAATGACGGCTAATAACGAATACCCAAAGGCTTCGAGTAAGTAACTTGGGCACACCCTTTACTTGTTAGTAAATATACTTCATCATTGTCGTGCGAAATATAAAATTTAATACCTATACAAAGTTTTTTGGTATATTTCGTATGTACTACTATGTCATTTTTTATCATTTTTCAGATGCCACTTTAATTGGAGCAAGTATAACTTATGCAGCAGGATTGTTTCTTTTATTATCCTTTGCTGGTCCATACTGGATAGAATCATATTCGGAGATGTTTTCATCTTTCAAGCACATGGGTCTATGGGAGTATTGTTTTGATCGATTTCGATTTCCTTCATTTCAGTATGACAAATTGTTCCATGGTTGTCACTACATATTTAGCGAGGTAAAGATAAAACCATTTCATCATCATTATTATTATAGCCTATCCATGTCCACTTTTGCACATAGGCTTCCTGCATAGACTGTCTCATAGGGGAGATATTTAGTAAAGTTACAGCCTACATACGTCCCACTGCTGGGCACAGGGCTCTCCTCATTGCAAGGAAGTGTCCGCCACACTGTGTTGGCGAACTTCACATGTCTGAAATATATTTTGTTTCCTTCACCGCCGAGTATGTGGTAAATCAGCACTTAAAATTGCAATTAACAATATCATTGGTGCTGGCAGGGCTTGAACCCAGATTACTCGCATTCTGTTATATTTACAGCTTTAACCATCTAAGCCACCACGGCTCTCATAGGGGAGATATTTGCCAATTTTAAATTATTATATTGCTATGTTGCCTTTGATCTTCTGATTCAGTTTCTGGTTAAACTATAGACGTCCGGTACTCGCGTACGGTGTTGGGAGGGGGAGGGGGAGGAGAGGGGGCCATGGGAAGCCCCCACTCCCCTTCCCCCATGAGTAATAATTTTTTTGTAAATTTTATAACCTCACTTTTTTATACAGGACAAAAAGTTACTTCTGCAGCGGCTGTACGATGTTGGGAGGGGGGAGAGAGGGGTCGTGGGAAGCACCATATACATATTTGAAGCATGACATATTTGCGTTTCGTTATTACACAATTTTTAGTAAAATTTGTTTTTATTGTAATCAATTCAAAACGCATTTCCGCCATCTAAAAACAGTGTAATAGGTTCAAGCTTAACCCTAACAAGCCTCCTAAACTAAAAACATTATCAAAATCAAGTACCGGATAACTAAAGCCAACCCCAGTTTCCTTCTGTCGCCTCTTGTGACACTCACAAGATAATATAGGGAAGTGGATTCTCTTACATACGAAAGTGACTAAAATATTTTAATTCACTTCGCTAGAAGTGAACTGTTAATTTACCCAAATACTGATCAAAATACATATTTCTTTCCTATCACTATAAGCAGATCATTAAAAGGAGAATATTCTGTATATAGACATTTTATCATCATTATATTTTTTGTGCGGTTTGGATGGTAAATAATTGGCAAAATCATAACATTTGTAGCACTTCAATGGTAAATCAACCTATGAAATTTAAAATTGTGATAGACGGATAGGAAACTTTTAAATTATCCATATGCACTGAATTTAGAAAGTGCTCTGGATGACTACTTCTATGTGCATTATCAAGGATTATTAATTGCGTGGATCATATTATATATATCATATCATCTTATGTGACCGACAGACTTAATGTTTCTACACAAGTTACTTCATAATAAAATCAGAAGTATGCACTTCCTCGATCACTTCAAATTAGTTTTCCCGTACAGATATCTCCGATATACAATTCGTAAACTATTTAGCATACCTTGCCACAAAACAAATTTAGGCGCGCATTATCCCCTAGCCAGAATATGTAACACATGCAATGAAATTATGACCAAGGTACTGGACATTGACATTTTCAACGACTGCCCGATGCTTCAAAAAAATTGACTAATTTATTTTCACCCTTTCAGCACACTCATTCCTTAGTTAGTTTTTTCTTAATATAAGTTATTTTGTATTCAGTACCATTATAATATAATAAGCTACACAATACGGTAAATGTTGTGTATACCTGTAATTGGCAAACATATTTAACTATATACATTTTTATTGTGTTGTTAATGTTTCATGTGTTTTGCTGTTGGTATACCTTATAAATAAATAAATGTTATATCGCCAATTGTGTACGCCCAATAATTCAGTAACTAAGAGGTTTGCTGTGGGGCTGTAGGTTAATAACCTGCAAGGAACAAGTGTATGAATAGCCTATTAATAATTGTTTCTAGTCTGAATGTTTGTCCATGTGCAATTTATGTAACTTTGAAGCCTTATCTTTAATAATAATTAAGATTTGTGATAATTACAAATTATTCAGTTTTGAAAAACCAACCATGTTTAATTTTTATAGTATAGAAGTGATAAACCAACACACAGTCTACCTACCTTTTACGTGGTAGAGTCATGCTGCAGCTATATTGTGGTTGCAGCACGAATGGGTCAGCTCAATTGGGGTAGGACCGCTCTCTCACAGAATACCAGCGTAAAATAGCAGATTAATGCTGCTGTGTTTCATATGGTGAGTGTAGTGAACCTAAGACCCTTTTTACTGTGTCCTCAGGGGTGAGAACACATCTGCATTTTGATTCTTAATTGAAAAAAATAAATGGCGATGTCTATGGGCCACAGCAACCACTTACCATAACTTGAACTGTGTGCTTGTCACCCTTATTCTATAAAAAAAACTTGATGGTTAGTAGTTGCTATGACCCATAGACATCTACATCTCTCCTCGATTACACATCAAAATGCAGATTGTTGTCACCCGTGAGGATTAAGATGGAATCGTCTCTAGTAAAAATAGTCTCTTGTTCTCTATGTATTCTGTGAGGGAATGATCCTTATCTGTTCAAGCTGACCCATTATTTATTTTTTATTATCTTATATTCCATTTAAAAACCAGATTTCAGTATTCAGGTACACTAATCACTATGTTGTAGTGTTATTATTATATTATGTTCTATAGTTGTAAATGTTTTCCCTTCCCCTAGAAACAATTATTTTATCTTAAAAATTTTGGATATACCTACTTCTCTATTATGAATATAAAATTGACTTAATCTTTCAGGAGTATTATGTTATAAGGGAATGGCTACTACCAGGCTGGTTGATGGCTGTACAATCTTTTGTAACTTTAGCTCTTATGCTATCACTGACTGCTCAAGTTCTTTTAGCATGTGTGATTGTGCGCTGGCCTTTACGAACCGTTTTACGTTATGAATGGATATTTGTGTCTTCGGCTTTTATAATGGTGGCAATATCAAGTAAGAATTAAAATATAAATGATTTTACTATTTCTGATATTTGATGACAAAATAATATTAAGATTTCCAAATAAAAATAAATGACATATATTTACATTGTATTTGTTTACAGTAGTATATGTAATATGGGTGTGAGGAAAAATATGTTGAATTACTGATGAATGAATGAGACTGATGGAGGAAAACACAGCTAAAATTACCAAACTCAAAGCTCATAGATCTTGTTTAACTTGCCTGGATATATGATTTGCAAATAAAATATTTATTCTTACAAGAAAAATTCTAATTTTTTATAATTTGTTTTAAAGGCTTATTCCTCTTTTTGGCTGTTGCAATTTTTGGAGGGAACTGTTATCGCCGTGATTGGTTACTTTATCCTTCATTTAATGTACTTTCCTGGTCCTATGCATTTGCTGTCATTGCATTTTTTCTATTTGGTAAGTACTATTATAATTATAATTATTTTTTATGATGTGTAATGTTGAAAAATCTGAAACAAATAGTGATTTTGTCTCAATTCTCATTTCTTTTCCAATGATTTCAATTGTAAAGAAATTATAGAATACTCTAATACACAGCAAAATAGCTGCTAACCTTATTTTGTCCGAGAATCAGTATCGTCGGGAGCACACATACAAGCGGTTATGTCCCATTATCAATATTTGAAGAAACCCAATTCGCTCATTGGCCAAATTTCAATAAATAAATGTTACAAACGCATTTTAATATAACATAAAATCAGACTTTATTCCGAGGCAATAATAACAACGGATTTACAAAGAAACATTACAGACATTCTCTTTCTGAAAGGAATGTAGTAATGATACGTAATTAGAAGATTGAATCTAAAAACTTTATTGAAAAATTTCAGTGATCAGGATCAATATTACAATTTAATAAAAAAATGTTATAAAATTTTATTCATAGGTCATTAAATTACTATTTTCCACCGTACTTGATCGCATCTATTTAGCTTGTCATTATACCAAGAACAATTTTAAAAGCGAAAATATTTACTAGTTTACTGGTATCGGTAAAATTTTGTTACACCTTTAGTATTGTGGCTTTTACACATCAATGTTTCTTTATTTTTGATTCTAATATTTACAAAATATAAACAGTTTCGCCTTATTGGTAAAAGGATATACCTCTTTTATTCAAATTCTACATCCGTCTGTTTTCCCGACACGCGACAAGTAATTAACGCAGAAATCGACGTTTTTGAAATAAATTGCACCCAGCAACGCTTGACACAAAAATTGGCAATGACTGTAATGTCAAAAGAGATGTGTTGAAATTTATAGGTGTGAATTGACATGTAAGTCGGTACCGCCCACTCCCTAGTTCTATTATGCACCTATGTATTATAGTATTCTATGAACATAACTACAAAAGAAACAATTGAAAAAAAAAACATTTTTATTATCCACTCGAATGTCGGGGTCATTTTGGCCAATATGGCGCATCTGTCGAGCACTTTCCGAAGTACTAAGTAAGTATATAACAAGTATACTAAGTATATAATATATATACTAAGTAAGTATATTAAAATCATATATCAATGGAAACGTTATTAAATAGGCTATCAATTATTATTATGCATAACAGATATATATGTCATATATATGTATGTTATATATATCATATATATGTTACAAATAGTTTATCACTCGACGCCATACTATGGCGTTTGACAGATGCGCATATTATTTGAGACGCCAGAATATGGCGTTCGTACAGACGAGGGGTTATGGGATAGGGTGACAAACGAGCACACAGTCCACCTGATGGTAAGTAGTTGCTGTGGCCCATAGACATCTACATTTAACCCTGATTACGAATCAAAATGTAGATGCGTTGTCACCCGTGAGGACTAAAATGAAATGCCTCATTTCCAGTAAAAAGGGTATCCGGTTCTCTACTCACCATACGAAACACAGCAGCATTAAGCCACTATTTTATGCTGGTATTCTATGAAATCGTGGTCCTTCCCCGGTTGAGCCGACCCATTCATGCTACAAATATTCTACTAATATAACTGCAGCATGGCTCAACCACGTATCAGGAATACAGGATTTATTGGTTTATTCACATGACTTTACAAAAATAGAGAAAAACAGGTCTTATTGAGGTTTAGCAAAATTATTTTTAGGAAAGTAGTGAAAAAACTGGGTGATTCAACAGTGAATCTCCAGTATCATCACCTCATGCATATCCAAGCTTCGTATCTTAAAAGCTTTTCAGCTTGCATCAAATGTAAATTTGATGAATGTACTCAAGTTTATTAATGAATAGTTTGACCCGCGACTTCGTCCGCTTAGTACTTAAACAAACATCCTGCAGAGCTGCTAACCTAATCATTCATAGAAGGTCGCTGTATATAGGGCCAAATATCTCGGCATGCCGAGATCACTTCCCGAAGTTTTTCATAACATCAAGGGACTGCTGAGCATTTTCTAGAAGATTTCATGAAACGAATAATTATGATATTACTGCCCACATGCAAAAAACGCGCTTAGACGTGGATTTGTGAAAAACAGCCCGTCGTAAAGTAAACTATAATCATTCTTTGGTATGCTTAGCAAAGACAATGTGTGTTCAAAGAATTATTTTACCACATGTAAAATAATTCTTACAAACAATGTTAATTATATTATAAGACACCATTTTATAATGATATACAATTAATATTATTAAATAAATTAAATCACGTAAGTAGGCGTGGTTCTTTATCTGTTTGTGAAGCTACTATTTTTTACACCAGGCCATTCTGAGGAATGTACCGTACGTGTGGTGTACAGACAATAGTTCTAAATATAGTCATTTATGTATTAAGCATGCCAATAACCTACTGAGCTCAATAGAGTGCAGCAATTTTGATAGTTCTGATATACACTTTTATTTTTATATGGATAAATGTATAGATTCATACTTTACTAAAGCTTGGTCTGCAGTTATTTTTTTTGCATAATATTATTAAAGAAATATTACAAAAAACAGAAAACGAACAAGAAAATATACATGTTTTATTCAGTTAAAAATTTCGCTGATTATTTAAAATTTTCAAACAAAACATTGAAAAAAATAAATTTGAATGTCATGGGAATATTTTTTTATTTTTTCAACGGTAATAATTCTATTTTTTCAACGCTCGATCGGGGGAAAATCCACTCTCTCACAGAATACCAGTGTAAAATAGCAGCTTAATGCTGCTGTGTTTCGTATTTTGAGTGTAGAGAACCGAAGATCCTTTTTACTGCCCTCAGGGGTGACAAAACATCTGTATTTTGATTCTTAATTGAAAGTAAATGGAGACGTCTATGGGCCACAGCATCCACTTACCATCGGGTGAACTGTATGCTCGTTTGTCACCCTTATTCTATATATGTATTTTATATATTTTATATATATATATATATATATATATATATATATATATATATATATATATATATATATATATATATAATAAAAATATGTGTGTGTATGTGTGTGTGTGAATGTGTCACTTCAATAAATTATAATAAATGCTGTGTGTTTAATACAGTAAGGTGGACTATAATGATGATTCATCATCATCATCATTACAGCCTTTCACAAGTCCACTGCTGAACATAGGCCTCCCCCAAGTAATGCCACAAAGCACGGTCCTGAGCCACCTGCATCCATCGACTTCCTGCATGTCTTACCAGGTCGTCACTCCATCTAGTGGGGGGTCGCCCTACACTACGCCTACCGGTACGAGGCTGCCACTCGAGAACCTTTCTTCCCCATCGGTTATCGGTTCTTCGAGCTATATGGCCGGCCCATTGCCACTTCAGCTTACTAATCCGTTGGGCTATGTCGGTCACTCTGGTTTTACTGCGGATATCCTCATTTCTGAGTCTATCACGCAGAGAAACTCCGAGCATAGCCCTCTCCATAGCTCGCTGAGCGACCTTAAGCGTCCTCATACGGCCAGCAGTGAAGGACCACGTCTCAGATCCATAAGTCATCACTGGCAACACGCACTGGTTGTACAATCTAGTTTTTAGAGATTGAGGTATACCTGACGAAAAGATATGTCGTAATTTCCCGAACGCTGCCCAGCCGAGTTGAATCCGTCGATTGACCTCTCGGTCGAAGTTGGACTTACCTAGTCGGACTATTTGTCCCAGGTAAACGTACTCGTCAACAACTTCGAGCATAGTGCTCCCAACAACTACCGGCATAGGTGTGACATGGACATTGAACATGATCTTTGTTTTGTCCATGTTCATCTTAAGACCTATCCGTTGGGAGGCACTATTGAGGTCATTGAGCATAGTGCTTAAGTCCTCCAGCGATTCTGCCATAAGGACTATATCGTCGGCAAATCGAAGGTGAGTGATGTACTCGCCATTGATGTCAATACCGTATCCTTTCCAGTCCAGTAGCTTGAAAACGTCTTCCAATGCAGCGGTGAAGAGTTTCGGGGATATAACGTCACCCTGTCTTACACCTCTCTGCAGTTGGATAGGTTTCGAGCTCTGGTTCTGTACTCGGATAGCCATCGTAGCCCTACTGTACAAACACTTCAGCACTTCGATATACCGACAGTCAACTTGGCACCGCTGAAGGGACTGTAGCACCGCCCAAATTTCGACGGAATCAAAGGCTTTCTCATAGTCCACATACGCCAGGCAAAGTGGCAGATTGTACTCTTCAGTCTTCTGTACAATCTGCCGCAGGGTATGTATGTGGTCTATGGTACTGAAGCCTTTTCGGAAACCGGCTTGTTCGGGAGGCTGGAAGTCGTCAAGTCTGCGTGCGAGACGATTCGTAATGACTCTCGAAAACAGCACGTAGACGCGGCTCAGAAGGGAAATCGGTCTGTAGTTCTTTAAGAGAGCGTTGTCGCCTTTCTTAAAGAACAAGACCACCGCACTTCTGCTCCACGCCTCTGGAGTAGTGCCACCATGGAGGACGGAATTGAAGAGCTTCTGAAGGACTACAAGTACCGGTGTTCCACCCGCTTTCAGAAGCTCCGCTGTAATTCCATCCTCGCCTGGGGCCCTGCCGTTTTTAAGGTGCTGGAGAGCCATTCTAATCTCGCTTAGACTGACATCCGGGATATCATCGGAATAGTGTCGGATAAGACTTGCTCTTGGATCGTTACTCACACTTGGGTGTGGCTCCAACGATGATGTGTACAGCTGCCCATAGAACCTCTCAATCTCACTCAAAATCTCAGGTGTCCCGGAAACGATGCTGCCACACTCAGTCTTCAGCTTTGACAGTTGGCTCTTTCTGGCAGACAGATCTCTGGCAAAGACTTTGGAGCCCTGGTTCCGCTCGATCGCTTCTTTAATACGAGAAGTATTAAAGTTGCGTAAGTCTCGCCGCATGCATTTGGAGATCTGTCTGTTCAGTTGCCTGTATGCTGTCAAATCTGTTGACGATTGCAGCCTCATCTCCCGTCTAACAGCCATGAGATTAAGAGTGTGATCGGAGAGTTTTTGTGTTCTTCTGCGGCGGGTCTTGCAGAACTTAGCTCCGACCGCATGGACAGTTTCCACGAGCTTGTCGTTCATATCGTCCACTGCATTGCAATCTTCTAGGCACTGGAAGCGGTTACGTAACTCGAGCTGAAAGGTTTCGGGATTCTGGATTAGAGCACGAGGGGGACGGAGCGTTGACTTCATTAGACGAGACCTCTCCAACTTAACGTTTAGGTTCAGTGTGCCTCTAACCATTCGGTGATCGCTGCCAGTTTTCACCCTTGCGATCACTGAGACATCACTGAACAGTTGGCGTCTGGTCGTCATAATGAAGTCAATCTCATTTTTTGTCGAACCGTCGGGGCTCGACCAGGTCCACTTCCTGTGGGGCCGCTTCTGGAAGAAAGAGTTCATCATAAAGAGTCCCTCTTTCTCCATAAAGTCGGCCAGCTGCTGGCCCCTTCGGTTTCGTTGCCCTACTCCAAATTTCCCTACCTTCAGCTCACCGCTTTCTCTTGTGCCTAGTTTTGCGTTGAAGTCTCCCATCAACACCGTGTAGTGGGTTTTGGAGGAATGTATGGCTCTGGAAATATCCTCATACATTTCCTCCACCTCCTCATCGGGGTGTGCCGAGGTTGGTGCGTAAACCTGAATGACCTTCAGCGAATACCGTTTGGTGATTCTGAGTATCAGGTACGCGACCCTCGTCGACACACTCCCAATCTTTACAACGTTGTTGACGAGAGACTTGTGGACGATAAATCCGACACCTCCTTGGGACAGATGGTCGCCCTCCCGGTGATAGAACAAGTTGCCGGACTCGAGGATTGCCGTGTCCTCCCCCTCTCTTCGGACCTCGGATAATCCAATAATATGCCAGCGCAACTTGTCTACCTCTTCTTCCAGCTCCAGTATCTTCTCGTCAGTCCTCAGGGTGCGTGCGTTATATGTTGCCAGGTCGAGTCGTCGTAGGTGGCAACCGAACCTCCACCGGAGATTCTTAGCACCCCCTGATAATGATGATTACTAATTTGTAAAGTTTAACTTACAACTATAACTGTTAGGATATTTTTGTAGTAATAAGTTAACGAGTGCAATGTTATGATGCAATTTATAAATTTATAATTGCAATGTATAAATTTTTCCCACAAACAGGTACTTATTTTCATTAAATTGAAATAATATTGTACAAAATAGAATACTTTTTTATTCAATATAGATTACATGTGATTCATATTGAAAATCATCTTTTACTTTTACCACTGGTTCGGAAAAAACCTTTATCCTGGGAAGAACCAGCAAGAAACCTAGCAGGACATTAACAACTTTTATAACTTTAATGAAAGTATCAATTAAATGACAGCTTTTTGCCTGTCTTGCAAGAGTGATTACATTGCAGCTGCCGTGCTATGAGAAAGGCTCATTCGCTATAAATTTAATGATAAATTTAACATAAATTTAACAGAATTTATTAGATTAATTTCAAAATCATGTATCCTGTTTGTATTTACCACGATACAGGTTTATTAAATTTGGGGTTCAACGTAATATATATGTACATATATGTTTCCTTTAACATTGTTTAGATCACTGTTCTTGCATACATTAGTTAAATCTATGTCAATAACATTATTATTATTATGTCAATAACATTATTATTATTGGGGTATCTATATAATTTTCTCACCTGGTTGGGTTCTATAAATATAAAATTATAAATTAAAATGAAAAGATAAATGTACATAAATATCAATAAAATAAAATAAATACAAAAACTACATAAATAAATAAGATCCAACCAGATGGGAGCCCTCGGCAGGGGAGACCAGACGGCCGAGGGTTAGGGGGAAAGGGAAAGAAACCGGCGGACGATGCGGGCGGTATCGAGGAGCACCGCATTCTGCATTTGAGCCCGGAGCGATCCGCCACGGAGTCCCAGTCGCCTCAGATGACCCGAGAGGCTGACTGGGATTAGCCCATTCGCAGAGACGACTACAGGAATAATTTCGGTCGACACACCACCCCACATGTCGGTCATCTCGTGAGCCAGGTCCAGATATTTTGTTTGTTTATCTGTTTCGGCTTTCACGAGGTTTTCGTCATACGGAATGGTAATGTCGATCAAAAATATCCTTGACTGTGCCCGGTCCATCAGCATAATATCAGGCTTATTCGCAAGAGTAGTCCTGTCTGTGATGATGGCCCGGTCCCAGTAGAGCCTGGCGCAGTCATTTTCGAGCACGGCTTCCGGCAAGTACTTGTAATACGGCAATTTCCGGTCCACGACACCGTATTTCAGAGCGAGCTCCTGGTGTAGAATTCTGGCTACTAGGTTGTGCCTGTGCAAGTACTCAGAGTTAGAAAGCGCCGAACAACCGGAGATGACATGCCTAAGTGACTCCCCGGGATGGCGACAAGCTCGACAGACGTCGACAGTGCCATCCTTTAGGATGTATCTCCGATAGTTGTTGGTCTTAACAACCTGATCCTGTATTGCACAGACAAAACCCTCGGTTTCCCCGAAGAGGTCACCGAAACGTAGCCAGTTGAGGGAGGCGGCTGTATCTACGTGAGGCTTATGTAGAGCCCTGTAGTACCTCCCATGAAGCTCCTTCTCCTTCCATACGGTCTCCCGGTCGGAAATGCTCTGTACTGCCGGGTCTTGCCATTGCTCGTTGGCTAAGGATAGAGGGGTAAGTCCTTTATCACTAGAAATGACGTCATTATAGAATGGATCATCCGATCTCGCCAGGAAGTAATGACGGAGGCTGCACACTTCGCGATTATGCATGGTGAGCGCGCTCAGGAAGCTACGCCCACCATGCTTTCGCGGCAAGTACAGCCTGGTTACCGACGATCTCGGATGATACATCCTATGGGACGTCATTGTAGTGCGGACTTTTCTATCCAGGGCGTTAAGTTCAGTCTGACTCCACCTGAGTATGCCAAAGGTATACATGAGGACAGGCATGACCCAACCGTTATATGCATGTGTCTTATTCACACCGGACAAAAGGCTGTTAAGCACTTTGGTCAAGCGTGCATAAAACACGTCGCAAACTGACTGTTTCATACCAGCCTCATCGATACCGATGTTCTGTGACATACCCAGGTATCGGTATGTTTCAGCCTCGGAAAGGGCCCTTAAGTTGACGGGCATAGATAAGTCTATGCCCTCAGAGTTAGCAACCCTTCCCCTTTCCACATGGAGGACCGCACACTTATCCGTCCCCAGCTCCATTCCAATAGAATTGCTAAATTCACAAGTGATGTTTAGCAATTCCATAAGATGGGAGCGACTGGAGGCGAATAATTTGAGGTCATCCATATAGAAAAGGTGGGTCACTTTTGTACCTCCCTTCCGAAGCTGGAATCCCCTCCCGGAGCCTTCCAGTAAAGTACTGAGAGGGTTCAAAGAGAGGCAGAACCAGATTGGACTCAGACAGTCGCCCTGGAATATACCCCTTCTTATCCTTATGCGGCTTTCCGCAGCCGTCATCCGCTCGCCCAGATGACAGAGGATCGTACTCCACTGCCCCATACACTGCTCCAGGAAGTCTCGAACTGTACAGTCATCTTGTACAGCTCGAGGACCCTCTTTAGCCATGTATGGGGCACCGAGTCAAATGCCTTTCTGTAATCTATCCAAGCGGCGGAGAAGTTCCGACGGTTGCGTTTCACCACTTTGCCAATGACCGCGTCAATGAGGAGTGGTTCCTTGGTTCCACGACCGCCGCCCCGACATCCATTTTGAGCGCGCGACATCACCTGATTTGAGTCTAGGTGACGAGCGATTCTCGCGCTCAAAATGGATGTTAGTGTCTTGTATATAGTCGGTAGACACGTGATGGGGCGGTACTTGCTCGGGTCTAGCACCCTGATCTTTAGGAACCAAATGAGTGATCCCAGTAGTGAAGAGGCTTGGGAGCGACTTCTGGTTGAGAGCCTCTTGAAACTGTTGGGCGAGCACAGCGTGACACACCATGAACCCCTTCAGCCAGTGGTGATGCAGCCCGTCAAGCCCCGGGCTTTTCCAGTTCGGGGCCTTACGGACCGCCTCAGCTACGTCATCCGGCGTTATGGTGACGGGATCCATGGGCGTAATACCCGCACACTGACTCACCACAACTTCCGTCCAAGGGCCCTCGTTGTGGTTTACGGGCTCTGACCACAGGCTGCGCCAAAATGCGACCGTGTCGGCCTGATTTGGTGCTGGGCCCGTTTCACTTACTATTGGTCGCTCCAATGATTTGTAGAGACTCTTCTGATCACTCTGGAAGAGACGATTCTGGTTGAACCGTGTCGACCTCTCGGTATATCGCCGAATCCGCTTTCCCCAAGCAGCGATTCTTTGCTTCAGGTCGTCTATGCGCTCCGTCAGTTTTTGCGTTATATCCGGCTGGGACAAACTAACATTTGTCCCAGCTAACGCCATCCTGACGGTGCGCACAATCCTTGGCCTGGTATTGCCTGACCTGAAGCATATCAGTCCGCCGATGAGGGCCCTAGCCCTTGCGATACGTTCCTCAATTCTTCTTCTCCATGCTGGGATAGCGCTACTATGGCCAGTAGCGCGTCCAGCCGTGGAAACCTTGGCGCCTATGATACGGCAGACTGCCAACGCGGGGCGCAAAAAGAATTGAGTCCGTCTCGCAAAGGTCCCGGCTGGCTTCCAAATAGGTCACCAGCATTGGGTTCAGAGCCCTCACGACAGCCCGATTCCGCTTGCTTAGGGCTATGCGGGGAAGTCGCGGTCGATTTTCGAGAGGCATACTGCGCGTTTCCACAATCGCCTCCTCCAATGTACTCCTCATTTGCTCTAGTTCCAGTTCCTGGGCGACTGTTCCGTCATCGTTTGAATCAACCACAACTGGCCTATTCACGGCGGCATCCACATTTGCCGTTTGCTCAGCAAGTTGTGGCGCTGCATCCTCAGCCGCAGTATTTTCACCCGATGAAGGAACAGCCTCACGTCGTAGCCGTTCGAGTTCGGCGACATCAAATGTATTTGAGCGCAAGATATACCGAACTCGGTCTGCCAGGTTTTGCTCGGTGACGGTTACAGATGGCTCCAGCTCAGCAAAAAGTCGATGCATCCTTGCCCGATACGCAA
This sequence comes from Parnassius smintheus behrii, assembly GCA_036936625.1. NCBI lineage: Eukaryota > Metazoa > Arthropoda > Insecta > Lepidoptera > Papilionidae > Parnassius > Parnassius smintheus. The sequence goes on along the minus strand of JAUPFT010000001.1, from coordinate 34,248,023 downwards.
AACCTCCAGTTTCTCCCCCTTTTGCCCTAAAATACGCCCGCAATGCGTTGCTATTCATCTGGGTTGTCCAACGCATGCGGCGTACTCCACCAGTGGCGGGTGCTGGGCCCGCGAAGACCCTGCCGACACCAAACCAGCTGGTGGGGATGATGGATGCGAGGGGCTGCTGGGTGGTCGTGCAGCACCTCGCGCTCGGCTGGCGGTTCGCATGCTGTCGCCATGCCAGCGCCAGCTCCAGACGCGCCCTGGTGACCTCCAGGCAGCGGCCCTTTGCGCGTTCTTCATCATCATCCATAGTGGTGGGCGTCATTAAGCGGGAGACGCCCAGACCCGGCGCCGTTTTATGGTGAGGCCATGTGCACAAGCGGGCCTTTGCACCTTCAATTTTTGCCGAGGCACGGCACTAGCACCTCTCGGCAAGGTGCTGACTGACTGCGCTGACGTACCGGTTTTGTCACATAACCGTTACGTCAGCGGGCGATGGGGTCGTCACTTCCCTACGCCTTTTTATCATTATTATTATTATTATTAGTGTATTCTCATCTGGTTGGGCTGAATAAATATATAAAAGGAAATGATAAATATACATAAATATATATTTCATATACCAGCACAAATAAATAAGTAATACATAAATAAATAAAAGCCCAACCAGACGGAGGCCTTCGGCAGGGGAGATCAAGCGGCCAAGGGTTAGGGGGAAAGGGAGAGAAACCGGCGGACGATGTGGGCGATGATAATAATTTATTATTATTATTGTGTAGAGAGATATTAAGGAGTTTTATTTTACATTTAACTCTGTTTCGTAGGTATTGCAGCAATTCTTCTGTTCTTAGAAGCTCGGAAGCTATATGAGTTACGTTTGGAAGCTAAGAACTTGGTTGCTCAAATGCAGCACAGTCAACCAGAACATGCATTGCATCAGCTGCGTGACCAATTGCAGCAGCAGCATCAGCAGCAACATCTTACGTATTATAGACATTAAGATATAAAATTTGATCTAATTCATTTTATTTTTAATTAACCAACTTCAAAAACGAAGATAGTGGTCAATTTGACTGTATTCTCTTTTTTAATATGTGAAACACATTTCGTCTAAGGTTACTTAACAACTAAAATTTTTTTAGCTGATATAAAATTTTAACATATTAAAAATAGCAAATTAATGTTTAGAAGAAATTATTATTTGAAACAAAAAAAAAAAACTATTTACTTAGTATTTAAAATAAAAACTTCACTATTTGCATTTAATGCCGCGTACAGACTTACGCATCGTAACTTGAAATGAAAGAATTTGCCGTCCTCATTAATGCAATGTATCATGCAATGTCATACACTTTGTTTAGACTTAAAATACATACTTTGTGGACTATAATTGCAGTAAACTACATTCTAATATTTACGATTTGTAATCTAGTTGAAAAGCATTTGTCCTAGCATTATAGCTTTTATTTTAAGTTTATTTAGGCACAAAGTTCATTCCACATTTCACATTATATTATGAATTAAACATGACCGGCACAACACTATTGTATATTTAGGTTTAAGTGACCTTGAAATAAAAGTGTAGTATTATGTAGACCTTAACGTAAATTAGTTAAAACATTTTAACAAAAGTTTAATTTTGTACTATTCTTTTCGAAGAATTTCATTTTACTTTTTTGTTTTCATGAAATTGTGCTTTCTATACAAAATTTTGATGTGTAAATTATTGATGCTTTATAATTGTTTATTGCTGTCTAAAATGTGTGTGATTTTTAACCGACTTCAAAAAAGGGGGAGTTTCGCAATTCTACTATATTTATTTTTTATGTGTATGTTATGTTACGTCAGAACTTTTTCTGATTCTTTTTACTATTTGAAAGCTGGTGCTTCTCACGTAAATTTGAAGAAGATCTGACCAGTTTTTTTAGTTCTCTTTAATAATGGGTATTTAATTGACTTCGACTACACTGATGATGTTCTCATTTTATTTATATTGAAATCGGTTTACAAAATTTTTAATTTTACCACTTGTAGTGGTATAAGATCTCGTGAGTTATTACCACCTTACACTTATATACTGGTGTTCTCAAAAATAAAAAGAACATATAGGTACTCTGATAGTCCATGATGAGACAAATTGAATCTCAAGTAAAAATATTTAAATTGTTTATGGATTAAATACTGTCACTTTACACTAATAAACAAAGATTTAAATAGTTAAATGCGCCCTTACCGTAGTATGACCACTCAGAAATGTGTTTATTCTCAAATGAGTGAGTTCACTCATTCGCAATCAGTGCTCATTTGTACGTGGTGACAGCCAGATGTTACACATTGGAACTAACGCGCTGATTTCACAAAAAAGATGCCATCTTGTGTCTTTCGAAAGTGCAATAATAATTCTAGAAACACAAATAAATCCCAAGTTGTAACATTTCACTCGTAAGTATCTATATTTTATAAAATATTGAATTTATTTGATTCCGATGTCAGAATATACTTACCACGAAATAACTACGGGCAAACGGAAACTGTGCGACAGAGAAAATAGTATACACAATTTCCGTAAGGTAATAAGAGACGACAATATTGTCTCAGTACTCTTCTAACCAATCTGACCGTATTGCGCACGCATTAGTGTGCGCGCGTCAGCGTTTTGCAAATGCATACATTCAAAAATATCGCAGCAGTTTTTCAAGGTGAAGGCGCATCTAACTAATTAAATCTTTGCTAATAAATGAATTTTATACTAACAAAGTTTCAAATATACAAATTTACGAACAAGATAAATTATTCGTAACTCGATAGTTTCTTTATCTCCCTGCCTATATTTATCTATTTACATGACTTACACAAGTATTTGTTTTGAATTTTAATTAAATAATTGTACCTGTATTTAATAATTTTGTGTGTATTTGGTTGATTGAAAAAGCGCAATAAGACTGGTGAAATAATACTTTATTTTTGTACTGGATCATGGTTAACTGTTATTTAGATGATAATCGCCTATTTCGTCTCTATAGAAATAATATATGAATAGTTTACTTAAAATTTTCTTGTTATCCGTCCAATTGATATGTACTCAATTTTTTGTAGACAGTGTAGTGTTTAGTGCATAAGTTTATTAATTAAAGGTATATTAATATTTCTTAACAAGTTTTTTTTCTATATTCATAAAGACAATTCCATATTTATAGAGGCAAAAACAACAAAACCAGACAGAAAACCAACGAGTAGAATTTTTGCCCAAAAACAAGTTGAGTTGTTTTTTTGACTCAGGCAGAAATTGAACCCAACACATCGTAAAAGCGTGCTTTCGATCTTAGCGCAATAGCATTACAACGGACTGTATTTGGTGACCATCAGATGACCCCTTCTATGCGGACGTTTGTCCAAGAAGACTGGTTAGAAGGTGAAGAAGCTCCATTAAAGGTTCTACACAATCCTTTTGTACTTTCCACTGTGTGTAGTCACCACATTTCACTTTTAGTTGATTTCGATGAAAATTTGAAGTTTAACTGTGGAAACAAGAACAGGCTATTAAGACCAATGACTATCGGAGACACATTTCAAAATAAATGATCTTATTACCGGAATCTGTCGAGTCATTCTGGTAAATTACATAACCATGTCATCTGTTTCAGCACCTTATTCTAACAAAATCTCGTTCTGTATTTTAACCTGAATGAAAATCTCATTTTAAGAACTTCATAAAGGCAGTGCCCGAGTGACTGGGTCAGACTACTAGGACTTGGCCATAATCTTGCGAATAAGCCTGATGGTGGTGACTTTTTCCTCTTTACTTGGCATAGCAGCGGCTTAATACAAGGAATACATTAAATAGTTTCCATTATATTATTTATTGGCGAATTTGAGAGTAAAATTACGCGAACAAAATCTCCAATCGTTATTTTATTAAATTGAAAAGCCGTTGTATTGTATTATAAAAATAAATATTTAGAATTTCAAGTTAATAAGTTTCAATGTTAAAAATCGACCATGAATGATAGTTTTCTATTATGTGGTGTCAAATTTAAGTAATCATAGCTGTGCAACCAATCACATTACCCACGCGTTAAATATGCGTGTTTTAACATGCAATCGTTGGGTACATGCAGTGTCGTACATGGAGTCATCAGCGCCACTGGTAAGACTTTAATTTGCGCTCCCCCAAAGACATTTTATAGGAAGAGAAATCATACAATAACTTTAAAAGCGTATATTATTTCAGTTATGTATTAGGTATTTAAGCACAACAGTGGCGTGGCGTAACGTAGGATTTCGCCGCCGGGGGCCGAACGGAATTTAGCCTCTGGAATTTTCCATAAATGTGGATTTCGTATAATTTTAATTAAAGTTGGATTCATTTACGTGAAATTTTTTTTTCTATGCTTGAACCTCTATTAATGATTATTTTCTAAAGTATAATTTAAGCTTTCAAAGATTGAAAATGATTAATTTAATTGTACCTGCTAATATACATTTAGAATCTCTAAATATGGACTACCATAGTGATTTATTTAAATAACACACATAATATTGAAGCTAAATTATTAAATGGATTTTCCATCAATCTTAAAGTACTTATAAATTCCCTTTAGTAATTCCGGAAAAACATAATGCACAGACAAACAAACGTGGTGAGGTTACTATTTTCTACATGTATTGATGAATTAGTGAGTATTAATCGACTAAGGAATAATATTTCAATACAAATAAGTAGGTATTATATGTATAAAATAAGTTATCGTTTTTTAAAATATTTATCTTTTTACTATACAACCTGCAAAAATGCTTCGTTACACGCATATTTTTTTCATATACGACTATCAAAACAATTCTTTTCTTTTCAGATTTCGTGATTCCAATTAGATTTTCATAAAATCTTTAGGGCGTTTACTTCAATAAATTGGTATATATTTTTCTAGTGAGCCCAAAAAAGATTTTCTCCTTTACATATTGTTGCGCGCCATAGTTGATGCCTGGTATATGGCACTAGCGCACTATAGTATCGAATAGCAGAAATAGGAGCGTCAAGATCTTTCTAGAAAATTTACTGGCGCCATCTAGTATAGAGTAGCAGAACAGGGAGAGCTTTCTAGAAAATTCTTTGCTAGAATTTTCGACATTCTACTCGAACATTCGAGATGTTTCAGTGGAAAAGGCCAGTAAGAACCACGACTAAGGCAGCATTGAATTGGCGGCTCAAGCGAATACTTCGAAGCGACATAACTGCGAACTAAAGTGTTGATTAGTACAATTGTGTTTTATTGTTAGTGTGTTTTAAGTTGTAATTGGTGTTCGATAATTAAAGTATCAATTTTGGTAATTCAATCGGCAGTTTTTATTGTCATGAACCCCAAGCTACGAGCTTCAGAGCGAGAGCGAGTGTCAGAAGCAGGATCAAATCATGCCAATTTTCCCTAAGGACGACATGGAGGCAGAGGGTATCCGTACCCGAAGTCAACGCCAGCAGGAAACGGACTAGAGACGATTTGGTGGTGCAACCCTGCAGACGTCAGAGGGCCAGCTGCCGACCACGGAGGCTGGCCCGCCAGCAGCTCCTGCATCTGCAGCACGGAGTAGGCTCGCGGACAGGAGAAACAGGCCGGCCGACAGGAGAAGAACAAGCCCATCGGTTGGAAGAGCAGCTGCAGTGCGGTCAGAAACAGCAGATGCTCCTTATAACTATTTTCATGCTACCTTCGGGAAAGAGATAAAGGAAGTGAAGGATAGGATTGCTTAATATGACAACCGCCTGTCGGAAGCTGAAACCCGAATCGACCAAGTGAGCAATCTGGTTGACAACGTGATGGCTGACGTGAACTTGGGGTTGGAATTACAGCTCCCGTGGTAGCTACAACACCCCCGCTACGTGGATTCACAGTACCGCTGATCGACGGGACTTCTTCCTGGTCGGCCTGCAAAATCCAGTTCGAAGCTGTCATTAAGGCGAACGGCTGGAATAAGTTAGGCCACGACTGCTCTCACCTAGGCCTGCGCGACCAAGCCTTAACTATTCTGAAAGCTCTCGGTAAGTAAGTGACTTACGAGCAGCTCATTGAGGCATATGAGACGGGATATTGCGATGCTCACTTGGAACACGTCGCAACTACAACAAATGCAACATTAAGTGCAACGCAGCAACGATAACCTGCAACAGTGGGCTTTTGAGGTGGAGAAGCTGGTTCCAAAAGCATACCAGTGTACCTGCACTCATTGAAGGGAACGTGGTGCAGACATTGATCGACGACATCCGCGACCTTGAAGTCAGAGCTGCTGTGAGGTTGGGTATCACGAAACGCTTAAGCACGCCTTGGCCTATGCACTGGAGGTGGAAGGCGTGCGGCAGGATCATCGTTCCCATCGTGTCAGGGAGGTTGCAACAGCTACAGTTCGCAACCGCAATAAAGGATACAGCCCTTAGTGCTACGGCTATGAGGAAAGGGGCCATCTTCGATCCAGCTGTCCTGTGCGAACTGTAGAAAGGGAAGGTGATAGATCTCGAAAGGCTAGTGCGGCTAATAGCACCGCCCAGCAGCAGCAGGGCAACGATGCATTGTCAAGAAGGCCTTGTCCTGAAGATTGCAAGCATTGTACTAGGCAGGTGGGTAAGGAAGTGGTATCTGTGTGGATGCTCAGGACAGACCACCTCAGGACCAAGGACAGCCTAAAATATGCACAGAAGAAGATGCGGACATCAAGCCAATTCTGGAATGGAGTGCTCCCAAGTCTAAGTGGAGCGACGTCTCAACGATGAGTCTACCATGAAAAGCTATTGGGCCCAATGGGACAGCTTGCTGATTCAGGATGGAGTCTTGTGCCGTAAATGGGAAAATATTCGGGGAGACAGCTGTTATTTGTAAATGGTGCTCCCTAAATGGTTGTTCAGGACGACATCTGGGAGTTAAATGAACTCTACTGAAGATCGATCGATTGGCGTCGCAAATGTACAAGTTGTGCGGCTGTAAAGGGACCTCAGATTCGTAGTAGAAGTGCATTGAAATTGTACAATGTTGGCGCACCATGGGAGAGGATAACCTTAGACTTTTGCGAGGCCGTTTCCGGAAAGTGAAAGTGGTAACTAATATGTCATGGTTGTGACGGATCACTTCACTAAGTTGCCAGAAGTCTTCGCCATTCCAAATCAAGAAGCTTCAACAATTGCAGATAAACTAGTTCATGAAGTCTTCTGTCGTTTTGGAGTACCTTTAGAGATTTACAGGGTTGATCCCTGTGAATGAAACTTGCCGAGTTATGGGTACTCATAAAACAAGAACAACTTCTTGCCACCCACAATCTGATAGAATGGTAGAATGACTAATGATCAGACATTGGAGAGGTAGGTACCTAGCAAAAGTTGTGGAAAATCGGCAACGAGATTGGGACAAGCACATACAACAGTTTTTGTTGTCATACCGAAGCGCTGCTCACGAAAGTACATCAGTGACACCAGCTTTCGCAAACTTTGGAAGAGAATTACGGCTACCTGCAGACCTAATCACCGGGATGCCACCTGATGCCCCACGCAGTATAACCGATTATGCCAATGACTTGCGGAACAAAATGAATGACATTTATGAGCACGTTAGACAATCGGGTCAGCAAATTTCCGAAACGATGAAAACCCGGTATGACCGCAAAATAAACAACAAAGGGTTCGACGAAGGTTCACTAGTGTGGTTGCACAATCCAGTCCGCAGCAAAAGGAAATCTCCTAAGTTTCAAGCTACATGGGACGGCCCGTACCGGATTGTGACAAGGATTAATGACGTAACTTACCGGATACAGAAAGGTGCAAGATGTACTACTAAGATCGTCCATGTGGATTGACTGGCGTACTATTATGGGGCCGATAATGCTCGGAACAAATAAATCTTAGGAGAGGGCAGTGTTGCGCGCTATCACTAATGCCTGTTACATGGAGACATTAGTTACCACTAGCTCTATCTAGTATCGAGTAGCAGAACTAGGAGAGTCGAGATCCTTCTAGAGATTTCCATGCAAGAAATTTCTACACCTGGTCAGTTGGGACCGGTATGTACTCGAACATTCTAGAAGTTCTGCAGAAAGAAGAATAGAACAAGATCCAGAATTCTTCGACAAAATTCTGTGGAGCGATGAAGGATTCATTATTCTCTTAAAAAAGACTGATACTTTAACGTGCATAATCTGCACAGCTGGCAACTCGCAAATCAGCATCTAATGCGACAAGAAAGATAGAGACCAGTTCAAAATAAATTTTTGGATTGCTATATGAAACGGAAAAATTATTGGCCCATTTGAACTGCCCGGAAACTTATTTGGACAAAGTTATTTGAATTTTCTACAAAATGATCTGCCAAATTTAATGGAAGAGGTGCCTAAAGAGGTGAGACAATCGCACTGGCTACAAAATGATGGTTGTCCTGCGTATTATGCTGCAAACGTTCGTGTGTATTTAAATTGGTCGTTTAAGTCCCATTTAGTGGCCTCCGCGATCCCCGGAGTTTAAACCCACTAGATTTTTTACAGTGAAATTTACTCTTTTTGCATCTTAACGTTAAATAAAATAATGTATTATAATTTTATTTAATTTTACTTTACGTTATATAATTATATAGGTATATTATATTATATAATTCTTTAGTCTTTATTGAAGTCGATTTTTTAGTTTGGGTAAGCGGAATAACCCGGCAAAATGAAAAAATCAACCATATTTTCAGGTTTCAGGTTTTATTAAGTAGCTAAGTAACAATTTGTACTTGGCAATAATATATTTATGCTTACATAATAATAATAATAATTTGCGAACCAAACCAGATGAGAAAACTATGGACCCCATAATAATATTTAAATAAGTAAAGTATATAATCACAAAGATAATCTTCTATTTCAATTGGGTTATCGTCCTATTTTATGGCTTCTCTTGATAGAATTCAGCCAGTGTCAAGTCATTCAGGGGAATGACAAGAATTAATTAGGTTATAATAGTTTGATAACTTTCGCATGATTTTTACTTTTTATAAATCAACATGATAAAGAAGTTCCATAAATAGCTAAATTAACAAATTATACTTAAAACAATTGAAAGTTACGCTTATAAGCTGTTTGTAATCAAAGAAAAAATTATCTACATCTTGCTGTAAAACATATTCGTCAGAATTTTTCATTACATTAATTTGTTGACTTTATTTAAAACGGTACGAGTACGCCAGAAAATACCGCCATTGTTTTTGTGCTTCATACGATGATAATTAATTAGATTTTATGAGATCAACTGGATAATGGATAATGCTCCAAACTACTGCATATAAATAAAAAAAGCGCCAACAAGGTTACATTTATTAAAAAGATTGAAGAGACCTGGACAAAAGCCGTATTATTCGAACCTATAAAACAAAATAAAGGACAACTAACTAAAGCTGTGAATGAACTATTAAACAGCTACTCGATGTTTTGAAACTACACTGCAATCTAAATCCCATCTAAAAAATATGAAGCTTTGTGAAAGGATGCGTGGATTATTTTACCTGGTTTATGTAGCTGATGACATAGTTCCAGCACGTGATCCATCGTAGTTTGCGGCAAATTACCATCTACTACAACAAGTGGCGCCTTTTCCAATGTTTCTATATATTTGTCCACCTAGTCATGTAAAAATATAAAAGTTTGAATAGGTAGTTAGTTAATTAAGTACAATTAATTACGGCTTCGTAAAAGCCTATTAGGTATATCTTAAAGTGCACTTCAAGATATACCCAATCATGTCTGGGGCTCGTCTGACATATGGTTGTATGTCAGAGGAACCCCAGGTTTAATTATATGTAGGATAAACATCAAACATCATGACATCAAACACCTCAGTTCCTCCCCGACCAATGGGGTTATAAAACACTCGAAACGCTGGTAGTTATAAATAAGTTGGACGAAAAGCAATAACATCTGCAGAGCTTCACCGTCACCGTCACAGCCTATAAAACTCCACTGCTGAAGGTAGGACTCCCCATAGATTGTCTAATAGTGGGAATACTTCAGATAGTGGCCACACTTTCTTTCGTGGTAGAGCCATGCTGCAGCTATATTAATTGTATATTTGTAGCACGAATCGGCTCGACCGGGGAAGGACCACGCTCTCACAGAATACCTGCGTCAAATAGCTGCTGTGTTTTGTATGGTGAGTGTAGAGAACCGGAGACCCTTTTTACTGGAAAAGAGGCATTTCATCTTAGTCCTCAAGGCAGACAACACATCTGCAATATGATTCGCAAACGAGGATAGATGTAGATGTCTATGGGCCCCAGCAACCACTTACCATCAGGTGGATTGTGTGCTCGCTTGTCACAATTTCATATTAAAAAAAAACATTTGTCAACCGCTTTTTTATTTTATTATTTCTGAATACGTTGCTGCTCATCTCATTTGTGTCCCTCTGTCTCTCTTACGACGTCCACGGGACGATGTGGAATATTGGTTATTCTTACAATACCACTACACCGCCTTAAACTTAGTATTTTAATTCTAATAAAGTTATAGATAACTCACCAGCTTAGGCGTTATTTGATTATGGATGTCCATATCACCCAGACCTAAGAGACATTCTCCTTTAGAGTCGAATAATGCGGCGTACATTGATGTCCGTGCGCCTCTTATTATACATCCTGCAAAGGATAAAATAGAATATTTTGTTAATTTTCAAAGTTTTTTTTACTGTACCATAATAACATAATAATTATTAATTTATGTCCTCCAGACCGAGCGACTCAGCACAGCGGCCACTCCTACTTTCTGTACAATTTAATGAAAGATTTAATGCTTTTAACGATCTGTGCTTGATCTGCTGAGAAATTCTAAACATGACCATCGCAGTGTCTGTAGTTTCGAACCCCTGTCGGTCTGACAGAGCAATAACCTAACTATAATATACCAATAGTAGAGCCATAGGTACAAAAGTCAAACCTACAAATTGATTGATGAAATTTTCAATTGGTTTCAATTGAAAGCAAAAATGATAAAATATTAGGTCGTAATTTTTTCTATATTTTTATTTTTATTAATCAATGTAATCACCCACGCAGTCGATGCATCGTTGACAACGCAGTGGCAGTTTATTAATGCCGTTCTTGTAAAAATCAGTTGGACGGGAGGCAACAAATTCTTCAAAAGAATTTTGTACTGCTTCTCGTGTATTGAATTTTTTTTCCCGCCAAAAAGCTATACGAATTCTGGAAAAAGTAAAAGTCTGTAAGCGGAAGGTCTGGTGAGTACGGTGGACGACGGGGAGCTTCAAAACCCAGCTCTTGTAACTTGGAGACCATCTGTTGTGTAGTATGAGGTCGCGCGTTGAAGTGTAGGGGCAGTGGGGACGAGCAAACGCTGACCAAAGCTGCTTGGAGATGTGCGAGCTTCTCAATCATTGTGCTCAGTTCTTCACGGTACACATCTGCAGTAATGCTCACCCGTTTGGTAAGAAGCTGTGATGAGTCACACCGACGCTTCACCAAACAGGGACCATTACTCTTCTAGGTTCTCCCTAGGGAGAATCCATTATTTCAAATTTTTTAAAAATTTTAGAAATTTGTTCAAAATTCCTTCGTTTGTGTGCCTGTTGAGCAGTGCAAGGCACGTCTCGACGCCTAATTCGCGCTGGCGATCATTGAGGTCGTGGGGCACCCATTTCGCAAGCTTTTTTACCTTGCGAATTTGTCGCAAATGGACCAATGTTGTTTTGACGCTGACGTCGAAAGCTGCTGCTAATTCAGTTTAGATTGAGAATCATCAGCTTCCACAATCGCCTGTAATTTGTAATTGTCAACCAAAGTTTTCGAACAACCACGAGGTAAATTTTTTAGGTCGAAATTTGCAGAACGGAAGTAGGTAAACCAATAACAGGTGGTGCGTTCATTTGTGGTATTCGCTCCGTAAACATATTTGATGTTGCGTGCTGCATATTCCATAATTACTCGAATTTTTAACGTATCCATGATGACGAAAAAATATTCAAATGCGATGAAAACATAACGCTAATCAATAAAAAGCGGCCAAGAGCGTGTCAGGCCACGCTTAGTGTAGGGTTCCGTAGTTTCCCGTCCGTCACAGTAAGTATTCCCACTTATGAGTTTGTACAAAAACTGTAGTTTCCATCCAAGTTCAAAATCATTTTCCTAGAAAGTCCTTATAAAGTTCTACTTTCCAGATTTTTTTCATATTTTCTAAACTTATGGTTCAAAAGTTAGAGGGGGGGGGACACATTGTTTTTTACTTTTGGAGCGATTATTTCCGAAATTATTGACATTATCAAAAAATGATTTTAGTAAACCCCTATTCATTTTTAAATACCTTTCCAACAATATATCACACGTTAGGGTTGAAATTAAAAAAAATCACTTCCCACTTTACATATAGGGGGGCTACCCTAATAAAACATTTTTTTCCAATTTTTATTTTACCACTTTGTCGGCGTGATTGATACACATATTGATACCAAATTTCAGCTTTCTAGTGCTAACGGTCACAGAGATTAAGCGAGGACGGACAGACGGACAGACAGACATGGCGAAACTATAAGGGTTCCTAGTTGACTACGGAACCCTAAAAAATGACTAATTTTGATAAAAGAATTCCATGTTTTTAAAATAAAATAAATTTGAAATTAGAATTTTTAGCGAAACAAAAATTATTTTTAATTTTAAATGGTCAGTACTATAAAACCGGAAATTTCATAGGTTATCAACCGGAATTTACAGAAAGAAGAAAATAAAGATTTTCAGCAGAAAAACTTATTTGCTTATACGAATTAGAGTTTCCCGAATAAACCGATTTTTCTTATTTTACTCCTAAGGTTATGAGTAAAATAGGAAATATCAGTTTCGGGTCTAGTTTTATTGTGATTATCGCCATGTCTCTGACACTGCTTCTTTAGTCTTCATTCGATCTTATTTTATTAGTTATTACATTAAGCTTGGATAGGAGCGAAGATTAAGTGCGTTTGTACCGTATGCACGGTTGAAAGTTTCCGACACTTCTCTTACACTAATATTAAACACTCGCTACTTCCGGTGCAATAAAATGGCGCCTGTTGCACGATCTGTCGCACTTAGAAACCTTACGGTAGGCATAGTGATACACCATTGTCGTGTTGATGCGTATATTATGAAAAACTAAAGAATATCAATCTATTCCGAGTGCACCGATGATTTATGGCACCGCGGGTAGCGAGTGTTTAATATTTGTATAGTAAATTAATTTACACGTGGTAGAGTTACGCTACAGTTGTATTATGGCTGCAGCATGATTGATGATTAAAAGATTTTGTGTTGTGTTCATGGATAAAAGTTACTGACAATATTTTTAGTAGATTTGTTTATGCGTGGAAGAGCCACCTGCAGTTGTATTATGATCAGATCGACCGAACCAAGATCATGCTCTCACAGAATACTAGCGCAAAATAGCAGTGCAATGCTGCTGTATGGCTATATGGTGAATTAAGAAAACTGAAGACCCTTTTCCCGGTAGAGGCATTATTTTATTAGTCCTTCGTAGTGACAACGCATCTGCATTTTGATTCTCAATTAAGAGTAGATGTGACTGTATTTGGATCACAGCATTCACTTACCATTGGTGGGTTATGTGCTCGATTGTCACCCTAGCAGTGACCGTGTAGTGATGCAGTGGTGGTGTAAAAATAGCCACTACCCTTATATTTTTTATTTAATTATTCATTTATTTAACATAAAAATTCACACAGTTATGCGGTCTGCGCGTATTCTTATTTATGGGGATAAAACTACGCAATGCGTCACATAAGATTGTATAATACTTTTCACATTAAATTGCGCATGTAATTTAATACCGATAAATTACACTCCTGACACTTTCAATGTCCATGTCACACCTATGCCGGTAGTTGTTGGGAGCACTATGCTCGAAGTTGTTGACGAGTACGTTTACCTGGGACAAATAGTCCGACTAGGTAAGTCCAACTTCGACCGAGAGGTCAATCGACGGATTCAACTCGGCTGGGCAGCGTTCGGGAAATTACGACATATCTTTTCGTCAGGTATACCTCAATCTCTAAAAACTAGATTGTACAACCAGTGCGTGTTGCCAGTGATGACTTATGGATCTGAGACGTGGTCCTTCACTGCTGGCCGTATGAGGACGCTTAAGGTCGCTCAGCGAGCTATGGAGAGGGCTATGCTCGGAGTTTCTCTGCGTGATAGACTCAGAAATGAGGATATCCGCAGTAAAACCAGAGTGACCGACATAGCCCAACGGATTAGTAAGCTGAAGTGGCAATGGGCCGGCCATATAGCTCGAAGAACCGATAACCGATGGGGAAGAAAGGTTCTCGAGTGGCAGCCTCGTACCGGTAGGCGTAGTGTAGGGCGACCCCCCCACTAGATGGAGTGACGACCTGGTAAGACATGCAGGAAGTCGATGGATGCAGGTGGCTCAGGACCGTGCTTTGTGGCATTACTTGGGGGAGGCCTATGTTCAGCAGTGGACTTGTGAAAGGCTGTGATGATGATGATGATGATGACACTCCTGAAAGAGCTGCTCATAATTATCCATATATTTTATTTTTTCTATTGGGTTCGCTAATATTTTCACCTTGGTTCATATTATCAGGGGAGATATCTATATTAATATCGCCCATTAGAACGATATTTTTGAAGCATTTTAGTTCAGTGAGAAGTTGTTTCAAAGATGAAAAAAAATTTTTTGCATCGTTTTTAAAGCAGTATGGACGATAAATCCCTATCACTACTGTATGTCATCCAAATTTAATTATCAAGCAGTTAGCTTCTTGGAAAGTAGGCTCTTCAATGGTGCATTTCAAGTTATCTTTAATATAGATCAGCACTCCGTCGTTCTGATTGTAAGTTTGTTTCGTGGCACGAGAAGAATACGATTCTAATAAAGGTATTGGACCAGAGCAGGACAGCCAACATTCAGTCAAGATAAATAAATCAAAATCGATATGCATCCTTTTTATCAGCACAGTCCTTTTTATCACACAATGTGAAACTGCTTTAATTTATATAAATATGTTTTTAATGTCCTTCCATATGCTACTAATCCATATTGTAACGTTGACACAACTAGTGCGTAATATTCAACATATTCACAACCCCCTTTCCACTAGGTATGACGATGGAAAGTAAATTAAAAATTTCCTCGCTATATTCCATAATACGGGATAAGTAACGGGTATGTTGTTTTGCAGCCAGAATTGCTGATATCCGTTTTTAAACTGAACCTTAAGTTCTTCGTTTGTACTTAGTTCAGTCAGTTCCTCTTGTATTATGACATTCGTTTCTTCTATGTCACCATATGGATTAATTATCCACGGTGGTATTACCATAGTCAAAATATCCTCAAACCTAGATTCCAAATCTGAATAGAGGGCATTTAAATGTTGAACGTAAGTTGAAACATTGTCTTCCTGGCAGCTTGTCTGTGACAAATTGGGGAACTGAGAAAATTCGCCACGTCCAATATTTTGCTTCATTAGTTTAACTCTGGCAAGAAACGCTGATAAGATGGAATTTGTTTTAATCACATTTAAACTGTCGCCTTGTAATTGCAAATTAACCATATTAAATTTTGTAGACAAATCTGTTAAATAGGCGATGTCTGTTTTCCTCTTCATTAAATTTTCTTTTAAAATTTTATTTTTAGTATCCAGAAATTCTAAAATAGTCTCAAAAAGTGCAAAAAATCTTTTCAAACATAAGCCTTTCGACAGCCAGCGTACTTCAGTGTGAAGGAGTAATTGATGAAAGTGTTCGTCATTTTCTTCACACAACTGCGCAAGTAACCGCGTATTCAACACGTTGCTTCGGATTCGTTTTACTGCATCAATGACTAAATGAAGTGATTCATGCAATCTAACACTCAAAATTTTTAGCAACTAAAACTAAATGTTGTCAATGGATGACGCAATGTATTGTTAACACCCCTGACACATTTTGTTTTAAATAGCTTATAAATCCACGATAACGTCCAACCATGGCAGGTGCTCCATCTGTAGCTACTGATATTATGTTTGATAAACGAATTGCTTTTTCAATGAAGTAATCCTTCAAAACATGAAATATTGATTCACCTTTAGTGTCGGTTATCAAAGTTCTTGCAAAGAGCAGTTCTTCGTAGATTTCTTGATTCATAATAAAACGAACATATGCCAATAATAATGCTGCATTATCAGGTAAAGTTGACTCGTCCAGTTGTATAGAGAAATGGGTCGTTTGCAAATAATTACATAAGAAGCTTTCAATATCAGAACTCATTTCATCAATACGTCTTTCAACAGTATTTTTGCTTAAGGGAATTCTTTTAATGATATCAGATGCAGGTTTGTGTACAACAGATTTTAAAACTTCTTCAACGGCTGGCAAAATTAACTTCTCTCCGATAGTATCGGTTTTCCGGATTTTGCTATAAGTAACGAGATATTGTAAGATGCCCGCAAACCATCATCATTTCTTTGTGACGTCGAAGCGAACATTCTGTCCAGTGTAGGTCTCTTCTGAAGTTTGAGAGTCTTTGAGTGTTTGAAAGTATTTCAAATCTTTCTCTGTTTTATCAGGGTGGCATCTTCTCAGATGATCTTGCAGTTTAGATGGTTTCATAGCGTCATCGCCCAAAACTTTGTTGCATAAAAGGCACATAGGCGATTGTTTGTCCGGCAATGATGGAATGAAGCCAAATTTCAAATAATCGACACTGTACTGTCTACACTTCTTTTTAGATTCGGACATGGCATCAGTCATCTGTGGGCAAAATTAATTTTTTTAAATAAGACAGAAAACCCAGCAGCTGTATATTAAAAATATTTTTTGATTTTTCCGAAAACGTTCCATAATTCGAACATCTTCTTGCAACAATTAGCTCTAATTACGGAGATTGCACTGTAATTATAATACCGAATGCTGAAACTATTGAGGAGTACTCGTGTAATTTTGCATGATTGAATATATTAAACTACTAATAACTAAAGTCATGATTGGCGTAATTTATCTATCTTTGCTAACTACGAGTACAAAACTAAAATTTAATAAAAAATAATGTACTTACTTTTCTCCAACACTCTCAAACAAAATAACACTGACTCACTATAATTTGTGTGATACTATCTGTTTATATCTTTTAAAATATTTTCTTAGCACTTTCCTTTTCAAGATTCAGGAAACGAATAAACGTATTTGTCCCACATTGGTATTAATAGAGTGACGAATTGAACAAGTCAGTGCAAGGTAGCGAAGCTCTGAGACTGCGACTCTCAGGTTTTTACAAGTTCAAAATGTATTGCGACCACAAAGCGAATACCAACATCCTACAACTTACACAATTTTATAAACATATATAATAAATTTTTTACTTCATATACTTTTATAAATAATGTATATGTTTTGATATTACAAGGTAGTATGATGTAAGTAAATAGGTATTATCAGTGTATGTGTTGAGATCCACTATCGTGGACCCCCATTTTCATTTCATGGACCCCCAATTTTTTTTTCGCCGACGTAGACCTCTTGCAGGTTGTCATAGACATAGGGGTCGATATAGACCACTTTGGGAATCACTGTTCTAAAGTGTTAAAAGCTTTTTTTAAATCAATAAATATGCCTATTACATGTTTTCTTTCATTTAATCTTTCCTTTATATAGTCTGTAAAACTAGTTATGGCTGTAGCTGTACTCCTACCTATTTCTTCTAAATACATGCTGATGGTCGCCTAGTATAGAATTATCCTCTAAGAAATAAGTTATATTACGCCTTGGATGTCGTAAGTGGAGACAGAGAGAAACAAATCAGGAGATAGGTACGAGGGCGACACTGAAAGTTTTTAGAACTGGTCACTTGTAAACGATATAATAAAAAAATAAGTTCAAATTTTGAAAATGAAACTCTTTGCCAATATTATTGTGCATTTTATTAATTTGTCATTTGTGTACGATTTGGCGGCAAATTGAAAATTGTCTGTGTCACGTCAGGATGAAATTAACCCGAGAAAATTTTCATACAATGAATTTTAATGACTTTCAATGTCATATAAGTCAATAAGAAAGTTATGATAAACTTCGATTGGCATTTTACGATGAAGCTCCATCTCGTGCAACTATTTACAACTGGTTTAATGAGTTTAAACGTGGTCGCACTAATCTCACCGATGATTTGCGCGAGGGACGGCCTTCTACGGCGACGACTGTAGATGACATCAGTGTTGTGCGGCGTATGATAGAGATTGACAAAAGAGTGACTTATCCGCAGATACGGACAAGCTTAGGCATCGGTATGTGTCACGAGTGCACAAAATCCTCCATGAATATTTAGCGGTCAAGAAGTTTTGTGCCCGGTGGATACCTCATAATTTGACAGAGACTCGAAGACTCCGTCGTGTTGTTGGTGTCGTGAATTGTTTTAAAGATTTAACGGAGGTGACTCAAATGCTGTATTCGACAAACTTACGGGTGAGAAAAGCTGGATTTATTGTTATGGTCCTAAAACTAAGAAACAGTGATGTCTGGGCGTTTGTTTCCGAGGAGTTCCCAACTAAAGTGAAGAGAGGTCAGAGCGTAGGAAAAAAGATGGTGTCCTCGTTCCTCGGAAGGACAGGTCATTACGCAACAATTGTTCTAGAGGATCGAAAATCGTTACTACAGAGCGGTACACTAACAATTGTTTGCCAGTTGTCTTGGAAAAATTTGGGAGAAACGACCTTGCAGTAGAATCCTCCTTCACCACGACAACGCCTCGTCGCACACCGCCAAGCAAATAATCGACTACTTGGCGACGTCAGACATGGAATTACTGTGTCACTCACCCTATAACCCCGATCTCGCACCATGAGATTTTTCAAAATGCCGTCGAAGGGACGAGGGGGCAAAATGCTTTCCTCAGTGGTTCCATCGGATGCAGCAATGTATTGATGTAAATGGACACTATTTTGTAAAGATATAATAAAACTGATAACTTGCTAGTTTGTTTAGTTTTTGATTTTCTAAGAACTTTCAGTGTCACCCTCATAGACAGCAACGTCTTTCTAATAACGATTAAAAATAAAAAAACTGCGGTTGCCAACCCGCAACCCGCGTGCCAAGCGTGGCAACTATGGAAAATATTCCCCATATGAGGTAATCTATGGCAGAGTCCTATTTGCAGTGGACATTAATGGGCTGTTATGGTAACTGTTATCACCTTACTTCCACAATAAAAGTAGTCGCCAAGAAAATCGACCTGTAGAACATATCATCAAGCCTTTATTTAGGTATCTAGTTTATTGGATTGTAGAAAAACTGTTAATCACCATCCAGTAAGAGGCCAGGTATGATGTTGGAAATGTATTGTCCGTCAGAGTCGTCACCGATGGCAGTGAGCAGGCGCACGCCACCACCTCTCAACCGCCATAAAGCTTCCGCCATGTTACGTGCCACGCCACCTCCACATTGTTTCGTGATGCATGTGTGTGTACTGCCATCTAGCTGTAATAAAATATCCAATCGTCGTGTACAATTATATGTAGACTTTTGAGACCTTTGTAAAAAAAATTGCGATCGAATTCATAGTTTTTTTATTGCACAATAGCGATCCGCCCCGACTTCACGCACCCCCCCCCCCCCGACGACGCACGAAATCACCATTTCTTGATCTCGATAACAGTGCCATTTTTTACGTGGTGGAGCCATGCTGCAGCTATATTGTGGTTGCAGCACGAATGGTTCGGCTCGACCGAGGTGAGACCATGCTCGCACAGAATACCAGCGTAAAATAGCAGTTCAACGCTGCTGTGTTTCGTATGGTAAGTGTAGAGAACCGGAGACCCATTTTACTAGAAACGAGGCATTTCGTCTTAGTCCTCACGAGCGATAGCGCATCCGCATTTTGATTCGTAAGAGGTTTTGCATTTTGATCGAGGATACATGAAGATGTCTATGGACCACAGTAACCACTTACCATCTGGTAGACTGTGTGCTCGTTAGTCACCCTTATCCTATAAAACAACCTTCTCCTCTTTAGGCTGCAAATATAGCTTAGGATAAGTTTGTCGAAATCGCCAATTTGGCAGGTGTAAAACAAGTAACGTAACTATGTAGTATAAGTTATTGTAAAAATATAATATGTCATTGTTTGGTAGTGATGACAACTTATGTTCCCTTTATTATTTCTTTGTTCTGTTAATTTTAATATGCGATGTAGTAATTTACCATTTAATATACCACCATAAAATAGCAGCTTAATACTGCTGTGTTTCGTATGGTGAGTGTAGAGAACTGAAGACCCTTTTTACTGGAAACGAGACATTCCATCTGAGTCCTCAGGGGTGACAACGCATCTGCATTTTGATTCTTAATTGAAGATAAACGTAGACGTCTATGTGCCACAGCATCTACTTACCATTAGGTGGAGTGTGTGCTCCTTTGTCACCCTCATTCTATAAAAAAAACCTACTGGATCCAATTATTATAATTATATCGGGTGCGTTTGGCAGAAAAAAGCGCTAGCAAGCGCTTATAAGCGCTAAAATAGTTTTCGGCCAGGACACGATTGCTACTTCAGTAGCGCTGACACAATCCGCCATTTTGCTTATTTAATTTGTTTGTTTTGAACATTGAAGTAATATGTACTTACGTACTGGAACAACTATCTCAAACAAAACATGTGCGCTACTCTGTGTTCGCGCGGTTGTTTTTTTATCATAGAATAAACATAGGTAGAATGACCCGCAGGTAATAGTAGATTGTATTGTTAAATAGGTAAATTATATCAAGAACAATACTTAAATTTTGTCATTTATTTTGTTTATTATATTTGCTTATTTAATATAATATTACATAATATTATATCACAATTACATTTTAATGATATTTTTATCTGAATATTGTCGTGAAGCGACAATTAAAAACTAAAGAACCTAACCTAACAACGAAACAACCAAAAAAAAAATAATTTATTTAAAATTTGTAAAGATATTTACAGTTTCTTTTATAAAAAAAAGATATGAAGGTGTTGATGGGCTGTAATGATGATAGTGAATTACAATTTTTTAAAGTAAAAGTTAATAACAAAGATAAATGAGTACTGAAACAATGTATGCACAGGCTATGCCTATGGTAGGTGCACAGCGCCTAATCTAGGTACACGCAGCGCTTGAAGTAGGCACACATAGCGCCCGGAGTGAGCACACACAACCCCCGGAGTAGACACACACAGCACCTGGAGTAGACACGCAGCGTCTGGAGTAGGTGCACGCAGCGTCTGGAGTAGGTAAACACAGCGTATTGAGCAGATACACGCAGCGCTTAAAGTAGGCACACACAGCGTTCGGAGTAAGCATACACAACGCCCGGAGTAGACACACACAGCGCCCGGAGTAGACACGCAGCGTCTGGAGTAGGAACACGCAGCATCTGGAGTAGGCACACGCAGCGCTTGAGGCAAGCACGCACAGCGGCCGAAGATAGCGCGGTCACTAGTAGGTGGAGGCGTAGGCGTGGCTAGGCGACGACTTCAGGAGAAGGCAGAGGCTTGCAAGATCCCGAGGCAGTGCGGATAAGGCCTTTAGGAGGTGCTTCTCGTATGAAAGCTGAAGTGAGACCCTTTATTGGCCGATTGTTCGGCTTTTATACTTTTTGACGGATCTGGGATAAGAACGAGAAATTATTTAAATTAAATTTGAAATTAAATTAAAAGCAAATTTTTGTAAATGGCCAAGAAGAAAAGAGTATTTTTGAAGTAAAAACATCAGGCCGGTAACGATATTTGAATAAAAATTGCCATGACAACCAGATAAACAACGATGTCAAAACGTGTCAAATTTTGGTTTTAGGCTCGTAATAGAGAAACGGCAAGATTTAAGTGAAAAATGAGATATTATTGATATAGGAAAAAAGGTAGCGCAACAGCGCGCATGAAGCCCGAAATTGCAGAGTTACGGAGAACTAAATAAAAGACCGAAAAAGGTAGACTCCATTGACATCGATTTAAAAAGTGCTGATAACGTGAAAATACGACGTGAAAATGATTTGTTATTGTGTTCTTATGGTTTAAAAATGTTACAAGTTCCTATGGAAATAAAGGTGATGCAAAATATCCAGTTTTGAGATGAATGCAGAAAATCAAAAACAGAATGGAAAAATAAATTTAAAATAGTTAAAATGGTATGTAAGTAGCATAACACTACAATATTTTAAAAGGTATCTAAGTCAAATATAAGAAAAACATACTAAATGTATGTTTGACAAAACTTATTAACATAACATTTAAATTACAAATATATTTATTTAAATTAGAATAAAAGTCGTTCGTAAATGCTGGGCACGCGAGAGTTAAAAATGGACGAATTTATTCCACTTTGACATTGATGTGGAAACTTAAAAATAAAATAAAAGAATAATAAGCAGATTTAAACTTGAAAAATTTTGCAAAATTATAATAACTTATACATATTTCTACAAAAAAAATGTGTATAGTAATATATTCGTCCTATGCTTAAGTACCCACAGAAATGTCGCATCTGAACATATTAATTTCATAATCTATATTTCATGACACGAGATGGCGTCTTAGGAATAATTTGTTTTATTATTTATACATAATACGTTTTTATTGATTAAGTATCTTATTAGCCGATGAAAAGCAATTCCTTGGTTTTTACTGATATTCCTTGAATTATTTGTGCAATATCTAAGTTAACACGACGGCATATTTTTATCAAGAGATTTTTTTTAAATCAACACAGCACGTGTCGACTCTGTAAGCGCCTAGCGAGTGACTGATTAAAGTGCGGTGTATGCACCGCAGTTCAGTGGAACACAGTAGCTGAATGCAGTCTCGCCTCTAGTACGTAGTACATAATAGCTCAATGGTTTTGAAGTAGAGTTAGTTCTATTGTGCAATATTAGTTTTAAGTAATATAATGACATGAATAAATATATACATGCTATTAAAAAATCATGATTGGTAAGTTTTTAATATGAATACTTTAGAAACAAATATTTAAATTAGGTTAGATTCCCCGGTTAAAACTAACATCGTGTCCTGGAGGAAAATAGCTACTTACGATTTGACAGCGCTTACCGATTACGATCGCCATTTTGCTTACAAGCGCTTGTTAGCGCTTTTTCTGCCAAACGCACCCATTATTACACACAAAAAATTCATCCAAATCCTTCGAACTGCGAGAATCAAACCTATGCGAATAATAGTCATTGCAGAAATCTTAAGGGTACTTTTATAAGTAAAAGTTTGTATGTATTTAAAGGAAAACTGGATATTTGGGGCTGGGTTCTATAAGGTGAAATATGTATGTATAAATGTTCATAGTAATTACAATGCGTAGGATTTTTTCTCTGTCTAGGATCCCATCTTATCTATTTCTGTCGCCCAACAATAATTCTTGCACTGCTGTGTTCCGTTTTGAAGAGTATAGTCAGCCAGAGTAATTACAGGCGGTGAGGCATTCCATCTCAGTCTTTAGACGTGACAGCGCATTTCCAGGCTTCATTGTTTAAAGTTGTTTGCAGTTAACGGCCTGTTAACAACTGCAAACAACTTGTAGTCAAGGTGAACTGTAAAATTACTCGGAACTTCTGATTTATTCTACGGATTGTATTATACAGGATAATTCCGCTCTATATTATAAAGGAAAATTCCGTTCTATATTATATTATACAGGAAAACTCCATCGCTCGCCGAGTGTCTTTGATCTTTGTCATACAGCCAGTTGTGTGGGACCACTTTTTCGTTAGTAAGTCATTACTGGCAACTCGCGCTGATTGATGCATTTTTGATTTTAGGGTCTAATCTAAGTTATATATTTTGGCTTATTATACTGACTGATGATAACTGACATTGCAACCTTAATGATAACTGAAATATGCGAGGCGCATATTCATATCCTACCGACTTTTATATTTTACAAGATTTCTACCTCGCGGTTTCACCAACATCAAATCAAATTTTCCTGATATTATGATGATAAAGTGAGTTTTGTCCCGATGTCATAATCATCATTCATCATGACAGCTCTTCACAAGTCTACTGCTGAACGTAGGCTTCCCCCAAGGAATGCCACAAAGCACAGTCCTGAGTCACCTGCATCCATCGACTTCCTGCATGTCTTATCAGATCGTTACTCCATCTATTAGAGGTCGCCTTACAATTCGCCTACCGGTAGAAGCTGCCACTCGAGAAACTTTTTTCCTCAACTACTAGGCCTAAGCTCGCGTATCGACGTCTCGGGATGCAAATACTAGCGCTCTTAAAAAGAAGTATAATTCAGCTTCCAGGTCCTTCAAACTTTTATTGTCAAGGCAGCAAGGAAACTAGTTCGTTTTCTTTCGGGAACACGTACATTCTGATCTCTCGCCAAGGCTGTCCAAGGGAACTTCTGCCAGCCTTCTCTCCTATCTCTGCACAGGGAGGACGACTCACTGGCCCATCCCGCAAAGGACAAAGCCGATCTACTGGGCTCTCTCTTTGCGTCTAACTCGACTATTGATGATGGTGGGAACACACCGCCGACCATTCCGCGGTGTGAGTGCTCCATGCAGGATGTGCTGTTTACCCAACGCTCGGTGGGCAAAGCACTCCTCCCCTAGACATCAACAAGTCGACTGGGCCTGGTGGCATCCATCTTATTGTGCTGAAGACGTATGCTCCGTAGTTAGCACTGGTTTTAATGCGTCTTTTCTGGTACTGTTACACCCTAGGCGTAGCCCCGAAATCATAGAAGATAGCCTTCGTGCACCCGATCCTTAAGAAAGGTAACCGCTTTGATCCGTCCAAC
This sequence comes from Parnassius smintheus behrii, assembly GCA_036936625.1. Lineage (NCBI taxonomy): Eukaryota > Metazoa > Arthropoda > Insecta > Lepidoptera > Papilionidae > Parnassius > Parnassius smintheus. Next base: position 34,223,260 of record JAUPFT010000001.1, on the reverse strand, counting down.
TATATGCCTATCGCCATCACCTCCTTGTTCTCTAAAATAGTGGAATCCATTATTAAAAGCCAGCTCATGCGGTACCTTGAGGATCACCAGCTAATTAGTGACCACCAGTACAGTTTTCGTTGCGGTTGCTCGGCTGGTGATCTTCTGTGTTACCTAACTCATAAATCGGCGGAGGCAGTAGAACCTAAGGGGGAGGCGTTGGCCGTTAGTTTGGACACAGCGAAGGCCTTCGATCGGGTTTGGCGCAAAGTGCTTCTTACGAAGCTTCCTTTCTATGGGTTTCCCAGGAAATTGTGCAATTGGATCACCAGTTTTCTTGCTGGTCAGAGCATCAAGGTCGTAGTAGACGGTGCATACTCTGATTACAAGCACATTAACGCTGATGTTCCACAAGGCTGCGTGCTATCACCAACGCGGTTTCTTCTGCATATGTTTTTGTTTCGATCTTTTTAGTGCATTACTTTCAAATTGTCTTTTTTGCAGTCGAGTTTTTGATTTTTTTAATTACTAATTTTATTTAAAATGCTTTTGTCGATTGAATGAATTGGAAAAGTCGAATCTACATTAGTAGCCGACTTTGTAACAATTTGGACAAAAATCTAGTTGTTGATACTTGAGCATCTTGCTTAGTCCACTATAAAGGGTAATAAAATTAAACTTTCAATAAAAAGTATTAAATGGACTTCAAAAATAAAATCACATCAATCAGGCTCCTTTTAGTGTAGTAAAGTCAGCGTGAGCACCATACCCCGGATTAGACAATGGTGCGATGAGCCAAGAGGGGCGTCGACGGAGACCTGATATCCGCCCGGATAAGAGGTCAGCAGAAGGTCCAACAGGGAAGGTGACAACAAGGGAACAACATTCTCGTTTTGCGGTTTGTATGAAACTTTTTATTTTACGTGACAGTTGTCTCGAAACTAAATACTCTAAAATAAAAAATAAAAAAATGACATTTAAGGTCTTGAAACGAGGGTGCAAAGTTTATATGAAAAATATTGTATTAAGACGCACATCCGTAGTAATCTGAAATTTGGACAGTAGTTGCCTTTTATGACGTGTGTATCCACTAAAAAGGGATTTCTGAAAAGTCAATCCCTTAGAGGGTCAAATAGGGTATAACAGTTTCGACGAAATTTTATTTAACTGGGCGATCGACTCGAAACTTACTAAAAGAGTTTGAACGAAGAAGCTCTTTATAATAAGCCTAAATATGAATGGACATTAATATGTCCAATCATATTTAGGCTTATAATGATGATAAAACTTATTACTTTGAGCTCTAATGAGTTCAAAGTAATAAGTTTTAGTAGACTTTATACGGAAAAAAGGATTCGAGCAGGCCAATACGTAATGACAAGTGATTTACTAAAGAAAGAGGATGAATGTAATGGCGTATGAAGGGAAAGATTATAAGAGAGGTTTTTACCATTCGACAAGCCTGTTACAGCCTATATACGTCCCACTGGTGGGCACAGGCCTCCCCTCATTTCTGAGAGGATTTAGGGCAAGTAAGTATCCGCCGCGCTGCCTCAATGCGTGTTGGCGAACTTCACATGTCTTCAAAATATTTTTTTTTCTTATTCCTCAGATATGTAGGTTTCCTCACGACGTTTTCCTTCACCACCGAGCATGTGGTAAATCAGCACTTAAAATTGCAATTAACAATTTCATTGGTGCCAGCGAGGATCGAACCCGGATAACTCGCATTCTGCTATATTTACAGCGAGCGTTAACCATCTGAGCTACCACGGCTCTACAAGCCTCAGTCTAACTTAAATACTCCGATCGTTATTACGCCCAAATTTGACAAATTTTTTATGTCATACCTTGAGCTCTCCGTCACAGAATAAATTATAGTATTACGTATCTCCGTATTATGCGAAGCTAGTTTTAGCTAAAAGAGTATTATAGAATATATATATATATATATATATATATATATATATATATATATATATATAATAATAGATAAAAAATATGTTATATCAAAGGCATTATCCATGATAATTTCTGTAATTTGCTTCTCTTCCCAGCTTATGGAAACGATTAAATATTTGTCAATAACTGCTGCCAATATTTATTAGAGATGGTGCTATCCATAGCTCCTATGCGACTGAGGGCCTTGATGATCATTGCGTTCTTGCGAACGTCTCAAGGGGCGACGACAGTTATGACATCATGTGGAGGTACCGTACTATGTATAGGCAACGCCACGAGTCGTGGAAGTGCGCAGAAGCGAAAAATAGCTGTCGGCACGGTGAGGTGTGAGGTACGGGAAAGCGAAAGCATAGCAACGGGCGACGCGCTACTCCCAAGTAGTTTCTCCATGTGTCCCGTCGCCCGCGCAACTTCTTGTGTCGTCTTGTGTACTATCGATATCGAAAGTGTTAGCGACTGCCTGTTATAAAATTTTAAATTTTTGCGACTATTTTTGTGCTTTTAAAAATATTGTTCTATAATATTTTCAAATAGTGTGCGAATATTTACTACTTAACTAAAATTATTTTGAGACTATTTAAAATAGCGTAATTCGTAATATAATGTATAAAGTTGTCAATATTTTGTTATTTTCTACGAGATGATTTTTTTTGCAAATTATTGCATGTAAAATATCTTTATAATCGAAGGCTATCGCATAGTATAGTTTAAACACCAATTACAAATACAAAAATACAAATACAAAATATTTTATTTCTTTAACTAAGTGTACATAAAATGCAGAATATTATTTAGGAGCAGTTAAAACCTAACGATGATATATAAATATATCGTTCAGTTTTCGTGGAGACTTTGATGTGTAGTTATAATGTTGACCTTTGACTTTTTACATATTCAAATGCCATAATAAAAAAAATTCTGCTTAATTGTACATGCGCAGTGGACTCTACTTAATTTCATCTTTTGTGGCACGACCTGTACTATAAATTTCTTCTTGTAAGCCCGGTGTAGGGAGAAAATTCTCAGACAAACATTGAGGAAAAGAAGATACTGTTTTGGCTATAATAGCCAAAACAGTACAGTACAGTTACTGTAAGCATCTGCAATAATTGCAGATACTTACAGTAAACGGGACACCGTCACAACAGCCGCTAATTTCATCTTTCGTGGCACGAAGGTCGGTGTAGGGAGAAAATTCTCAGAAAAACATTGAAGAAAAGAAGATACTGTTTTGACTACTGCAGATGCTTACAGTAAACAGGACACCGTCACAACAGCCGCGATCTCCGAATCGATTGAAGTTATGAGCGAATGAGAATAGCTGTGGAATTCCCATGACTCTTTCTAAAACAAGGTGGTGTTGCTAAAGGTGCTTGGTTTATAAGAGAGATGCCTATCAAGGCCTTCATCATTTCTTTGATAGATACCTGTGCGGTACATGAGGTTCTCCTCCGCTTGATTTGGTGTAAAATGCATGTTGGTACGCTTGATGGTATAAAGATGGCGCCCGAAATAATTCGTGCTGATATAAATTGAGAAAAAAGGGAGAGCTGTAGCTTCTCCATCAACCGGAATGGATTGTAAAAGCCACTGTTGAAGGCGCTACAGTTGTCAACAAGCGTTCTATTGACATAGTGTGTTACCACACCAATCGATGGTAAAATGAACGGTTGACGTCGATCGAGCTCCTTGATTATTCGAGAACCAGCCCCGCTCCGCCGAACGCTCACTATCGTCACTCGCTGCTGCCTGCTACCCTCGCGCTGACTACCTGCCTGTGTTTAGTTGTATGAAGTTCTCGTTTGAGATATTACGCAGCCCACAACCATATCGAATAGTTGTCGATCGCCATTGATCGACGTCGATCAATAGTAGCGATCGAGGATCGATCGATTGGTGTGGTAAAACCCATAAATAAGCCGATACAAGGCACGAATAACATAAACAATTAATAAGGAAAAAAATCTTCGACAGTTATAAACTCATGCGTAGCTCTTTTAACAGGCTTAATACTTTATACACCTAAATTGTTCCAGATATAGAGGTATAAATTAAGAAATTATATTGGTACCAAAATTATTATTGGGATCTGGAAAAACCGTACCCATATTTTGAATACATAATGTAGTTCTGTGTGTCATGCACGTCCAGGAAAGTTTTTATGTTTATCGAAATGGTATTTAACTTGAAATTACTTCTTTTTATTACTTGATGTGTTTACTTCGTTTAAATGACAAAGTACTTTGACTGGAAATATTAATGTGGCAACATTTTTATTCTATGGCCAGACAATGAGCACATCAGCATGAGCACTATACTCAAAATTTATAATATTCAAAATCTATTGGAATGTAATTTCATAGGTAATTATTTATGTACATATTTTTGTTTATCGTAAAGACCGATATCAGAAACAGAATGCTTTGATTAAATTACTTTGTTTGATACATTGGTATACTGCTAACCGTCATCTATGTGCTGGATTGTTAAAGGATTTTCTACTATCAATCGAGCAATAGGACCTCATACGTTGTAATTTGTAAAAAGTCGTCATATTATTCTTTTATGAACTTACTTAATACTTAGGGCTGGAAGAATTCTAACTTAAATGGAAGTATGCATACCTACATTGCACTTACGTGCATGCCGTTAACTTCAAAGATCTTATCGGTCATCGGCACGCAAATGCATAATACTTTAGAAAATGATGTAACATATTTAGGTTTTTACATCTACTATAAATAAAGAAATAAGTTATGTTGCGCTAAAATGAACTTCGGTTTTCATGTTTAATTCATGTAAGCAGGCTACGGCAGAATATATCGCCGCAGTCACAGTAAATAGAATAAATAGTTAAATAGGCCACAAACAGGACGCTACCACACTTGTAAATTTTATTAGTAGTTACAAATTGCGTATACCTGTTTTAAAATAAAAATAACGTAGCGAATAGAAAGATGCATGTTTGAATTTAAGATAAGTTTCGAACCGATGACTTAAACGTAAAATATTACATGTGAGGACACTCATAAAACTTTCTACATCTGATTGTTAAGGAAAAAGTATAGTTGGACGCTAATATCCACTAATTTAGACGATGCATCTGCAGTGTCTGAAGTTTTTCTTTGCGTCATTTTCAATTGATATGAGAATTACATTGGTAAATTGTTGTAATTTTAATAAACATTTAAATATAATAAAATTTCGTGTTTTTTCCCTCTCTTTGTTACGTTAATCAACAATTGCTCAAATAAATACAGCATATTATTCAAACAATTATTTAATTATAAAAGTGTTACCGACAATTCATTGTCGTCACCATCATTACGGTAAGAAATGCTAACATTTTTCGGAAACTTAAAATTAATAAGAAATTATTGTAGTATTGGTAATGAAATATTAAAACGTGTGCAAGATTATATATTTGTTATGCTATGTGAGTGCTTTCCAATAGATTACTTAAAAACTTTATGTTAGATATAGAATTTACTATTAAAATAAAAGCCACAACAAATTGTTCAAGAACAAAAATTATTAAAGTATAATATTTAGAATACGTAGTTTGTAAAAAAATATTATATCTTAAGTATATAATAAAAAGTTGATAAAAGTTTTGTTTATTTAATTTTATCTTCCTGTGTCAACCGTATCAAAATAGGTGAAAAATTTGACAGCTTTTCAGAAACTTTGCCTGTGTACAGTTTCTTTACTCGTGTGTTACTACTGCCAACTTACAATTCAGCAATACGTCATTGCTGAATTGTCAGTTGCATTGTACGAGGGCGGCACTGAAAATTTCGGGAATCAAGGAAGTGGCACAACATTACTATTTAAAAATGTATTTATTGTTTTTCAAAATACTCTCCACAAAATTTGACACATTTTTCCATACGATGGAACCAATCATTGAAGCAACCATTCCATTCGGAAGTTGGGGTCTCCAAAATGGCCGTTTTGTAGGCGTCCACAGCTTCTTCAGGTGATCAAAATCTCTATCCACGCAATTTATTCTTTATTTTAGGGAAAGTATAGAAATCATTAAGGCTTAAGTCGGGGCTGTACGGCGGATGGTCTAATAATTCTATATTTTCTTGCTCTAAAAACACTTTTGTTCTGTGTGCGGTTTGAGAACTTGCATTGTCGTGATGGAGGATGTTGCGGCGGTTGCAGTTCTCTTTACGGAGTTCAGAAACGATCTATGGCAAACAAATGCTAGCATACCATTCTGCATCAACCGTTCTTTGTCCCTCAAGAGGAATAGTCATAACATGGCCGGTTTTGGAGACAAACGTGGCCACCATTTTTTTTCCAACACTCCGTGAACGAACAATTTTTGTTGGCTTTAACTCATTTTCGAACACCAAAACTCGTGACTTGTTTTTTGTTTCGGGTTCGTACGCATATATCCAGGATTTGTCACCTGATATGATATTGTGTACAGCATTTGAGGATTCTGCGTGGAATCTTTCGAGAGTTCTGACGCACCAAGTAACCCGAGCCGCTTTTTGCTCTTCACAGAGCGAATGCGGTATCCATAGGGAAAACAACTTTTTTACACCTAATTGTTCATGCAAGATTATTTGTATTTGACTCATGCCAATGTCTAAAGTTGCCTGAATTTCGCGATATGTCACATTTCGATCTTCCTCAATCAGCTTACGCACAGCATCAAAGTTTTCTTGGGCGACTGCAGTTTTTGGACGACCTTGACGGGGATTATCACCGAGCTTGACACGTCCACGTTGAAATTCAGCAAACCAGCGACAAATTGTGGTTTTGGATGGGGCTTCATCACCAAATGCAGAAATCATCCGGTCAACACACTGTTTTTGTGTTAAACCACTTCGAAAGTCATAATAAATCATCGCTCTTGAATTTTCTCGAGTCAATTCCATTTTCTCAACGACTAAACAAGTTTGACAAAAACTTGTGACAAGACCGAGAATTTTTTTTAAATAAATAAATGGTATTCCATTTTAAAACCAAGGAGTTTTCAATTAAAAAGATTTTCATACGACAGGAACAGTGGAAATATTCCATTCCCGATACTTTTAGTGCAGCCTAGTATTATATCGGTTATAAACTATCGGACTTGCAAATACCCCTACATGCTTGGCACTACTTGTTACATAAGTAATACCAAAAACATTCATGGAGTTTTGAAGTCTTTTGGATTCCAAATTTTGAATCAAGTTTTACGGGGTCAAATAGAGCCAATATGAAACGATCGCGATATCGCTAGTAAACGCTACGTTGTGTAATAAGCGAAGAATTTAAAAGCCTTGAATTAATAAATAAAGGAGTTAAAATGAAATGATTTAACCATATTTTATTACCAATATTCGCACCTTTATCGGTTTTGTAGGTGGTAGAGCCATGCAGCGGTTATATTAGTAGTATAGTTGTAGCACGAATGGGTCGGCTCGACCGGGGAAGGACCAAGCTCTCACAGAATATCAGCGTGAAATAGTAGCTTAACGTTGCTGTGTTTCGTATGGTGAGTGTAGAGGCCGGAAACCCTTTTTACTGGAAACGAGGTATTCCATCTTAGTGCTCACGGGTGACAACGCATCTGCATTTTGATTCGTAATCGAGGATAGATGTAGATGTATATGGGCCGCAGCAACCACTTACCATCAGGTGGACTGTGTGCTCGTTTGTCACCCCATCCTATAAAAAAATTTCTCTAATGTGAATAAAATTTAAACATGAATTAAGGATACATAATTTTGAAATCGTGAAACAGCTTTTATTTGACAACTGATTATTTAAAAAAATCTTTAACTTCTCATTGCACTACTCAAACTTAATTTCTTATCTAGACGAGAATTTCTATTTTAGGTTTATCTCATTAAGAAGTAAAGTAAAAAGTAAAGTTACAGCCTATATGCGTCCCACTGCTGGGCACAGGCCTCCCTTCTCTTATGAGAGGGTTTTAGGGCAAGGAAGTGTCTGCTGCGCTGTGCCCCAATTCGTGTTAGCGTACTTCACACACTTCGGAATATTTTTTTCCTTATTCCTCAGACATGCAGATGTCCTCACGATGTTTCCCTACACCGCCGAGCACATGGTAAATCAGCACTTAAAATTGCAATTAACGATTTCATTGGTGCCAGCGGGTATCGAAACCGGGTTACTCGCGTTCTGTTATTTTTACAGCAAGCGTTAACCATCTGAGCTACCACGGCTCTTCTATTTACGGCTCTCACTAAGAAGAGAAGAGGAGAAATACAGACTATTTGAGCTAATATATATTGTAAAGATATGCCAAATTTTAATAAAAATCTACGTTGAATTGTCTTTGGGAATGTGACAGATCGACAGACAGGCAGCCACCGAGGTAATTCTACTACTAACACTACTATATTAATGATGTTGTGAAAAAAATATGATGTTAGTAAACCGAAGTCCAGGCGAGCAAAGTCACAAAAAATGTGATACCTATTTACAAAATATTTTGTATATTACAACGGTTGTGTTTGACATAAATCACATTGTAAAATTAAATTATAAAAACGTAGTAACTTGAATAGATAAACGGGACCTAGAGAGTCATATAAAAATTCAATGGGCAACATTTAAATACCAATAATGTCTTTTCGGTTAACTTTTACTTAAGAGTACACGTCTAATGCTGCCGTGATTTTCACGGAATCCGACTGCAGAAAGTAGAAACCAAGTATCCGCTATGTCTTATTATGCCGCGGAACGTGACGTTGGGAGTGTTTAGATTCTCTGGTAAATAGTGCATTATCTATGGTTTAGATTATTATTGTAGAAGATAGAATAGGTAGGTCAATTAATGGCTGGTTTGTATGGTAGTTGAAATATTTTATTTTACTAAATACCTACAAAACAAGTTTCTTAGCTTACGATTTAAACTTGTATCATGTTTTTCACTTCTGGTTCTTGGTTTACTTACCAGTTTATCGAATAAATAAGTGCTAATTATTTGACTAATTACTGTAATTTGTTGCATTTGTAAAATAATTTAATACGAGTAAATAAATGAAAATTAAATAGTAATAACTTGTGCCGTAAGCTAGTCAGCTTCAGGCGAATCTAATATTGATGTTGTGAATTGTGTGTGACGGTCGGCAGTGACGAATCAGTTAGTTCAGTCAGATCAGTTAGTTGTCTTATTACTGTCAACAATTGCAACAAGAGAGCAAATAAAAAGGGGTAACTCTAATCCTATACTATTAAACGAGCAATTCTTGTGTATATATATATATATATATATATATATATATAATCGGGATCTCGGAAACGGCTCCAACGATTTTCATAAAATTTAGTGTCCCGGGAGTTTCGGGAATAATAAATCGATCTAGCTAGGATTTATTTTTAGAAAATGTCTTTTTGTCCGTGTTTTTGGGCAATGAAAAACTGCTACAATATCGTTAGAATAAGAAGGTAAATTTTGACAAATTGGTAATGATTATAAATAGCTTAATTGGTGGTAACGCCAGTTAACAATCTACTTTATCAACATTACATTACATATCGCATTGAGTTCGTCCTAAGTTATATCTACTTTATCAACATGACTAGTGCATATTTTTTGTTTCCTTCCTTCCTTCCCTTTCCTACCGCACGCGCTGCCGCCGAGGTGAAAAAGAGGATCTCGGCGCGCGTCATTATACTAAGTGATATTACGCCATCCGCAACGCACGGCCACCCGTCGCGTCTTATGTACATTAACCGCAAACCGCGCAGGACGAACATTGAGTTCTCCTGTTTATGTTTAATATTCACCGCATCAGACATTGTGTCTTTGTAACTCATAAAAGTGTGAGACGCCCCCGTAAGGGCAAAGGTGGAGAGTGTGGGACTTCACGAGACTGTTCCGAGAGTGCGTGTGCGCCGAACCACGTGGCGAGCTCGCTGCATAGCAGACACTCCAGGAGGAAGGCGCGGCAGCCCACATCAGGTCAGTGCGTGCTATCCCACCTATTTAATTTCCCCTTTGCCGTATGCACCAAAATTTCAGTCCACTAAATCTTTATCGAAGATACCTTAAGTTACTGGCGTCTCCATTTTTAATGGTCACTTCTCGCTGGATTGACCTTGACTTTCCGCCCTTATTAGATCGTTATCGTAATAAGCGTTTATATAATTAATTATTTATATTTTAATCCGACTTCGGATTAACCCCGCCCTTATTAGAACACTAGAATAGGTCCTAATAGGTGACATTCATAGTAATTTTAAAACTATATTCATAGAATGAATAAGCATATAATTATCTATATAAATTATTTGTTGTATGTTCACATCACGTCATCAACTTTTAACTACATCTATAGATTATACTGTTAAATTACATTTATTATTTGCACATATATTTAAGCATTATATTCGTTATAAATAACTTCATAATTATTATAAAAGTTGACAATTAAAGTTCATCGATAACAAAACTAATATTTAATAATTCAACCGCGTAGCGAGGTCGCTTACAGACTACCCGCTTATAATTATATTATTTTTGCCGCATAACTTAAGTTGTAATGCCGCCTAAAAAACAAATAGCATCGAATAATAGCGATTCCTCGGATAATGAGGGCACACCTGATGCTGAGTTGGTTTTATTGTTAGCTAAACGAGATGCTTTATTTCAAATAGTGCAAAAAATATATGATATGTCCTCGGACATCCTCACAAAAACTTCCACGATGGAGCGTTTTCTTGATGGAAGTTCTAATATTAATGCTTTACGTATTGAGTTTAAACAGGTCTTAGATAATTATAATTCACATTTATTAAAAATAAACCCTATTGCTAAACCTGATTATAACAGCCTCATTGCGTTTGAATGTCTAGAACAGGTAAATGAAATTGTATACTTGGGGAGTGCTTTCAGCCGGGATGGAAGATGTGATTTAGATGTGGATAGGCGTGTCGCTGCCGGAAACAAAGTCAATGGTGCCCTGAATGCATTAATAAAAAGGCAAGGCGTGGTGAAGAGTGCACGCCTTGCAATACATAACGCAGTGTTGGTACCGACTTTGTTATATGGCAGCGAAACCTGGGTATGCCAGAAGAAGCATAAAAGCAAGTTGAATGCAGTGGAGATGCGATCTCTTCGTAAAATGTGTGGCGTTACCATAGCCGACCGAAAGCGAAACGAAGAGATTCGCAATATGGCAGGATTGAAAGATGACCTTATCACAAAAATTGATAGGGGCGTACTCCAATGGTTTGGACACGTTGAACGAATGAGTGAAGACCGAATGGTGAAGAAAATATATAGAGCGAAAGTAAATATTAAAAGGTGTCGAGGTAGACCGAGACTAACTTTCGAAGACCATGTGAGCAAATTGCTCGAAGAGGGGAGGGTCAAGAGTACTCGGATACCTAGACGTGCATGTATGAAGAAGTTAATGAACCTGAAAGAAGCGAAAGAGGTATGTAAGGATCGTGACACTTGGCGATCTGTTCTCTCTGGCTACCCCGTTAGGGATTGTGCGTGACGATAAGTATAAGTAAGTATAAGTATAAGTATTGCGTTTGAGTCTCTTTGCGGTAGAATAAATAGGCTTTATTTACAATATTCGCAATCACAAAGTACTAGTACACCATCTAAAGCCAGATTCACACTTCCGCCTATCGAACTTATGCCATTTTCGGGTGACATTCGCTCATGGCCTTTATTTTATGCTAGCTTTAAATCAACCGTCCATGACAATACATCGCTTACCGACGCTGAAAAGTTATACTATTTGCTAGGTAAACTAACGGGCAAAGCCCTATCTGTATGCTCAGGTATAACACCTTGCGCTGAAAATTATAAAATTTTATTGCAAGCACTCGTTGACAAATATGAAGACCGGCGTATGCTAGCATCTACATATATTAATCAGATGTTCGAATTTAAGCCATTGCAATCGGCCACCGCAAATAATTTTGATTTATTTACTGATAACTTTATAAGTACAGTGCGCGCTTTACAAAACTTAAAGTTAGATAATCTCGCGGACTTAATTGTTCCTCATATCGCGCTTAAGAAGCTGGACCCGGATACCATTCGCTCTTTCGAATATAGTCATAACTCGATGGTACCTACCTTTGATGATTTAGTAAATTTTATTAAGACCCGCTCCAAAGTTTTGCAACGCACCGATTCTAGTACAAATTCTAATAGCGCACCAAACAATCGACGAGGTAACGGTAATAATCATCGCTGTAATAATACTTCGTCGCCGAAGTATCAGGCGTACGTAAGCACGACGACTAGTTGCTCAAAGTGTCTGTGCGATAATATTGTGCATCAACACCTATTTAAGTGTGCAGACTTTAATAAAATGACGCCGCAGGAACGATTTAAATGCGTAAAGAGTAACAATGCATGTGTGAATTGTCTCAGTTTAAGTCATCGAGTGTCTAGTTGCTCTTCAAATTATAGTTGTCGAGTTTGTAAATTTAAACATCACACATTGTTGCACTTCCACCGCAGAAGCGATAATGCTTCCCCTGCGCTGGCGCGTTCTCCACCGCTTCAGCCAGTTACACTGAAGTCTACAACCCCCGCGCCCGCACACTCGCCACCCCTCACCGCAGGTGCGCGTTCAGACGTCGCGCTGTGTACTTCGTTCAAGAATGTTTCTCAACGTTCACCGCCTCCCGCGCGCGCAAGTCGTTCGCAGAGAACTGTTTTATTATCAACCGCTCAAGTATTTGCTTACGATGCTAAGGGAGAGAAACAAATTATTCGTATATTATTAGACTCCGCGGCTCAAAGCCATTTTATGACTAAAGAGTGCTGTCATCGTTTAGGCGTTCAACAACACGATACCGAATGTACTGTAGTAAAGGGATTCGGTGGAGTTGAAAAAATTGTAAAATCGAAATCGATTGATATTAAAATTTTCTCACGATTCGACTCGAATATTAACTTCAATATTTCAACGCTAGTTGTTGATCAAATCACCGACCTTTTGCCCACTGCTGTGGTAGACACATCTGTCTTATCACACTTCCATGGCATAAGACTCGCTGATGAATGTTATAGCATGCCTAATAAAATTGATGTTTTGATAGGCGCATCCCTTTTCCCGCACTTACTGTGTCCAGACGTAATTTATTCGTCTATTGACTTGTCCGGGCCCTCAGCTTTGAGTACGGTATTTGGTTACGTTATTATGGGCTCAGTGCCGACACTTCAGGTAAATCATTCTTTAACGTGCTGCTCAGTTCTAGAGTCTCCTATCGTTGACAAATTAGTGCAACGATTTTGGGAGCTTGAACAGCCACCCTCCGCACCGCCCATTCAGTGTCCTTCAGACATTGAATGTGAAGAGTTTTATAAATCTACGACATCCCGCGATTCTTTTACTGGTAGATATATTGTTGGCCTGCCATTTAAAGATGACGTTTACTCTCTCGGAGATTCTTATGAAACCTCTCGACGACGATTCATGTGCTTGGAGAGGAAACTTCAAGCCTCGCCTACATTAAGGTTAGCATATGATGACGTCATAAAGGAATACTTAGCTAAAAATTATATATCCCCCGCACCGCCGTATGACTCTCATGAACCCGCTCCAATATATGTCATACCGCATCATGGAGTCTTACGCGAAGATAAGAAGTTAACGCGTCTGCGCATCGTCCTGGATGCTAGCAGTAAGACTAGCACTGGGCGATCATTAAATGATATTCTGCATTCAGGACCAAATTTGCAAGGCGACTTGTTCAATATAATTTTAACTTTCCGCTTACATCCAATCGCTATGACAGCCGACTGTCGCCAACAATTTCTGCAAATAGTTGTTCGCGATTCTGATCGTCGTTACCAATGCTTCCTATACCGCTTCCGTCCACAAGACCCACTTGTGTTATACCACTTCAATCGCGTGTGCTTCGGTTTAACTTCGAGTCCATACCATGCATTGCGCACGGTAAGACAGCTCATTGATGACGACGGCGCAAAGTATCCGCTTGCGAGTCGTATCGCATTTACTTCGCTATATATGGACGACATCGCGTTCTCTATGCCCAGTGAATCCGAGGCCAGTGAGACCTCTCGGCAGCTGATAGACTTATTCAAGGGTGCCCAATGGGACCTGATAAAATGGCATAGCAACCGTCGATCTGTTTTAGATGACCTCCCTACTTCCCATAAAATTACAGGAGAAGTAGAGTTCGATAAATCAATGCCACATAAAATACTAGGCTTGCATTGGTCTACCGATAGTGACGCCTTTTATTTTAAGATATCTGTTCCCGCTGATGTGACGTGCACTAAGCGCGCCATCTTATCTACTGTCGCTCGCCTGTGGGACATAATGGGTTTCGTTGCTCCCACAGTCGCGTACGCCAAATTGTTAATAAAGCAGCTTTGGCAACTTAATTTAGATTGGGACGACATACCACCACCGCCAATTATTAAGATGTGGAGGCAATTCTGTGCTGAATTACCAGCTCTTAATGATTTACGTATCCCGCGACATGTTGGTGTATCCAAAAACTGTACTGCGTCACTCCTGGGGTTTTCCGACGTCAGCGAGCACGCATACGGTGCCGTAGTCTACATACATGTAAAGAGCGTCAATGGTAACTCCGTCCAGTTGATTTGTGCAAAGACTAAAGTCGCACCGACGAAACCACTATCTATTGCACGCCTTGAGCTTTGTGGAGCGGTTTTACTCTCAAAATTGCTTCGCAGAGTACTCGACAATTATTCTCTTGACCTTGCAATATCAGTCTATGCCTTTGTAGATTCAAAAGTAGCTCTGTACTGGATAAAGAGTTCGCCACACAAGTGGCAGACCTTTGTTGCAAACCGCGTTGTTCAGATTACCGACAATATTCGCGCTGATAACTTTTATCATGTCGCAGGTACTGAGAATCCCGCTGACATACTTTCACGTGGCGTTACGCCAAATAAATTAGTTTCAAACCCCCTGTGGCTCCATGGGGCTCAGTGGACTTCGTTAGATCCATCTCAATGGCCTCTTCGTACTTTAGACAATGAGGTTATTGCAAATATGCCTGAGAAGAAGATTTTGTCGCACACTGTGTGCACATCCGTCTGTAATTCTGCGATTTATGAGCTCGCACTCCGCATCTCTTCTTGGAGTAAACTTCTACGTATAATTGCGTACGTGTGTAAGTTTGATAAATTATTGCCCCGCCGCAACACTACTGTAGTGACTGCTGATGATCTCAGTTTCTCTGGGGTTATAATCCTCCGCGCCATGCAAAAACAGCATTTTGCAGTGGAATATTTAAATATTGAAGGTAACAAACCTTGCTCGCCCGCTTTCAATCGTTTAAGGCCTTTTATTGAGAATGGTTTAATCCGCATTGGTGGTCGTCTTTCGAACTCCGCATTAGATTACA
Source organism: Parnassius smintheus behrii (assembly GCA_036936625.1). NCBI lineage: Eukaryota > Metazoa > Arthropoda > Insecta > Lepidoptera > Papilionidae > Parnassius > Parnassius smintheus. The sequence goes on along the minus strand of JAUPFT010000001.1, from coordinate 34,207,972 downwards.
CGCAAAAACATCCAATTATACTCCCGCGCAGTGATCATGTAGTGAACATGATCATTGACTATTATCATATTAAAAATTTACACGCTGGGCCTGAATTGTTACTGTCATTGCTCCGTCAAAAATTTTGGATCCTTTCAGCACGCCGCATCGTGAGAACTACTAAGGGAACATATCTCCGTCCTGTTGCTCGTATTTGCCCTCTCCCAAGACAATAAATCACGATTATTTTGATTATAATTATTTATCTAAATTAGGAATTAAGTTTATATTTATATATATTAAAAAAGTATTAAACCGCAATATTATATTTATGTATACATTTTCTCGCTTACCAAGTAAGGTTAGTAGATGAGACATGCGCATTGAGCGCATCCTCTCACTTTATATACCGCTTATTTATTTGTTTTCCTTTTACTTTTTATATTACGGTTGTCTTTTAAAGGTGACCCTTTAAGGGCGGGAGGAAATGGTAACGCCAGTTAACAATCTACTTTATCAACATTACATTACATATCGCATTGAGTTCGTCCTGAGTTATATCTACTTTATCAACATGACTAGTGCATATTTTTTGTTTCCTTCCTTCCTTCCCTTTCCTACCGCACGCGCTGCCGCCGAGGTGAAAAAGAGGATCTCGGCGCGCGTCATTATACTAAGTGATATTACGCCATCCGCAACGCACGGCCACCCGTCGCGTCTTATGTACATTAACCGCAAACCGCGCAGGACGAACATTGAGTTCTCCTGTTTATGTTTAATATTCACCGCATCAGACATTGTGTCTTTGTAACTCATAAAAGTGTGAGACGCCCCCGTAAGGGCAAAGGTGGAGAGTGTGGGACTTCACGAGACTGTTCCGAGAGTGCGTGTGCGCCGAACCACGTGGCGAGCTCGCTGCATAGCAGACACTCCAGGAGGAAGGCGCGGCAGCCCTCATCAGGTCAGTGCGTGCTATCCCACCTATTTATTTTCCCCTTTGCCGTATGCACCAAAATTACAGTCCACTAAATCTTTATCGAAGATACCTTAAGTTACTGGCGTCTCCAATTGGTATAATGGGCGGTCACAGAATCGTAAAACCCCCGTTCGAGCCCAGACCGACTTTTTTAAATTTATTTTCAAGTTCCTTTCTTTTTTGAGAAAATCTATTTTTTCGAGCCCTTCTTTTAGTATTTTTTAAAAACACGAAAATTTAAATTAAACTAATTGCACTCATGATTTTTTATTCAAATAACCAGTTCAGTTTTTTCTATTATGTCGCTAAGATCAAAAAATATTATTCGTATTTCATTGGTATGTAATTTGTATCTAAATATAATTTCCAAAACACGCGAATTAAAAAAAAAATTGAGCGAAAAATACCGAGCAAAGCTCGGTCAACCAGGTACTACTTTTTAAAGTCAGAACAAGGACCGAAAGGCTCTTAAGCTAAGTAACCCAGTTTATATAACCGAAGTACCTAAATTAAGTAACCTGTTTATTTTGTTATTATACGATATCTTTTAAATGTTCATGCCATGTTGTTAATAATGGTGACAAACAAGCACACAGTCCACTTGATGGTAGGTGGATGCTCTGGTCCGTATACTACTCTAGATCTACATTTATCCTCGTTTAAGAATCAAAACGCAGATGCGTAGTCACCCCTGAGGATAAAGGTGGAATGCCTCGTTTCCAGTAAAAAAAGTCTACGGATCACTACATTCACCATACGAAGCACAACAGTATTAAGCTGCTATTTTAAATTGGTATTCTGTGAGAGCGTGGTCCTACCCCGGTTGAGCCGACTCATTCATGCCACAACCACAGTATAGCTGCAGCGTGGCTCTAACACGTATATTGTGTGTTTAATAATATGTTGTAAATTAACTTAAATAAAAAGAGGCCCGCTGAGTTTTCTTCGAACCAGTGGTAGAAGTTACTATATTGAATAAAAATGATTCCAATCTATTCAAAAGCCTTTTCCTGACACCTTACATTTAATATTACAAATAATGAATAATAAATTATATAATTAAAGCTTATCTTTGTAACTAAAATTTTAATTAATATAACAAAAGTATTAAAATATCACGCAAGATAAACACAATGTTCTGAAACTGGTTTCTATCATTCAAATTTTTGCAGCACTTGCCTTCACTTGTCTTCATTGAGGATCTAACCTTACCCTTTATAAACAAAATATGATATCAGATTAAGGTTCATTATTTATACGATTTTAAATACACTGACTATAATAACATGGCTTCAATGCTATATATTACTAAATAGGTGTAAGGGAAGACTTATACGGATTATTGTGTTTAATTGGCCGTGATGATCCACAAGCACTCATATATAATCTGTAAGTCTTGTATTATTCCAATACTTCTAGCGCTAATTTAACCTATGGCAACATTACTAAGTCTTCCTAGAGTATAATAATAAGAATAGGCAAAGAGTTTGCTTTTTTGCCTTATATTACCTTTACTATTACCTTCTTGCGTACTTGCGGTCAGTGTCGAAACTGTGTCACGAGCAGAGAACGGTGCTCAGCGTCTAATAACAAACGGACCCTCTTGTGCACTGTGTGGCATTATCTTCAACATCATCATCATTACAGCTCGTTATAAATCCACTGTTGAACATAAGTCTAGCTTTGGGCGGGGGTTAATCTACTCCTAATTCTCGTATTTTTACATTATCGGTGGGACTAATTTAACACCCATTCTGCTCACTTGTCCGGCGAGCAGTTTGGCGAATGGCTCTGGGGGAGAGCGCAAATTATGTTAATCTCCGGGGCAAGTCTGAATGGTTCTTCCTTCACGTGGTTGCCGCCTGTTATTTAGTCTGGTTCAATAGGAATCTCCTTTTTTTCCTATCCAAGACAATCCAAGGTGTTAAGCGTACCGTGCCGATGGGTGCCTGGCTGGGGGGGGGGAGACTCCAGTCTCAAAACGGTGCCCACCCGATTAACGGACCAGGGTGATTAGGATAGTATTGTAGCCCTTCCCTCGGCTTCCGGGGCTCTGCCGGGGGTGACCGAATATTTCCCTAGTTAATCGTGGGACCAAAATGGGCGAAAATTTTGAATAACCAAATTCTCATTTAATGGATGCCTGTAGGTCTGGAAGAGGTACTTTTAGTCTCACCACTCAGAGCGTGGTCTCTGGTCCCCTGGTCGAGCGTACCCATTCGTGCTACCATCGCATTATAACTGCAGCGTGGCTCTAATACGATGAATATTGTCGGTGTCATGATAGTTGACATTTAGGAAGTGAAATTGCCAGTAAATGCAATACTAATCACGGCCATAATTAATGCCACTAATGCCATCTACTATTATGTAGCGGAACTAGAAGAGCTTTCTAGAAAGTTCTGTGCTAGAACTTTCCCACTAGCGCCATCTAGTATCGAGTGGTGGAAGGAGAGAACTTTCTACATCTAGTCGATCAGGACCGGTATGTGCTCGAGCATTCTGAAATGTTTTAGTGAAAGAGGTCCTGTATAAAAGCGTTTGGGACCTCGAATAGCAATGGCGACGCTCGTAGTCATTTATTGTATTATATACTTATATTACTTATAGTATTTATATGAATTTTAAGTAAGTATGATAAAATATGCAGTGCTAAACTGCAAAAGCAACTTGAGGAACCAAACAAAGAAGAACAGTGATATTTATTTTCCTCAGTATATAATACTTTGATAACAAAACCTGCAACACAATGACCTAACCTGGGACGAGCCATGAAGTGGAGGGCACGTCTGCAGAGGAACCATAATAAGAAACGAACCAGGAAAGAGACAAGAAAATGATCACTAGACCTTACAAGCTTAGTGGGGCAGCACCTTTTTTCTGGGCGACCCATCGGCGGAGGCTCTCCGTGCGGCAGATGGCAGGGTCATCCTTGGTTTAATATCTTATATATATATCTAGACTTTTAACATTTAAGTGAACTGCGCCAACTCTAATAATCCGTGAAGCCTTCGAGGACAGCTGTCCCGTCAAAACTAAGACCTCAACATGAAAAGTTCCCTTGTAGAACACTTAGCTAAGGGAGCATAGGGAAAAGACCACGAAACTATTCAATAGGGCTAAAAAAAACAAAGAGTAGGACATTTATAGTGCAACCCTAACCGATTATAATAAATAAATTAGGAAAGCCAAGAGAGCATCGTGGAGAAAGCTATGCCAGGAAGTTGAGTTCTTGCGTCGTAGTGCAAGACTACACAAATGCTATTGAAAGCTGAACCTAATCGGATCGGGTTTCTTAAAAATCCTGATGGTAATCTCACTACTAGTAAAACAGAAACATTGAAATTACTAGCGTTAATCCACTTCCCAGGGTCACAGAAGATTTTTGCCTTGAACTCTTTCAGAGCCCTACGAAGCCCTTGTAATGAGGACTGGTGAAGGGCTGCAAAGAAAATGAGGCCAAACCTGGTGCAATGGGCTGTTGATGTCTTTAAACCACATAAGACAAGTGGGAAGAATGGAATAATTTTCATCCAACTACAGAGGGGTATCGATATCCTTTTTCCATATCTAGTGAAAATTTTCAGAGCAAGTTTTTCATGGGGATATATTCCAGAACGATGGACAATAGTCAAAGTTCCATTTATACCTAAGGCTGGTAGAAAGGACTACGCTTTATCAAAGTCCTTTAGACCTACAAGCCTATATTCCTTTATTCTTAAGACACTGGAAATAGATAGATATATAAGGGATGTAGCTTTAGATACGAGGCCCATACATTACAACCAGCATGCTTACAGTAAAGATGAATCTATGGAAACAGCCTTGATCAGTGACAGGGTCGAAAAAGCACTGGAGAATAAAGAAATAGCTCTTAATGCCTTTCTAAATATTGAGGGCGCCATCGACAGTAGCGCCTCATAATAAAAAGTTGGGAGCCTGACATCTAAAAATGTTGACCCTACAATCATCAGATGGGTGAAGTCGATGCTCTCAAACAGAAAGGTAAAAATAGCGCTGCTTCAAACTTCGATTGAGGCTGCAACTACAAAAGACTGTTCCCATCGTGGTGTATTGTCACCCCTTCTTTGGACTCTTGCGGTTGACCAACTATTGTTCGTAATTTACTATTGTCGCTAGTCGCTATTGTTGTAAGCAGACCTTCGCATTGACACACTAGGTTATGCTCATGACCTTGTGATCATTGCGAGGGGCTTTTCCCAAAGTACTTTATCATTAATCATACAAAGAGCCCTAAACACCACAAATAACTGGTGTAACAGTTAATGTTGATAATAGTATTATAATAACCCTTTACAAAAAAGAGACGGTTGGACGTATTAGACACACCAAGACTCAATGGTAAAGTGGTACAATTCTCCACTGAAGTTAAGTACTTCAGCGTAACAATCGCCAAAAACTAACGTGGAACTCTCAACTTAGCAACGTATGCCATAAGGCAAAATTTTCTTTAGGTACGTGCAAGTAGCAGTAGTAGGCAGTTTAGGTAGTCTTTTGGTCGGGAACAACTAGGGCTTGCGTCCCAGTAAGGTCTTGTTACCTACGCCTCTATTGTCTGGTGCAACAAGGTCAATCAAAGACGTCTGCGGTCAGACTAAATAGTCTACAAAGGACTGCCTGCTTAATGGCAACTGTAGCTCTGCGATCATCACTTGGAGCGGCTCTTAATGCACTTCTATGCCTAACGCCCCTTGATCTTTATCTAAACAAGGAGGCGAAGGCTAGTTTGTATAGGATTAACGCCTAAGGCGGTCTGAGCTTACAGATTGAGATCTATGCTCGACTCAATTAAGGAAACACTGGTCTTATGCATGATCTCAGATATCATGCGTCCACCGTCCACTACATTACACTTTTGATAAAAAGTATGTAGTGGAACTATCCTCCAGAGAAGACAGGATCGTCAAGGCCCATTTTTGGCCCATCGTATAACGATGGGTCAAAAATGGGCCTTGATTTATGGAGAACGCCCCAAATTCAAACTTAGTATGAATTTGGGTAGATTCACCTCTATCTTCCAGGCAAAAATTTTCGCCATATTTCGGTGTGCAGAAATCAATCTGCAAAAGCACAACGTCAACCTAAAATGTTATATAAACTCTGATAGTCTAGCGGCACTGCAAGCATTGAGGTCAAATTTAGTGAACTTGAAGCTAGTTGGAGACAACAAGGTCTTCTTAAGATTGGTTCTGAGTCACGCGGGTATTGTAGGCAATGAATTTGACGACAAGCTTGCACGAGACGGCTCAAAGAGTACACAATTTGGATCCGAGCCATTTTGTGGAATCTCAAAAAACCTAGCCCGATTGACCCTTGAAACTCTTTATCACAATAAATTACCTTAGGTCTGGTCTGACATATCAGGCTTAAAACATTCTAAAACCTTAATCCGGGCTTTTGATCATAAATTCGCTTTAGAAGCCCTGGGATTAAGTAAAAATAAATAACCCATTCTGGTAAGAATTTTCTTGAGAAGAAGTTGTCTTAAAAAGCACATGTCCATCCTGGGACTGAGTAACTCAAGGGTGTGCCGGTTCTGTTCCCTAACGGAAGAAATACACTCGTATTGCCTTACGAAATCGATGAGCTGTTCATCTTAAATTTTGATAACAAATCACGAGGACGGTGCAAAGGTCTACATATTTGTTTATGACGTGTTACGTGTGAATTCTAGGATCACACTGGTCCTTAGATAATACACTATATTGCACTTGTCGAACTCGTAGGATTGCGTAGAAACATCCCCTCCAACTCCCCACGTCGATCTAGATATCGCTAGCACTATTATTTATTTTGTGACATCGCAGATCGACGTCGCGTCGGACGCGTGTGATTGCGTTGCTTACGATTAGTGTGTATCTAATTAACAGTAATTTTTCATACAAATTCAATCTTTCAGATATCATAGTGCGTTGCATAAGTTGCTTACGTGTGACTAGTTTGTCTCTGGTTTAATGCTGCTTACCGTCACCTCAGATTTTCAATTTAGGTTCGAAAGTTCTTGCAGTGCATTGTATATATCCTTTCACACTCCGAATAAAGTAAACTGAAGGGTAACAGTTAATACTAGAACGGAGTACGACCAGTGTGTTCCTAGAACTTACACGTAGAATGTCATAAACAAAAATAGTCCTTTGCAATATGGTTGGTTGGTAGGTTTTGTTGTCAAAATTTAAGATGAACAGCTCATCGAATTAGTAAAGCAATGCGAATGTTACACGTGTAGAATATCGCTGAACTACATTATATAGTATGGGAGGAGATAAATGTTATACCATACCTAGTGAGAAGCTATCCACCTACTGCTACTATTTAGAAAGGTCGAGACACGAAACTAAAAAAAAGTTTTTTGTATTACTATTCTAGTTACGATATGATATGAAAAATTATTTAATAAATATTAACATCAGGTTTAAGTTTGGAATACCAGAAAAACCAACAACAAATCTTCCTCTTCCTCTATTTTCTTTACTGTGAAATTATTTAATTTTAGACTTTTCAATTCAAAGCTATTCTTATTTGTTAATCTTACTAAAACATTAATTATAAGAAATTTTATTAAAATTTATACATAACACGCTGCTGTGTTATTGCTGTGGTGTTGTAAATGGAAAGTAATCCGAGTTTTTCACAGTAAATTTTGGCGTAAAGCAAGTTTGCGTATTAGCCCCAACATCCTTAACTCTAAACTTTTTAGTGGTCGTTCGTGAGAACGTGAACAACACTTCAGAAGGCATGGTAGATATTTGATTTGCACAGATGATGGTATTTTTAGCCTCAATATTATTTTATTTAATATATAAGGCTAAAGACTCGTATCAAAGTCTTGCAACTTGATAATTGATATTATGTATGCCAATGATTTGTGCTTAGAATCGGAAACTTCCTACGGCCTCCATACCATGATCGAGAATTTTGACGCAAAATACAACAAATATACATCATGTGGGCATAAGATTACTATCATCAAAATGAAAGTAACGGTGTAAATGGATGCCGTGGACTTTGTTTCCGTCAATCTTCAGCTGAGTGCCCTGACCACTAAATATATATAAGTACGCTGGACTGGCTATACAACGTGACATGATAAGGCGATTTGATTTGCGCCATTTTGGCGCTGACAGCAGAAGTGGACGTCCACGGAACTAATAATAGGAATAAGACGGTGTGACAATATAAATCGATAAAAATTCTGTACCCTACCTTTACCTATATAAATAGAATAGACTCTATGGATAGATGGCCTCTACCCGCAACGTCCACTCTATTTATGTATCATATTAATATAAAGCCATTGTACCCTTCATTAATACCCATCATCATTAAAACCCTTCACAAGTCCCCTGCTTAATATAGGCCTCCCACAAGGAACGACACAAAGCACAGTCCTGAGCCACCTACATCCATCAACTTCCTGCATGTCTTACCAGGTTGTAACTCCATCTAGTGGGAGACGTCCTATACTTCACCTGCCGGTACGTGGCTGCCACTTGAGAACCTTTCTTCCCCAATCGTTTATCGGTTCTTCGAGCTATATGGCCGGTCCATTGCCACTTCAGCTTACTAATCAGTTGGGCGATGTCGGTCACTCTGGTTTTACTGCAGATATCCTCATTCCTAAGTTTATTGCGCGGAAAACCATAGCGTGCTGAGCAACTTCGAGCTTCCTCATACGGCCAGCAGTGAAGGACCACGTCTCACATACATAGGTCATCACTGGCATCACGTATTGATTGTACAATGTAGTTCTCAGGTACGCCTGACGAGAAGATGTGTTGTAATCTCCCCAAAGCTGCCCAGCCGAGTTGAATATGTCGATTGACCTCTCGGTTGAAGTTGAACTTAACTAGTCAGACTGTTTGTCCCAGGTAAGCATTCATAACAATGATCATGCTTCATATTATCACAGACTTCAGAAATAGACCAAACCTTCTTTTGAAGTGATATTCTGTTTCCGGTAGCAACTAGTGTTCTGACTTATATATCAAATTTATATTGATAAACAACAATCACATTTGCCACGGTTTGACACTAATAAAAAAGAAAAGAAAAATAAAGATACTAACATAAAAAAGAAGAATCTCTTCCCAGGCTCTCAATCTCGGGCAGCTCCATGTGTTCTGGAGGCAGGAACGTACCGTCTTCCATAGTTTCGAGATCAATATCGGATCACCTTTGTTGGTGCATATTGCACTAGCTCCTAAGCTTTTCAGCTTTGGCAGTGCCACGTATTCTGGGGGGGGGGGGGGGGGCTTAATAACGATAGCCAGAATTTGTAAATAAGAAAGAAACTAAAGTAGGGCCACTACGAAGTCAAAGCACAAATTAAATCTCGAGAGTCGAGAGAGAAGAAAATCCCTAGACTCGCATTTATTAATATTGTGCCCCCATGGTGTTCTACCCAAGCCAAGGAAACGCTTTCATTTACATCCACGGTCTCACTAGCGCCAGCCGCCCAATGGCAGCCCTTCTTTAGTTGCCGACTTCTCCTCCCCGTTTTGTTTCTCAAATAAGGCGCACCAGAAACATAAGGCACACTGCCCTTCGCGGCCTCTAACGCCACTTGCACTACGGACTCCCGGAACCCGATATTTTTTTATAGGAGTGCGGTCAAACGAGCATACGGCTCACCAGCAACACCAGGGTAATTGCAGATGCGTTGCCGGCCTTTTAAAAAGGAATATGCTCTTTTCTTTCGATATGTGAATGGAGCATCAAGAGGTACAGCCTCACCAAAGTTGCGGAGGATAGCATGGCATATCGCCAATCGCCATACCAACACTCCTCTTCCCTTACGACTCCACCTCGAATACAGCTGTACAGGGAGAGGAATCTCCTCTAGCCGCAGCCCACTAACACACATCCAACGTGGCTTGACATCATCAGGCGACCTTTCTACCTTGGCTATGACCCCTGAGTTTGTGGGAAAATAAGAAGAGAAGAAATAAAAAACAACATTCGAAACAATAATCTAATACTTTTGTACTTACTGGTACTGGTACTACCAGAAAATATTGTCGGTAAACTGCACTATTTCAAAGTGGTGTTGTTCTCATGTCTAATTAAACAGTCGTCTGTGAAATGTCTAGAATAAAAGATGATCATTTTGTTCACAATATTTATGCTTTTAAGCCATAATTTTAGTCTAGGTTCGATTGGAAACCTGTTAATTAAAAAACATTTGATAATTATCTGTTGTTGGCGACTTTTTTTGTTAACAGATATGGGTAGGAAAGAACATCGATAAATATTATAGACAAGGAACTCGACAACCCTATTGAACTTTATTGTTTATCAAAACTCAGTAATATACAGCCAAAAATGTTGGTAATTATGATATTAAGATTAGTAACAAATTTTTAAGTACTTATATTTCCAAATAGTTTTAATTTGTTTAATATTATATGCAAATTCACTTACTTGTGGAATGTTATACCACTTTCCCTTTGGTAACAAGTTTTACAGATTACGAACACTCTCATTATTATTAAAAATTATTCTTATCATTTAAATAAAATAATACACAATCAAACAACATAAAATACTTTCGTTTTTTAGTTTAAAAGTTCAAAATACAGATTTTTTAAATAAGACAACAGACTTTGGCATATTATGTCAATATTAGTTCTCAAGACGACCAATAGTTGCACCTCAAATTAGCACAGACATTTTGTATGGTATAGCCAGTGTACCGTTAGGGGGTACAGAATAGGTGGGTTCTTAAAAAGCCAAGATTTACTTTATTGTAATTATTTATTTATCTTACTTCCGCACACGTACAAGTAATTCTATTAAGGGGATCACTGGCCTGACGTAGGGGCGAAGTCCAAGCGCTGTTCCCCCAAGGCCGTAGACAGCCAGTTAGCAGAAGGGCCGGTGAAGCCCAAGCCGATAGTGATGATGGCCGTTGGTAGGAGGGTAGGCCAACACTCCGTTAGCTCGCGGCTCGGCAGCAGTAGCCCTTAGGTAGCAGGTAGATGCTTAGGTAATAGGTAGATGCTAGGTGGTAGTAGATCCTGGAATTCCAGACGGAGGCCAGCATTAGGGAAACTTCCTATAGCACTATATGCGCCCTAGTCAATTCCAGCACCCCTTGTAGGAAGTTAAAATTCTTAAAGCTAAGCACTAAGCAGCCTCAGCAAAAGAGGTATTAATTAAGCAGAACAGTTATAATGTTTCAATAAATAAGAACTCACCCCAGCGGGATCAACTGCACCTTGAATAATTTAAATTGTAGGTAAGCAGGTTCAACGGTCGTTAGTAGAAGGGTCACGCGCGATGCGAACTTGAAGCGGTCTCAGGTAGAAATGCAAGAGGAATGGCCCGAACGGGGACTCGCCGTCGTGTCCGAAACCTACCGAGTCTTTTGTTTTAGAGATCGTTGAGCAAAATGGTTCACGCTGCGCGGATCAAATTAACTAGTCTATGGTTCCGTAGAATAACTATTTTAAATTAGCAATATGTAATAATTCGTTACTTTTTATTTTTAGATTAGAATATTATATTACTATTATTTATTTAAGATTTAAGATCAATCAATTATAAGTATTTGTAAGGGTGCATTCAGAAGCAACGTTACAGTACCCCGCCAACTGAAGAAGGATTTTGCGTCTTTAGTAGTAAAATCCGTCTATCTGTTTCTAGTCTACTAGGTATCGAGGAAAATATTTATTTGGTATAATTTACGAGTTTTAGATCTTTTATATGCCAATATCCTATAGATTTACCGGTCATATCAGATAATTCGTACACAAGTGGCGATTTCTTAGTAATAATTTTGCATTTAGTGAATTTCGGAGCTAATTTTTTATTAAAGTATTTATTTTTATCGCTTTGATAAAATGTCCTTTTCCATACTATGTCCCCTACATTATATTCGGCAGGCCGACGACGTAAACTATAAGTATGACAATTTTTGGAATGTGCTTGTAGTAGAAGGGCTTGCACTTTGTCAAAGATACTAGACAGGCAACCTAAATTCTCAGCACAGGAGTCTCGAGGGTGATAAATAATGTCATCGGACTCAGCATCGGCGTAGTGAGAACCACAAGAAACTAATTCTCTGCCATATACGAGAAAAGAGGGAGTGTAGCCAGTTACTTCATTAACTGCGCTATTTATTGCGAACTGAATTTGAGGAATTAGTTTATCCCACACTCTATGATCATTTTCAATATATGTGGATATCGCAGTAATTATTGTTTTATTATAACGTTCTACTGTGTTTACGTGTGGTGAGTATTTGGGCGTATAATGTAGGTTAGGTACTTTATATTTAGAAAGGATGTTCTTTAGAGTAGCGCTAACGAATTGTTTACCGTTGTCTAGTATTACGGTGGAGGGAATTCCATGTACTAAAAATACACTTTCTTCCAGAATCCTACTTACTATTTCAGCTGTGGCTCGTTTTATGGGAAATAAGAGGCAATATTTGCTAAAGCAACATGTAACCACGAATATGTAGCAATTTTGCTTTCTCGTCGGTGGAAGAGGTCCTATAAGGTCCACGCTAATTGTTTGAAAGGGTCTAGAACATACCTTAGGGTGTCCCATAATACCTAACGGAACGTGATTTTGATGCTTATGTGCTATGCAAGTATCACATGCTGAAACAAACTTCACGACATCGGCGTGCATACCCGGCCAGTAATATCGGAGAGACAGGCGTTTGTAGGTCTTGAAGACTCCTAAGTGTCCAGCAGTAGGTTCTGAATGGTTTTCTTTAATGGTTGAATTACGTTGTTCAGCAGGTAATACTTCTTTCCATTCAAACTCTTTTTGCAAGAGGCACTTACTCTTCATAAGCCTATACAGTTTGTCATGTTTAATAAAATAATTAGGGAAGGATGTAGGGGAAGTCTGGCAACCTGTGTAGATTTTTTGATACCACTGATCCGTAGTTTGTGTAGCATTAGGATCATAATCCATGGCAGATACTGGACATGAGCGTGAAAGAGCGTCAGAAATAACATTGTCAGCACCGCGACGATGTTTTATGTCAAAATTAAATGCTGATAATCGTACTCCCCATCGGACTAGACGGCCAGTAGGATTGCTTAAATTAAGAAACCATTTTAAGGCGGAATGGTCAGTGTATACTGTAAATTTAAGACCATTGTCTAAGTAGCAACGCCAGTGCTCTACTGCTACTAGAACAGCCAAAGCTTCTCGCTCAGTAATACTATAGTTACGCTCCTGTGCAGATAGCGATTTGCTCATATAGGCTATAGGAAGTTCCACACCATCAACTGTTTGAGTGAGCAGGGCTCCTATACCATAATCACTCGCATCTGTGTGAACTTCAAAGGGTTTGTCGTAATCCGGACAGGATAAGATTGGGGCGGATATTAGGCATTCCTTTAATTTTTTGAAGGAATCATCAGCCTCTTTAGACCAAGAAAATGGGGCAGCTTTTTTTCCAGTAGAAGTTAATTTGTTAAGTGGACCAGCGATTGAGCTAAAATTGGGAATAAATCTTCGGTACCATGAAGAAGTTCCAAGAAATCTTTTGACTTCCCTTTTATTAGTAGGGGTAGGAAAGTTCAATATTGCCTCAACCTTGCCGGGATCCACGTGTAAGCCTTTAGAGTTGACAACATAGCCCAAGTATTTAAGTTCGTTACGAAAAAAAATTGACTTCTCTAAATTAATTGTTAGGTTAGCGTATTTTAATTTATCATAGACTTTCATAAGAAGCGAAATGTGATCTTCAAAGTTAGGTGATATTAAAATTATATCGTCAAGAAAAACAAACACAGAATTTTCGAACTCGGGACTATTATTAAACAACTGGTCAACCAGCCTTTGTTGCGTAGCGGGAGCATTGGTTAATCCAAAAGGCATGGTGACAAATCTATACGTGCCGCGAGTAGGTATATAGAACGCAGTTTTGTCACGGTCTTTTTCGGAAATAGGTATTTGCCAGAATGCTTTAGACAAATCGATACTGCTCAAATATTTAGCATTTTTAAGGTTATCTAATATCTCGGAAACATATGGCAGCTTGTACGCATCCTTACGAGTAATAGAATTAAGTTTACGGCTGTCCAGGCAGAATCTCAATTTACCATCTTTCTTGGGCGTCAGTAGTATAGGGGAAGACCACGGGCTCTCGCAAGATTCCACTACATCGAGTTTAAGCATTTCGTCTAGTTGTTGGACAATGACGCGTAATTTATCTGGTGCCAATCTACAGTACCGTTGGCGGATAGGCAGTGAATCTCCGGTATCAATTTGATGTTCTATCAGATGAGTGCGTCCAAGTCCTACTCTCTCATAAGATATTAATTCAAATTTTTTGATAATATTATTTGCCGCATTCTTTTGGACTTCATTAAGATCATCATAAGAACGTAAGGCTGTAGAATTATTATTAAAAGAATATATTTGCTGCTCGTTAGTATGAGATAGTGAAATAGCCCTAGAGAACTTTGGTAATAGCTTGAATTTCTTCCAAAAGTCTACACCCAAAATGAGTGGTGATGTAACCGACGGAATAATATAGGCTTTTAGGTAATTAAGTTGGTTTTCAAATTTAACGGGAAGATTAATATACCCGACCGCAGATAATTTATGACCACTAGCTGAAATAAATGATTGAATGGTGTCGCATTTGATAATGGATAAGTTAGATGAAGAAGGTAGGTCAAGATGAGAGTTGTTACCTAGTATTGTAACAGCTGAGCCGGAATCGAGCAACCCACACATAGGTTTGTCTCCTACTGTGATGGTAACATAAGGGCGTACATCAGAGTTAGGTTTTTTATCAAAGATTGTTGCAATAGAATAACTCGAGAAGTAAATTTTTATTGTAGTTAACCAATTTTTCCAGTCTTCCATATCGAAGTTAGAAGCGGTTTTCGATCTATCATTTACCGCTGACATGCAACAATCTTGGCTATCTAGTTTTTTTGTTTCTGTTCAGAGTTACATTTGGGACAGTTAGGGTAAATAAATTTTTTTAAGCCACATTTAAAACAGACCGGGTAACGTTCCTGTTTACATTGTCTCAACGAATGGTCATTAGTACGGCAACGTGGACAGAAAACCGGTGTTCGAGTTGAAGTACTAGGGTTAGATTCAATAGCTGATATTGGTACATTGGCACCAGATTTATAATTATGATTTAATAGATTCAGATTCAGATTTATAAATTTTTTATTATAATAATTATTTTTGTAAAAGCTAGGTTCTGATTTTGTATAGGCTAAATCAGGGGCAAGGGTTTTACTTGACGGTTTCGGAGGTTCATGAAATTGAGACGATAGGCACTGAATTTTTTCATAATTAAGGCATAGTTTACGAAGTGTGGCTATAGAATCAACACCAGTAACATATGATGCGAGAACAGTCGCATAGCACGGTCGTGTGTAATAGAATATCTAATTTATGTTTTTCTGAAAGTGGTGCAGATAGACGTGAGAAGAGTTGAGACATAATTGATAAATAGATAATAATGTTTTCGGATTCACCCTGTGTCCTGTTACGAATTTCGGACATTAGTTTGTAATCGTAGTCAAAAGGTGTGAAATCCTCGCTTAGTAGATTAAGTAATTCCTCCCAAGTACTTACTGTATCACGAACACTACGATACCAATGAAGCGCATTATCAATAAATAATTCCGATGCACACATTAATAATTTGCTTGAAGGTAAATTTCTAACAGTTTGAAACTCTTTTATCTTTTGTATGAACGCACGAACGCAAGTGGTACCGTCATATTTTAATTTATACAGCTCGCTAGTACTCGAATGTTCGCACTGCACCGATACAAGGGGTGAGTCACGTAGTGAAGATAAGTTTGCAGAACTAGTTTGCTCAGATTCGGTATTATTAGCAGAGTCTAACTTTTGCATAGAAAACAATTTTGTCGATAAGACGTCGAATTCTTTGTTTGAGGAATTAATCTTTTTTACGAATGAAGGATTAGATTTATCTATTCGTCTTAAACGATGATAAATATGATTATGCAAGGCTTTGGTTCGCTCAAAAAGATTATAATCATATTTTTCGGTTAAGGAGTTAATTCGGGTAGCCAGCTCAGTTATAGAACTTTGAACGCCCTCATAATCCACCGTTATATCAAGACCCGATTCAAAAAGCTCTTCATTAGGTATTAACGAAATAAGTTTTGATATCTGTTTACGTAAGCCTAATACATTAGGAGCCGGTTCATCGCCTCTAATAAGTACTTCGTACGTTAACTCCTGTTTATTGAGCAGAAAATATTTAATAGGGTGAGTTCCCATTGTGTATTTACAACAGAATGCTAAAAACAAGACAAAAGGAAAAGTAGGATACTACAAGCATAAAGTTACCGCTTCTAAATCTAAAAATCAATCAATCAACCTAAAAACTATATAACTGCAATTCTGTTCTTTACAAAAAAAACTACAACGTAAAATCTAACTACGATTCGGTGTAAACTATTACTAATTTTAATGTAGGTACTTACACAATTATAAACAAAATCAACAGTTGTTTAGATGCGAACTGTTACGTATATAATTGCGACTTTTAATAGTTTAAATGGTTATCAGGGTACTTACAATATCTACATTTGTTATATAAAATATATTAACAAAAGAATAGGTAAGTAATAGTAATATTCTTCGTAACAATTGACACTATAATAAAATGGTGGCAAAATAAATGACACTATAATAAACGTTTATTAAACTATAAAAAAAACGTACCAGTTCGCTGTTGTGACACCTCCTCGTTCACAATAATGGACTCATTTTTGGAGCCCGGTAGCAGAGCGCTGGGTGACGTCGTCTGCACCGCCCGGCACAACCCTGCCGCCGCTCCGAGAGAGCAGTCCGCAGACACCGCGCCGTAGTTTTAAGTTTTCATTTTTGGAGCCCGGCTAGCTCAGTCGGTAGAGCATGAGACTCTTAATCTCAGGGTCGTGGGTTCGTGCCCCACGTTGGGCGCCACTGTACCGTTAGGGGGTACAGAATAGGTGGGTTCTTAAAAAGCCAAGATTTACTTTATTGTAATTATTTATTTATCTTACTTCCGCACACGTACAAGTAATTCTATTAAGGGGATTACTGGCCTGACGTAGGGGCGAAGTCCAAGCGCTGTTCCCCCAAGGCCGTAGACAGCCAGTTAGCAGAAGGGCCGGTGAAGCCCAAGCCGATAGTGATGATGGCCGTTGGTAGGAGGGTAGGCCAACACTCCGTTAGCTCGCGGCTCGGCAGCAGTAGCCCTTAGGTAGCAGGTAGATGCTTAGGTAATAGGTAGATGCTAGGTGGTAGTAGATCCTGGAATTCCAGACGGAGGCCAGCATTAGGGAAACTTCCTATAGCACTATATGCGCCCTAGTCAATTCCAGCACCCCTTGTAGGAAGTTAAAATTCTTAAAGCTAAGCACTAAGCAGCCTCAGCAAAAGAGGTATTAATTAAGCAGAACAGTTATAATGTTTCAATAAATAAGAACTCACCCCAGCGGGATCAACTGCACCTTGAATAATTTAAATTGTAGGTAAGCAGGTTCAACGGTCGTTAGTAGAAGGGTCACGCGCGATGCGAACTTGAAGCGGTCTCAGGTAGAAATGCAAGAGGAATGGCCCGAACGGGGACTCGCCGTCGTGTCCGAAACCTACCGAGTCTTTTGTTTTAGAGATCGTTGAGCAAAATGGTTCACGCTGCGCGGATCAAATTAACTAGTCTATGGTTCCGTAGAATAACTATTTTAAATTAGCAATATGTAATAATTCGTTACTTTTTATTTTTAGATTAGAATATTATATTACTATTATTTATTTAAGATTTAAGATCAATCAATTATAAGTATTTGTAAGGGTGCATTCAGAAGCAACGTTACACCAGTCCAGCGTACTTGTATATATAGAGGTCAGTGGCTGAGTAGGAAAGATTTGAAGCAGGTGGAGAAATTCAAATACTTAAGGAGTTTTGTAACAGTTTGAATCGGCGTGGCTTCCGGGTGCTATTGGATGGTATTCCGCTCCGACTACATCAAACTTAGTACCAAAATCAACGTGTACAAAGCAGTGGTTCCGCCAAATACTTTGCGTTAATTTGAGACGTGGTGTTTATATAGCCAGGATATATG
Organism: Parnassius smintheus behrii; assembly: GCA_036936625.1. Classification (NCBI taxonomy): domain Eukaryota; kingdom Metazoa; phylum Arthropoda; class Insecta; order Lepidoptera; family Papilionidae; genus Parnassius; species Parnassius smintheus. Next base: position 34,189,915 of record JAUPFT010000001.1, on the reverse strand, counting down.
CACATCTGATAGATTACATCTTTGATGCGTTCGCGATTTTATGAACATATCGCAGCATATTGCCGAAGCTACTATTTTACTACTACAAACGAACGCACCACGTATTTAGTTTGTCCGCTTCTGTTCTGGAAATTTAAATTTGAAAAATGAATCCGAAAACTTTGGTCGACAGTAATGAATTCGACAAATCGATAACGGCGGTTATGGAAGCTGATGATACCTTCACAATCTACGACTGAATTAGCAGCAGCTTTCGACGTTAGCATCAAAACAATATTGGTCTACTTACGTCAAATTGGCAAGGTAAACAAGTGCTAAAATTAAAAATTTTGTATAACTGACTTCAATATAAATAAAATGAGAACATCATCAATGTATGTCAAAGTCAATTAAATGCGAATTATTAAGGATAACTCAAAAACTACTGGTCAGATCTTGATTGATTAATTTATCTGGGACCACACGAGAAGCACCAGTTTTCAAATAAAAAAAGAATCATCAAAATTTGTGTTCTGAGGTAACACACATAAAAATACAGTCGAATTGAGAACCTCCACATTTTTTTGAGATCTGTTGATAAAGCTTGACAAATGGGTGTCCCGCGAACTCAATGAATGAAGCGATCGCGAGTGCGAAGTACACGTCAAGACACAAATGAAGGAGTTTTGAACCGCATTGTTATTTGCAACGAAAAATGGATTCTGTTTGACAATCGTAAGCACTCAGCAAGTTGATTGGATACTGGTTTTACCATCTTGTTTAGATGCTAAAACCAGTATTGCCCTAAACGAAAAATTACCTCTAGAAAAGTTTATCAGTGTTTGGTGGTCTAGCAACGGCGTGATTCGTCACAGCTTCTTACTAAACGGATGAGCATTACTGCAGATGTATACTGTGAAGAATTGAACACAATCATGGAAAATCTCACACATGTACAACCAGCTTAGGTCAATCGTTCCCGCTGCTCCTGCACTCATATTGCACAACAGGCGGAGTTACAAGATAGGGTTGGAAGCTCTCCGTCATCCGCCGTACTTACCAGACCTTACGCCCACAAACTTCTAATTTTTCCAGAATTTGGATAACTTTTTACCGGGAAAAAGTTCAAACCCCGAGATGTAGTACAAAATGCCTTTGAATAATTTGTTGCCTCGCGTCCGTGGCGAAGATGCATCGATTGCATGGGTGATTACTTTGATTAATAGAAATAAAAAATGTAGAAAAAATTACGTTACCTTATTTTATATAAAACGGCAATTTCATGGTTAAAGAACTCACATATGTATATATCATATTACATATTACATTAGTAGCACCGTAAGTGCTTCCCGTAAACAAGAGAATTAATCCATATTCATCCATTTTGGAGGAAGCTTATGGTACAGAATTGAAGATAATTAAACGTTACACATAATATATTGTTTTACTATGGGACTCAAATCTTGTTAATAAACTTTGTACTGTCGAAGCACAAAATGAAACTTTTCTATGCATTTTTTAAGTATGCGATACCTTTGCAAGAATACATAACCAGCACGCGTTTCCATTAAAAAATTACCACGACAGGCAGGAGGGGTGCTGAGCACAGACCTTATAACCTTACAGTAATTTATCATCACTTGAGATTTTCAATTTAGGTTCGGTGGTTCTTGTGGTGCATTGTATGTCACACTTCTAATAAAGTAAACTGAAGAAAAAGGGTTAATACTCGGTTAAATTTAAGTCAAAAAGTTGTTGAAATTATACTAAGTTATAGTATTTTAATACATTTTTTACGTGGTAGAGCCACGCTACAGTTATATATTTGGTATAACCTAGCTCTTACAGACAATCATCATAAAATAGCAGCTTTATGCTGCTGTGTTTCGTATGGTGTAGAGCACCGGAGACTTGTTTAGAAAACATAAAAACCGGCTGGTGATACGAGTACTAAATTGATTACACGTACGAAAATCTAAATTGTAACACGTGCAAATTCGTGCACTTTCAGAAACCTACGCGTTACAACCTGCCAGGTTACGAGTATGTGAAATAATACCGCTGCGCTATAGCTGGAATCGTCGACGGCATTGTTTTACTGAAATAAAGAAAAAAATCCCGCATGGAAGTTTTCTTGAATCATTTATAAGAATGGCACTCGTGAATGAAGCTTACAAACGATGTCTGCCCAAAATTTTGTTCATTACCTACGCACTTAAGAAATCTCTTATTTAACTATACCTTAATCCAAAACGATAGTTGAATATCCGTATATGCCCTTTAATGATTTTTAAAAATTGTATCCGAATAGTATTTTGGCAGTAAACACTAGATTTTTTCAATGGTTTTTGCAATGTGGGAGGGCGGTAGGGGGCGGCGGTATCGAGCGTGGGCGCGCCGCCCTAGCGCTAGAGAAGCCCTACAGTCCAGTCTGCCGACGGGCATAGAGCGTGCGCCCGCTATACGGCTGTCATTCCGTGTTATACGCTGAAGCCGTTCTAAGTGCACATGATAACATACATATATGTATATGTGTACGTCTTTTGCGATACACGCGTGTTGCTATATAATGTGCACGTGAAAGGGTCGCCGACGACAAACTTTAAGGTCTGTTGTTAATTTCACACAAAAACAATTGAAATCAACAGTGAGTTATAATTTTGAGATGATTTGTGACAGTAGACGACGTGTTTATTGAATAAATCGGGCGAAGGCGGCGGCATCGCGTCTACTCAATGCTACGAGGTAACGTATTAGAAGTCGCCGAGGAGATGAATTTAAGACGTTTCGTGAATTTTTGTTTCTATTTTACGAAAAATTTAAAATCTGAGCTCAATATAATTAAAAAAGCACAGATATTCTTTCTTTGTATATATACTTACTTTGATAAGTGCTTATGCTTTCTTATCTTTATTTTAATTAAGGTAAAATAATCTTAGGAGAGGTTATGAAATTAGCACCATATCATGAAGTTTTTTTTTTGATAAACTGAATTTACAATCGATTTATAAACTTTTTTATACTGCAAGGTCTTTAATTCAATTTATTACATTTTATGTGGTTATATCATCAAAGGATCGTGTAATGTGTATCGTTTTAAAATTATCGGTTAGATTTGCGTCAGCAGTTGGTCAGAATGAAAGCTTCATACATTTTATATCATGTTTTTAAATAGAGCTTTTCTCGTTATTTTTGTATTGCGTGTGTACTTCTTTGGGTTGAACTAATGCAAAGATTATATTTTAAACGAAATTAGAAGATAAGTTAAGTTAAATGAAGGTGAAATCATGTTTCAAATACCGTAGCATTAGGAGCCAAAAATTTTGCCAGTTTTTATCCGTTGACCAATCTCGGAAATGCGATTTCATAGACTTAGGTATGTTTAGTAGACATAGCTTTATCTTTTGATTTTCTTGTTTTTTTTATGATTTAATACTTTTGCTTTGGATTTGACAATTTAAGTATTTAATGAATATTAGTCTATTTCCGAATTACATTTTTAAATAAATGTTGAATATAAATAAATAAAAAATAAACCGCATTTATATAGTTTTCTCATCTGGTTGGGCTGTATAAATATATAAATAAAATGATAAATATACAAAAATATAAATAACATAAAATAGACTACAAAAAATAATAATAATTATTATTTTTGTGTAGCATTTACTGATTATAACACGTCAAAGGCAAAAATCATCTATTTAAGTATTCTGTTATTTCGTTGTATAGGATATAAAAGCTAAGAAGGAAAATTTAAGTTCATTGAGAATTTTATGAAGTTTTAGCTAATATTATATATATTATTCACTAGAATATAGCCACAATTAAGCATTCATCTTTATACAGCATGTAACGAAAACCCTGTGGTTATCAGAATTAGTATTCAAACGTTTAGGAATAACTTTACTTCAGATACTTAGACCACAAAAAAAATTAATTAAATATAAATTAATTTTGAATTGCATATTGCATGTGGTTTTATTAACTCTAATTGACGCGCGCATTATTAAAATGTGGTCTTTGACAACACTCTTGATCTGCAGCTGATGCAGAGGTAGTAAAACCACATACGATTTGCAAATAAAAATTTATTTAAATTTAATTAAAAACAATAATGTTGAGTTTTCTTAAGTAAAGTTAGTTCTATGCGTTTGAATACTGATTCTGATAACGTACAAAAATCTTGTATTTTAAGTAAATTTTTTGTTATGAAATGTTATTTCGATGTATAGAGAGAGGGTCGATGTATAAGATATAAAGTGATCACCTTATTCCGCGGCACAGACATGTAAGAATATAGAATATACACATATTTACACAACTAGCTGTGCACTTTTGCTTGGTTGGCGTCAACGTATATGGAAATTTTCTACTACAGTCATAGTAATCTTGTTCTTTTTTCTCGTCTAAGAATATAACAAATGTAGAGGGTTAAATAATGACCATAAATTGATCTATTTTTTCTGTTAAAGTATCGTTAGCCCTCACAATAGATAAGTCCTATGGCTAAACTTCCTCGCTGGTGGACATCGACGTGAGAAAAAAGTGCTTTTCTTATGGGCAATTATATGTTTGCCTAGAGTGGGATCTTCTGAAAATCTATATATCCTGCTATCAGATAGGAAAATCACTGGCAGAGAAGCTTTGAGGTAATTTAAAATTTAACAATCCATATTAAGTATAATATATGAAAAGGCTTCAAGCTATCATTCTACCGGCCATGACAAATGAATAATCTCAATGTTAATGTTAATATGAAAGAGGCTCCAGAGTAACATTTCATCCGGCGTGGTAGAGAATGACTCTCGATACTAATGTCAACATGGAAAATTAAGAATGAGTAAAATAATGAGTATAGAAAACTCTCTCCATGTCAACGTGAATTTGAAAAAGGCTCGTAGAACATCCCATCTGCCGTGTTCTCTCCTCCTAGAAAGATTAATCCATCTGACATGACAGCACACATCTTAATGTCAACATGAATACATCAAGTTGTGTGTGACATTTATAAGAATATATCTTTGTGCTAAGTCATTTTCGCCGTATCTTTTTTATAATATTGAAGATGCAAACGGAGCATTAATAGTCCACTTGACAGTAATAGTTACAGCAGTCCATGGGCTTATTCATCAATCAGCTTCGAGCAACGAAGATCATAGAAATGTGCAAACAAAAGCTACTTATCTCTGTCTTACATATTCCAACAAAAGTAATTAGTATTTATCGATCCCTTTGAACCATATTGTGTTATTAAGGGGATTTTAATCCGACATTGGACATGGACAAATCTACAGAACCAGATACGGGAAAAAACAATTTGTATTTCTGCATAAATCTTAGATTTACCTTGGATTCAAACCCAGGAACCACGGCATAGAGGTCAAGTTCAAAAATGGTGAGTTGTGAAGTATATTACAAGTACAAAAATAGATTAAACTTTAGTTTTATTTGTCTACGAGACTAAAACGTGCTATTAAAACTGGCTTTAGAAAAGCTTCATGCAGTAAATTGACTTTGAAATGGCTGTCTGGTAGATGTTTTACTCCAACGATTTTGTAGGGGCTGACCTACACTTCGCTTAGCAGCACGAATATGCCACTTTAAAAACGGAAAATTGTGAAACTATTCTTCGTATAGTTTCAAATTAGCACTATTATTTACTGCGGACGTCTGACACATTTGGAAGAAATTTTATTATTATATTGTGCACCGGCTTCTCTAGGAGATACGCCGTTACTCTTATTTATAAAAAATCTATATTCTCATCTTATTTTATATCGTTAATGTACTAATAAGTAGCAAATCGCCCCGGCTTTGCCTTGATTATTAACGTAGTGTTTTTTAAATTTAAGATAAATTTCGATTTCAAAAAAATAATTCCTGGCATTGTTATCGATCTGTTCGTAAAGTTTTCTCGCAATCGGCTTAGCCAGTCCGTAGATGAACTGGGACAGTCAGACAAACAGAAAGACAGACAAACATTTTGGGTATGGATATTCATTTACAAATACACAATTTTATATATATGTCCAGATTATTGGAGGTCAATAAATCTATACATAAATAAAAATGTCTGTTTGTTATATCGAAATAAATGCCTTTTATTCATCTGATTGGGTCATGGTAATGGTATTTTTTAACAGAATTAGGATGACAAACGAGCACATCGTCCACCTGATGTTGAGTGGATGCTGTAGCCCATAAACATCTACATTTATCCCGCTTAAGAATTAAAAAGTAGATGCGTTGTCACCCCTGAGGGCTAAGATAGAATGACTCGTTTCCGGTAAAAAAGGGTCTACGGATCTCTTCACTCACCATACGAAACACAACAGTATTAAGCTGCTATTTTACGCTGGTATTCTGTGAGAGCGTGCCATATTATAGCCGCAGCGTGGCTCTTCCACGTAAAATTTGTATACTATTAAGTCAAGAATGACCGTTTTTAATAATTTTGTTTCTCTGTCTGTCCGTTTGTCTCTCCGTCCGTGATCTAAGGCTATATTTAATTAATTTTTTTTAGTAATCAAAAAACGAATAAAATGAATTGCCTCTGATGGTTATCCTCAATGTTATAAACGGCACATTAATAGACTCTGTCCAGATAAAGCTGGGGCGGATCACGTTGTATAATAATTAAACGACATTGACGAGATCGTTTTGTGCTTGTAGTAAATTCGTTGCCTCGGGGTCGGGTCCGGAACTACGCTCTATGTACAGAGGCTTTGATCCCTTTAGGGAATTTCAAATTATTTATGACATCCCAATTCTTGTCATCGTTTGTAAAATAGAACGACCTTTATTGGGATTACTACTATATCTCAATTATTGTGATCTATTATTAAAAATGTATATAGCAATAGAGTAACACTTTTACTTTCTACGAGGAGATTAAAGAGTTTTTTTTAAAAATTAAGGATATTCTCGTTGATAAAAAAAAACACAAACATGGATGCGTTATCGCACCAAGAAGAAATGGCTTATAGCCTGTTATTATAATGGCATCACGATCTGTAAGCTTTTGAGATTATTATACAGCAGTAGATCTGCTGCTACCTAGCGAATATAAATATTAGGGTTGATTTTAGGAATGGGTTGGTTTTAGGATGCTTAGAAATATTAGGGTTGTTCAGATAAAGTGGGCCCCAACATTTATAAATTTTATATTTTGTCATAATTATGTTATGTTATTTGTATTTAAACTTACCTCTCCAAAAGAAATAATGTCTATCTATAAAATTCCAATATACCTACAGATGCATTCATCATTCATCATCTTGTCAGTCTAAGTTATAGTTAAGGTTGTAACGAGTGGTAGCTCGAGGACTAAGCGCTTGTAAACTTCATAATACCAATGAAAATGTTATTAGCAAATATTTAAGAATTAATATTACTCGTGCTCGGCGGTTAAGGAAAACACCGTGTGGACAGTCATTTAAGTAAGGTGTGAGAATTGAAAAAATGATAATTCGGAGACAAGTGATGTTTGCTAACACGCATTAGGACAGCACAGTGTACATTTCCTTGCTCAAAAACCCTCTCAGAAATGAGAGAAGGCCTAGGAGTGGGACGTATATAAGCTGTAATTATACTTTTTACTTTCTACTTACTTTACGTATATCTGTTACGGCTGGTTGTTATCGTTATAGCTTATTAAAGATTGCCTCTTAGGGCGATATTTGCCTTAGCTGCCACGCTTCGCAAGCGGGGCAAACGCATTTTTTTTATTTTTAGTCGTTATTACGAAGACGCTACTGCCCATCTCCTGATTTGTTTCCATCCGTTGCTTCTTACGACTCCCACGGGATGATGTGGGGTAGTTAATATTCTTACACCGCCACTGCTCGATACATGTTTTTAGTATACAGGTTATAATTTAACTTTTTACTTTCTACTTGTTGTTAATCCATTACCTACAGATATGTAACTATTAAATAAAAATAATGGAAGTATTTTTTCACTGCTCGGAATTCTGCCAAACTGTAATTATGCTATTTATTCACAGACGTTCCTTTCAACAGCATTGAATGCATTGATGTTTGGTAAAGATAATAGGTAGTAGAGTGATACTTGTTAGACAAACTACTAGGTATTAAGGGAACTCCGTTTGTTATTAATTATATAGACCCAATAATCAAAACTTTGCCTCCGGGACCGAGTTTGTTAAATGAGATGGTCGGAGTGTTCTCTGGGCCATGTTTTAGTTAATTTTCAAAAGTATAAATTTGTAGCAAAATTCGTGACGGTAAAAGAGGGAATTCCAATTTATCAGACTGTTTTCAGGAGAAGTCAAACATAAACCGATAGAATTTTAATTAAAGCAGTGAGTCCGCTGAACCATGTGTTATCTATAATATTTTCAGGTTGGATCCGATTTTTGGTTTTATTTCGAGTCAAATTCATTATCTTTTATGAGTTTATTTAGATTTTGTTATTTTGTAGTGGCATTATAAATAGAATCAGTTTTTATATAACCATGCAAATAATAAAACTGTAATATAATATTCCTAATAAATATTAATAAAATAATCTAATATAATATAACAAATAATTATTTAAAAACTGCACTATACATTTGATACAGATCATCTGTTATTATTATATTATGATGTTAGTGACCTAGTGTCTTTCTTTGTGTGTCTCCATGGTGGTTAATTATATAAAATTTTGCCTTACATTAAATTTGTAGAGAATTTCTCATAAAACTTTTCTAATGTCCCCGAATGGCATTTGAAGCAAAGAACGAAAATACGAAATGTTTACAAAATAAAAACCACATTTTTTTCACCTTGAGCGTCTACACGGTGAAGTAATATTTTAACAAAACATGAATTCCAAAGAGTATGTCAATATTTGTTAAGTCATGTACGAGTATATATATCCAAGAAAACTTTATTTGAAAATGTAACATTTTGTATATGAACATTGACTTTGAATGAAATTTCTGGTTTTTAAGCAGATAAAAAAACGCGAGTGAAAACTGTATATCACGAAAGTTTAATTTTTAATTTAAAAATAAAGTTAAAACCTTTTAAGGTCGGCTATTAATTATGAGGCATTAATCATTAAAAACACCCATGATATTCACAATCATAACGCATCTGCATCGGTTGGGCTTACTCAGAATGACGTTGTTAACGTCCTGTTGAGGAATATTGTTCTAGGACCTACTGAGATGCATAAATAGTTGTTTTTCTGTAACCAGAATTTCAGGAAAACTCCTCAGAGCTCATCTTTGGAGCATATTCCCAGCATGCCCAATGAGATTAAAATCTGGGAATTGCGCTGGCCTTTACAGATCCGTGATATCATATTCGTGCAACCAGGCTGATCATATTGACCAAATGTAAACAGGCATGGTCGAGTATAAGCAGGATATTGCATTCGACGTAGCAGGACCGGTTCCCATTTCACAATTTCTCTAGCCCATTGCAGCCTACATTTACGACGTCCTCTTCTTAGAGTTGGACCCCGAAGTGGTCTACGAGTATGAAGGCTGGCTACGTACAGTCTCCTCCTTACAGTTTGCTTACCCACAAGCCTGGTGTTGAGACTGTAGCTGTTGGAACTAGCCTACAGAATTCCCACTGGTTTTAACATCTCTACTCCAGGTCAATGTTATTAAAACTATCCCTATACAGTGTTGATGTGTTTATCTTGACTCGGTGACTCGAGAGCTTGAGATTATATAAGACTTATAAAGGTAACTAATAGCACAGATTAATAAATAGTTTAGCAACTAATAGAACGTCCAAACGAAGATTGTTAAAAGTGGGACACCACGCTGCGGCTATACTATGTTTGTAGTACGAATGAGTCGGCTCGACCGAAGTAGGACCACGTTCTCACAGAATACCGGTTTAAAATAGCAGCTTAATGCTGCTGTGTTTTGTATGGTGAGTGTTGAGAACCGGAGACCCTTTACACTGGAAACGGGGCATTCCATCTCAGTCCAGGGGTGACTACGCATATGCATTTTGATTTTTAATCGAGGATAAATGTAGATGCTTTTGGGTCAAAGCAACCACTTACCATCAGGTGGACTATGTGCCTTTGTCGCCTTTATTCTATTAAAAATACAAGCATATTATCTCTTATTCTGAAGTTTACGTGTTTTTCATGTTATTTGACTGAACTAAGATAATCTGATCTAATTTGTAGCACTTTTTTGTATTTTTGAAATGTTTATTACATGCAGTAATAATCCATTTTGATGACTTGGTACCCATAGCGATCCAGACCTATGAAGATACACGCTTTCTTCTCGTAAACTAGTTTAGGTCTTTAAAAAATTACCTAAAAATAGACTGTAATTAAAATTTATATTATAATTTATTAAAAGTTACTTGCAACTTTTCCGGACAGCAAATCCGCGAACGTTTAAGTTCAATTTTCTTTGAATATCTGCTTAAACTTACAATATTGATAAAGCGTTGATCCTTTGTGCGTGCCAGCTTTCGTTTTTTTATTTTTATAATTTTCATTTTCGAAAAAGATAGTTCCACTTTTTAATTCAATACTATCAAACATAGAAATATACGGAGAGCTGTGATAGGGAACGATGATTTAATTTTTGATGGCGTATTATATTGTACAATTGTGTGAGTTTGATGTGAACTTGTGTGAGGCAATGCACTGAAAGTGATTTGCGTAAATGATTATGCTAAATACTTAGGTTTAGACAAGAGGCTAGTTATTTGACTATGTATAAAATGAAACATAACGATATAAAATATTGGATTATCTGAACTAAATTTAAAATAATAATTTTTTTTACATTGTGATAAATTTTTATAGATTTATACGTGGTAGAGCCATGTTGCAGTTATATTAGTAGTATAGTTGTAGCACGAATGGGTCGGCTCGACCGGGGAAGCACCACACTCTCACCGAATATCAGCGTAAAATATTAGCTTAATGCTGCTGTGTTTTGTATGGTGATTGTAGAGAACCGGAGACCCTTTTTACTGGAAACGAGGCATTCCATGTTAGTCCCCACGGGTGACAACGTATCTGCATTTTAATTCGTAATCGAGAATAGATGTAGATGTCCATGGGCCGCAGCAACCACTTACCATCAGGTGGACTGTGTGCTCGTTTGTCACTATATCCTATAAAAAATATAACAAGGTAACGGACAAGGTAATTTTCTTACACTAGTGTGGGAAGGTTGCTGCTTCGTATGCTGAAGCTAGCATACGAAGTAACGCTAAGAATCACGACATCAGTGTCGACCAAGTTTGTGACCCGTAGGTACGTCCGAGGTCTTGACAATTTAAAAAAATCAGTTTTCAAAAAGATGGAATAACATTTCATCGGTAAGTAAATTCTATTTTTTACACGTTAACCTATTTCAAAGCCTCTGAAGGACTTCAAGTACCGGTTTTCCACCCGCTTTCAGAAGCCTCTCTGTAATTCCATCCTCGCCCGGGGACTTGCCGTTTTTAAGGTGCTGGAGAGCCATTCTAATCTCGCTCAGACTGACGTCCGGGATATCATCGAAATAGGTTTCCTAAATGCCTTAAAAGGAAAAAGATGTGGATCGACGGTACTTGTCGAGAGGACCAATGGTTTCCCACCAAAAATAGTGTGCAATGCTCAAGACACTTCACAGAAGACAATCATCATGTTATGAGAGACCGTAGAAGGCTGTTGGATTTCGCTATACCATCTCTATACTTGCCAGTTTTAGTATGGACTTTTACATTTTTTTAAAGTGTAGTACCAATGTAGATTACACAATAAGTAATAGCATAGAGTGGTTGATTGAAACGTAATATTCTCATATTTAGGCGAATGTTACACGTCGAAATTAAACTATTTTTAATGGATTTATAAATCATAAAAAAGTAAAAGTTGTAATGTGATTATTGTTATTCTAGTGTTACATGAACTTCAGTAATATCTTATTATTATTATTATTAAGTGCATCTAAATTTAAAACACGTACCATATGGTTTATTAATACTACTTTTAGGAACAACACTTGGCAAAAATACTGTCACCACCGAGAGGACATACCAGGGTACACACAAAGGATTCACACCATTTTGTTAGTGAGATAAAAGACCTACATCTCGCTGACAATAAAACTATGGTCAGTTTTTGTGTTCAGTCACTATTCACATGCCTACCTATTGAAGAAGACTGCATCTCAATTGTAACTAGGAAGGTAGAAGATAATAACATGCCTGCCATATTCTATGCAGTATTACTCAAACACTGCTTCACATTTGACTGTTTATTGTAGAAGGAAGAGTTCTACAAGCAAGTTAATGGTGTGACGATGGGCTCACCTGTATCTGCAATAGTCGCCGACATATCATGGAGGACTTTGAGGAGAAAGCCCTATATATATACTGCTCTTGTAAATCCAAGATTCTACCGTACAAGATGGTACGTAGACGACACTTTCACAATTTTACCATCTGACAAAGTAACTGCATTTTTCGACCACCTTAACTCCATAAACTATAAAATATAACTCACAATGGAGTTAGAGGCAAATAATTCTTTAACTTTCCTAGATGTTTTAGTCATCTGAAATCCTGATAACACTATTGGTCACATTATGTATAGGAAAAAGACCAATCTCCACAGTTAGCTACGGTGGGTAAATCTTTATTTCAGAGAGCACAAGGGATCTGTGACAGAAAACATCTGGCTGCCGAGCTTCAGCATGTCAAGCAAGTATTACAAGACTTTGGATCATACGCCTACGTCACAGTGACCGAGTGAGGGTCGGGCACAGTCGATGGATGGGTGCTGCCATCTGCTTGGGATCCTATAATTAACAAATCTAACCAAACCCAAGCATACCACTGCAAGACTTCAAGATCCTGTAAGCTCGTTCTATGTAGATCGGCCTAAAAATCAATATTCTAAAACTGAAGGTAGCCGGGCTAACTACGACATTGAGACGTCAAACATCTCAGTCCCCCCTCCTCCCTCGTGACCATAAATTAATTAAATGCGATAAAATCAAACCGCGATAAGTAAAGATAAATTTAAGAAATCATTAGATTACATGTACAAATATATGTATTGTTTTATTAATATATATATTGTTTTATTTTTTAATAAATTTCAAATAAAAATTGATCAGTGTATTTATTTATTAATAATCAATAAATTTCAAAGGAGACAATCAATTTTTCTATGGAGAATGGGCCCACTACAAATTTTAAAGATTATCAATGAAATGCAAGTCGATTTATTCCTTATAATCCATAGATTACGATAAAATTATTAGTTTTACTGCATCTAAACGGAGTCCTAAGAAATTAACAAATAAAATATGAATCTAACAATAACCTAAAAACAAACTGAAAGCGATTTTCTAGTAGTATTCATCGGTATTATAAGTTAAAATAGTGCACACTTGAATAATAGTACATATAAAACTAAGCTGTAGGTATATTCAGCATTTATAAATATTTTAAAATCGATGTAAAACCTTTCACTAGTTCGGGCAAAACATAGTGCCTGTCTATGCACAAATGTCGTATCGATTCTAACTTTGACATGTATTGATTGGTTGTGAGTGTAATTCTAAATACCAAGATGGCTAAGGGATAATGTCTTGAATAATAGTACATATAAAACTAAGCTGTAGGTATATTCAGCATTTATAAATATTTTATAATCGATGTAAAACCTTTCACTAGTTCAGGCAAAACATAGTGCCTGTCTATGCACAAATGTCGTATGGATTCTAACTTTGACATGTATTGATTGGTTGTGAGTGTAATTCTAAATACCAAGATGGCTAAGGGATAATGTCTATTTATATTTATGATATTACCAACACACAGTAAGATACGTTTTAAACTGATTGTATTACAAAAAAGAAAATATAATGTAGGTAATTCTATTTATTATTGTAAATCATAATTTATTTAAGTATTCTATTAACAGTAGTAGGTACAGAAACAGAAACCTTTTATTCAATTTAGATTATAAATAATACTTATTGAAAGTCACTTTTTTAATTTACCACTGGTTCGGAAAAAAACCTCTGACTTGAAGAGAACCAGCAAAATACCCAGTGGGTCTTTTAAAAAAAAAGCCAGCTTACAATCATGTATGTCATAATTAACAACACAGAACAAATTAGAAATAGCTTGGTAGCGATCACCTTACCCACGGGTTATTGTCAGCCATAAATTCCTTTATACTATAATAACCCCTTTTATACAAACTTAATTTAATACATGTTTTGAACTTTGATGATTGACTGACATATATAGACAGCAGCGGGGTCAAGACATTATTTTAAAATGTTTTGGTTGATTAGTAAGTAGTATACATCATAATACAATGACTAGGAATTAACATGCCTTATCTATGTTATTACACAATGATAAATAGTGAGGAAGTAAGATGTTTTAAACTGTTTGTGTAAGGATTACAAAAACACAGGCTTAATTTAAATGTATTTATTACTAGCGATGCACCTCAGCTGTGCACTGGTGATTAATGGATCTCGACAACAGTGCCATCTACCGAGTCCAAATGTAAATATAAACCATCTAGGGATCCATCCAAACACACACAAACATTTTCATTTAAATTGGTTGGAAGGTTTCTTATGTTTTGTCTATAACGGACATAGGTAGAAACATTTTAGTGTTAGATATATTTCTGAAGGTTTTTTGAAAATAACTTGATGGTAACATGTACATTTATGATATTGTAAGCAATCAGAAGGAATTTTCAATTATAAGATATATGATATAAGACTGTTGTCTTCAATATCCATACACTTTTTTTTCTGCAAGCCTGCACGGCATACAGATTTATTCTAAGCGATCCACCTGAAAAGAAGCATGACAATTGTAAAGGTGTCTTAACTAAATAATAATTCTTATCAATATATTATTTTTTTCTATATTATATAGGAATTAAAAGGACATTTTTAATAATAAGAGATATGAGATAAGACTATGCCTACAATGTCAATAAACAGTATTTACATATTTCTGTGAGCATTTTCTTATATCTGCCTTTTCATATGTTAAATAATAAAGAAATTATTATAAATTATACAGCATTAATCAGCTCCAGCTGATCAAATACAGAAGCAGTAATTATTGATTAACATCAATGATATTCAACCATGTAAAAGTTGTCTCACATTTTATTTTTACCGGTTTCATGTACTTACATAGTAGACAAAGATATTATTGTTATATTAAGTATATCTGATTCTAGATGACAAAATAATATTCCTTTCTGCACAGTGAACAACGCAGCTGTCTAAGCATAATAGAAACAACCATTACACTTTTTTTATGCAAACTA
Organism: Parnassius smintheus behrii; assembly: GCA_036936625.1. Taxonomy (NCBI): domain Eukaryota; kingdom Metazoa; phylum Arthropoda; class Insecta; order Lepidoptera; family Papilionidae; genus Parnassius; species Parnassius smintheus. The sequence goes on along the minus strand of JAUPFT010000001.1, from coordinate 34,174,630 downwards.
TTATTATTAAACTTTATATTTGCTTCTAGTACAAATAATTACTACATTTTTTACACATAAATATATGTAACATTTATATTGCCTATCTACTGTGGCTGGTATAAATCCAGGATCTGTGTCTGGCTTAACAAAAAAGCCATTTAGTATTAAGCAACTTGCTGAATACATAAGGTACCTATTTGTACACAAATGCAGTTATATGAATTGCTCTTCAAAACCCTCTTTAAGTCCCTCGGCCCAAAGATTCTAATTTTCTTTTAACATTATAATAACTTCTTTTGTGCATTTATTCTATTTATTATTTAATTTAGATTTTACTAATAAAATAAACTTAATACTTGGTCACTTATAACAAACTAATAAGGTTCTAAGACCTGTTTATTATTTGTATTTGTTTGAGGTAAAATATACAAACTTAATAATAGATTTTCACAACCTAGCTATTCTATTATATTATAAATTAATAAACTCTTATATTCTATTTGCGAATTTTACCACAAAAACAAAAAAGAGAAAAACATACGTACTTGTGTCAATTAATATTTGGCTAACCTTTCTGATAATTGATAATATCCATATTTTCTTAAACATTAGTTTAATAATGCTTGTAAATAAAAAACTCCATTTTGTTCTTACCATAATGATGCGACTCCAACTATGTTTTATGTCACTCGAGTGAATCGAGTGAATTTGTCCAACTCGATAATCGATAGAAAATAAATTTTACCGAGTTACCGAGTTAACTCGGCGCAATGTATAGATTCAGAGGGTGCTATATAGATATTAATTTACTTGTATATATTATAAGTCGCTGCGGGTGACATCACAAGTTGCATCCAAATTCAAACTGGCATGTTGTAAACAAACCTGAACTTAGTTTTATTTATGATATTGATTTATAGTTTTAATTTCATGTTGCCACATATTACTTATTTATAAAGGTACATATTTAAAAATGGTTTAACTAAAGTAATCGCTGATCTCAACTCTAGTGATAAACTTTTCTGTAAATAGTTGATTTACTCAAAAACTAGTGTACAACTAGAATGACATACATACATACTCGTACATACTCGTAAATTAACCCGAGTGGCTCGAGTCACAAAACTCTACTCGAATCGCATTTTTATCTTACGGCCAATGCAGTGTTTGTCTACAATTTAGTGATGAAATCGACTTACTAATTCGAGCAATTTATTGATATATTATGTAATAAATAAATTGATATTAGGTAATATGTATATAATGTTGTATCAATTTATGTTATATATGATATAAATTGATTATATATACTTTGGATAGTCAAATTATTAATAACATTAAAACTTACGTCATAACGTTAGAGTGATATTATTTTATGAACATGTCGATACGCATACCAAAAATAATTAAACCTATTAAGTGTAGTAATAATAATTGTGTTGTATGGAAGAACAATTATAAAAATAATTTGTGAAATATTGACACAGCTTCGTTCATCTAATTTGAATTGTTTAACTCGAGCTCAAAATCGAGCTCGATGAATTTCAACTCGAGTCGATTTTTTCCGAGTTATCACGGGACATCTCTAAGACAATAATTTTATAAATATTACATTACCTTAGCCAATGATCAGAACACGAATGTCAAAACAACTAATTTTTTTTTCAGATTTCTTGTTTCCGTTTACATTTTCGAAAAATCTATAGACCATTTACTATTATAATTTGGTGTCTTTTTTTTGGTGTAAATACCATTAAACGTCGTTAATATTTCTAGTGGGCCCAAAAATGATTGTCCCCTTTATGGATCAACGTCCCAACCCTGTCCCATCACTATGGTTTGGAGCATTCAAGCAAGTTCAACCTTGAATTATCCAATCACAGCGCATTTGACACGTCCCCCGCAACTCATGCATGCTGCGAAATTTGGTGAAGTCAAAACAGAACAAAATATTCTATGATGCGGTGTCTATTAGGGGGTAATCTGTGATCGTTGCAAACTTCTTGATGTAGATACATTAGTTATATTAAGTTAGTAAAGTTAACAAGTTAGCTTAGCTACTATTTATGTTATAATGTAATTGTCATGTTGAGAATGAGTCCCAAGTCTAATTTGAATTAAATGCACATTAAGAATGCGTTCATCATAAAAAGGACTTAAAAGTGTTTGTAATATAAGGTTTAATCATTTTATTCACATTATGAAAAGTACCCGGTTGACCGAGCTTTGCTCGGTATTTTTCGGTCGGTTTTTTTTTAATTCGTGTGGTTTGGAAATTATATTTAGATACAAATTACATACTGATGAAATACGAATAATATTTTTTGATCTTAGCGACATAATAGAAAAAACTGAACTGGTTATTTGAATAAAAAAACATGAGTGCAATTAGTTTAATTTAAATTTTCGTGTTTTTAAAAAATACTAAAAAAAGGGCTCGAAAAATAGATTTTCTCAAAAAAGAAAGGAACTTGAAAAAAAATTAAAAAAAATCAGTCGGTCGGTTTAGGCTCGAACCGGGGTTTTACGATTCTGTGACCGGCCATTATACCAATTAAGCTATTTGTAATCATTAACAATCTGTCAAAATTTACCTTCTTATTCTAACGATATTGTAGCAGTTTTTCATTGCCTAAAAACACGGAAAAAAAGACATTTTCTAAAAATAAATCCTAGCTAGATCGATTTATTATCCCCGAAACTCCCTGGACACTAAATTTTATGAAAATCGTTGGAGCCGTTTCCGAGATCCCGATTATATATATGTTTCTGAGCTATTTTTAAAAGTGCTGTGAACGTAATTTATTTAAATTAAACATAGGTTTTAAACGTTTTATGATATCATTATTCTTTTTTTATAGTAGAGGGGGCGAATAAGCATAAACGAGTGTGGATGGTGTCGTGAGTTTTGACATGTCGGCTCGACCGGGGAAGGACCACGCTCTCACAGAATACCAGAGTAAAATAGCAGTTCAACGCTGTTGTGTTTCGTATGGTAAGTGTAGAGAACCGGAGACCCATTTTACTAGAAACGAGGCATTCCGTCTTAGTCCTCACGAGCGATAACGCATCCGCATTTTGATTCGTAAGAGGTTTTGCATTTTGATCGAGGATACGTGAAGATGTCTATGGGCCACAGTAACCACTTACCATCTGGTAGACTGTGTGCTCGTTAGTCACCCTTATCCTATAAAACAACCTGCTCCTCTTTGGGCTGTAAATATACCGAAATTGGTTGTGACCCCTCTTATGAAAGGAAAAGTTTGCCGAAATCGCCAAGCTTGGCATGTGTAAAACGACTAACGCAACTATGTAGTATAAGTTGTTGTAAAAAAATATGTTTGTTATATTGTCATCGTTTGGTAGTGATGACAACTTATGTTCTCGTTATTATTTCTTTGTTCTGTTAATTTTAATATGCGATGTAGCAATAAAATATTTTCAGTTTTATATTTATATTTAATTCAGTTAATACGATTTTGAAGCTCACTATATTGTGTATGGTTGCGCGGAAAAAACCATTGGATTATTATATTTGACGGTAGAGGTGCCAAGCCGCTTGTTCCTTTCCGACAAAACGATATCATTCATACCCTCCTCGATCCTCCATCGACACATCGGGGTGGTGGGGTGGGAGGGGCAAGAAGATGATTCTAGAATGTCACGTAATCATCGGGGCCGAGGACATATAAGGCACGCGCGACCGTTGCGCGTCCTCTTTCCTACCGCGCCAGTCATTGGAACAACAGCTCTTTCCACCGCAGTCGTCATTGAAACCACACCGCTAGTAGAAACCGCTTTAGCCTGGAAGCAGTCGAGCTCCAGGAAACCCGCCTCACCTCGTGTGAGATATAGTCGCGCACCGCCTCTCTCCGGAGTGTTCCAGAAGAAGTTCCAGAAATTGCAGCTATAGTGCTCAACAGGATAGAAGAAACCCCGGTGAGTCAACACTCCTTTATTTACTGCCTTATATAGTTTAACCCGCTCCAATTTTGTTGTTCTCCTAATAAGGCAGGATTCCTTTTCAGCGATTTGGCACCATAATAGTTTAGTTTAGGGAAGAGCGAGTGCATTATACCGCATTCTATAGTAGTCGCTTTACGTAAGCGTATAAGCATCCGCATATACAGTCCACTTTAGTTAATATCTCGCGTCATAGGTTTAAGGTTCGACCGGGGAACTAGACTTCGGCAGCCTTAAACACGTGGCTCCACCAGTGTATTACAATCAATTGATTTAAATTTTGTTGTGCCTACATTGAGACCCAATCCCTGACTGACAATGATATATTTAAATATTAGTACCTGGATGACCGAGCTTTCCTCGATATTTTTTTTTGGAAATTATATTTAGATAAAAATTACATACTGATGAAACATGAATAATATTTTTTTGATCTTATTGACATAATAGAAAAAACTGAACTGGTTATTTGAATAAAAAATCATCATCAAAATCGTGAGAGAGTTTAATTAAAATTTTCGTATTTTTAAAAAAGTACTAAAAGGGCTCGAAATAATAGATTTTCTCACAAAAGAAGGGAAATTGAAAAAAAAAAGGAAAAAAGTCGGACCGAAGACAGGACGCAAACCAGGGCACTCCGATTTTGCGACAGCCCGACATCACGCTTGAGCTATTACGATCGTTCGTACACCGTCAAAATTTACCTTCTTATATTGTAGCAGTTTTTTATTGCCCGAAAACACGGACAAAATGACATTTTCTAAAAATGAATCCTAGCTAGATCGATTTATTGTCCCCGAAACCCCCTGGACACTAAAATTTATAAAAATCGTAAAAGATGTAAGTAAATTTATGTTTAAGTTACGGAAATCATAATTGTGAATGAAAACTATTGAGTAAAAAGTGTGATATAGGTAGAAAAAATTATCGGCGGTAAGCATATCCACATACAATCAGCCTGATCAGCTGAGAGTTTGGAAAACCTAATAACCGATTAATTTTTTAGGTTGATCAGATACTCTAAAATGCGGAATGGATATATTGCTAATAAGGCAAATGAGAATATATTATGAATTGTATATGAATATTGTCCATAATCTTGATCATGTATGTACGCGAGCTGTGTACGTAAAAGCTATGGTACAATTAAATAATGAATAACGTGAGCTAAAATACTATAAATGTAAAAAAAATGAATGAAATGATATTGGACATTGTCTTGACCATGGTATGAAATTAAATTAAAAATGAATAATGGTTAAAGAAGAATATAGTAAATAAAAAAAAGACAGTTAAATAAATATATCTAAAGAGTGTAAAGAAAAATGAAAACAAAAAATGTATTGTCCGGACTAGACAAGTTGCATAATGATAAGAAGATTTACTTTAAAAGATTGAAGTGACTTAATGCTTTAATTAGTAAAAGTGCACTGCATGTATCGTATGAAAGAAATATTTTATATACCATTAATAGGCTAACACGAAACCTATGTGTATTAATATTAGAAATAAGTTTTATATTTATTATTATTACTTTAAAAACAAATGTATTCATTTATTTTATTTTATTTTATTTTTGTCGGTGTGAGATGTAGTGTAGCACCGACGACATTATATATATTTGTGTTAAGTATGCAATAATGGGCAGTTTAATTAAAGTTTTAGTACCAACCACTCGACTCTCTCTCTCGTCTCTCTCTTCACAGACTCCTTTCCTATATTACACTAGTGACCCGCTTCCACTTCACTGCACCCCTGCTTTGCTTAGGCGGTATCTATTAATGTGTCGTTATTTAGATTAAAAATGACTAAATATCATTTATTGCATCAATTTTTCGTTTTTTTTTTATAATCTCCAAGTTTTTTGGTAAAATTTAGCCTAGGTCGTTATTGGCATTGCCTATCTGTTGTGAAGTTTCATCATAATCGACCGATAAACGGACAGACGAAAATTTTAAAAATGGTTATTTATATTTTATAGCCTGCAAATAACACCATCAGTGAATCAGCTATTTTAGCAGTTTTCTCAGTTATGTTGAATGAATTAGTTATATTTGTATTATTATAGACAGACACTTCAATTTTATTCCTATGTATAGAATAAATAAGTCTAAAATTTTGTTGTGCATATATTATATGTGCCAGTGCTTAAGATATCACATTTTGTCGTGCGTTATTCAATATTTTGCTGGCTGACAAAAAAGGGATACGGGTCAATTTAAAACAATTTTGTGATTAAAACGCAATATCGTTTTTTTATATCAATATTGTTTATGTTAAATAAACTTGTTTTTAGTGAACCAATTTTCAGTGTATAAAATGAAGAGAGAAATTATTGTAGAATGCATTTATATTTTATCCAAAGTTGGTTATTGACCATTTTATTCGACTGGCGCCATTATGCAATAAAACTACTTGGAACTGTGAAATTTCCTATGTCCGAACTGCATAAATATATTAAAACATTGGTATATGTATATGGTACTTAGCACTTTTTAATACTCACTAAAGTAATCGGATATTCGACATTCATTAAATTAGGTTGAGGAAAAGTTTCTTCATATTTTATATACAAGTTCGAGACCTTGTTTTTATTATAATTTTTTTTTCATTATTCATTTACATTTAATTATAATATATACTTATGTACCATTTTGTTCGATAACTTGTTGCCATCTTGTAAGTAGTGACGACATAAACCGAAGGGATTTTAGATTAAAAAAATGCGACAAGTAATTTTGACAGTATTCTCTTGATGTTAACCTAACACTACCCAAAACTTTTTGAAGAAACCGAAGCAGGTAAAAATCTGAAGGTGCAAGGCCAGGACTATGTATGGTGGTTGCTTGAACAGTTTTCAACCAAGCTCTCTCAATTTTTGCTGAGTGGTTCTTTTCTGTTGATCAATTCCGGCCGTTTTTTGAGTTTCATTAGTTGTTGGCAGCGCTAGTTCGTAAATTTCACAGTACGCGAGAAAACCGGGTTCGATCCTAGCCGGTACCAATGAAATTGTTAATAGCAAATTTAAGTGCTGATTTACCAAGTGCAAGTGAAGGAAAACATCGCGAGGAAACCTGCAAGTTTGTATATATTATAGATATATGCATATATAAACACACATATATACATACAATTATATATACAGCTGGAGCTAAAGAAGTTTTATTATAGCCGTGTGGTCATAAGCACACTCGTTTTTTATTCATCACTTATTATTCTTAACTTGTAAAAAAATCAAAAACAAGAAATATTAAAAAAAAACATCAGATTCATTAAGCTAGTACGCTAACTACTAAGCCAAAAGTCGACATTATTTCAAATTTGTAAATAAAAATATAGCTCTCTTTAATATGTTTAACAGATTTATTTTTACAGAGATTAAGTTGTAAACTCAGATGAAGTAAAAAAAGGTAGATATAGCGCGGCCTTTGTTATTGGTGAAGCCAAAAAAATCCGCTCCTTTATGTAAGTACACGCGTTCACGCACACACATGCATCAAACTACGCTCATTTTCGCTCAGTATATGTACTTCCCGGGGCGTCGTGTAGTAAATAAGCCCACAAAATGCCGTCCCGTGTAGATAAATGGTGCGAAAACAATACTAAAGTGAACAAAAACTCTGAAGCAATATCGTTTCACTCGTAAACACTCATTTTAGACCGGGAGCTGGTGACAGGTGACGTTCCACGATTTTGTCGTGCATGCCTTTTTAAGAATTGATAACTAACCCTAAAATATCAAAGATTGTCGGGTCGGTTAAATATCAAGAATGGAAGTTTTTGTAATAAAAACACTGTGGAAAAATTGGCATGCAACCCTCGTATGACCATGGCATGCAGTTTGGAATCACGGAAAATCGGAGTTCAATTTTTACAGAGTTTTCCGGAAATTTTCCACCGTTAGTCATTCGAGGGGTGCATGCCAATTTTTCCAAAGTGTTTTTATTACAAAAACTTCCATTCTTTACATCGGCATGCAATTTGAAAACACGGAATTGCTCTTTAATTTTTTTCAGGTTTTCAGAACCCTTTGATCATCTTGGGCCGCTGCGGGGTGCATGCCATCAATTATTAGAGCTTCAATTTGCTTGAACTTCCATGTATTACAATGGCATGCAGTATACTATCACGGAAAAACACGAAAATTCACTACACAAAGAAAAGCGCTTTTCCATATGAAGAGGACGCGCGGGGAGGCTAAAGCCCCGAGAATCTTTGATATTTTAGGGTTAGTTATCAAGCCTTAAAAAGGCATGCACGACAAAATCGTGGAACGTCACCTGTCACCAGCTCCTGGTCTATTTAACTATATTTTAATTTGTTATTCCAACACAATTTTGAAGGTTATTCGAAGCACGAATGTCAATGTTTCGAGATTACGTAACGGGAGAATGTTGCCAGTATTTCTTACCATACCATTTATTACATACCATTTATTAACCAAATTTTGGACCATTAGAGGTCCAAAATTTGGTTAATAAATTTTAGGCTAAGATATAAAAATATATGTAGTCAGCATATTTTTGTTAATTAGTTGTTATTATGTTACATCAAATTGAAGTCAAGGTAAATATTTAATTTTTAAGTCGCTGATGTTTCCGTTTTAATTGTTGAATACTTACAACTATCAAAAACTATTTATGATTTTAGACTACCAACGAATATTTTAATAAGACATGATTTTTTTATGTGGTAGAGCCATGCTGCAGTTATACAATTAGTAGTATAGTTATAGCATGAATGGGTCGGCTCGACCGGGGAAGGACCACGCTCTCACAGAATACCGGCGTAAAATAGTAGCTTAATGCTGCTTTTTCGTATGGTGAGTGTAGAAAACCGGAGACCCTTTTTACTGGAAACGAGGCATTCCATCTTAATCCTCACGGGTGACAACGCATCTGCATTTTATTTATTATCGAGGATAGATGTAGATGTCTATGGGGCATAGCAACCACTTACCATCAGGTGGACTGTATGCTCGTTTGTTACTCTATCCTATAAAAAAATGATGGGTAGCCGGTATTAGACTGAGCTGAAATGAAACAAAATGGCAGCCATACTCTTGACTTGACAGTGGTAGAGCCACGCAGCGGCTATTGACGTCGCATGGATGGGCCAGCTTGAACCAGGGTACCACGACCTCACAGAATACCTGCGTGAAGTAGAGGTTTACCTCCGGGTTTCGTTGAGCAGGAGGCCCGATTTCCTCTCCCTTGACAAAGAATCAAATAAAAACTACCCCAAGAGGTTACACTCTTTTGTCTGGAGGCTGGAGTTTGTTCTATTTTTATTTACTAAAATATTTTTTTATTTTATTTAGAAAAGTATATTTTTAATTCCATGGATATTTATTTTATTCTTCCAACTAGTTTTTTTAGTATTAAGTTATTTTTTATAATAAACATGTTTTACATTACATATTTTGTATATTTTATCGATGCTTACATACTCACTGGACAATCTATCACGAAGACTTTTAAATGATCTACAGACGCTTATGTGCATCATCGTTTTTTGAGTTGTCAAATTGTTGAAATTTATTAAAACAGACAGATATACTTTCGCATTCGCATTGCATATTACTCTTATTGTTGTAGTATTGTATCTCGATTTTCAGGAACTTTAAAAAAAAGTGGCAACATTTCTCAAAAAGCTATAAAATTGGTTACAGTTTCTTGTTCTAGGTGCGATATCTACCTTTTTTTACTTCTTCTGAGGTTGTAAAATGAATATGTATTATTATTAAAGAATGAACAGCGCGCTGTTATATTATTTTAACGCTCGGGATCATCTCACGTTATTCTCCATCATTAAGTGGTATGTTTAGAATAGTAATATATTTCATCTGAACGAACAGAGGAGTACAGCGTAACGTTATATAAGCTAATTAAATGCCTTTGTTAGCTATACGTACAAGTTTCATTAAGGGCTGTTTTTTTAATCATCTCGTAAGTTATTTATCCCGTTACAGCCTATAAAATCCATTGCTCAACATAGGCCTCCCTCATAGATTGCCTCGTAGGAGGTGATATTTGCCATAGCAGTCACGCTTGCCAAACTGTTGGCAAACGCAGTTTTAGATTTTAAGCCGTTATTAGGAAGACGCTGTTGCTTGTCTGATGATTCGTTTACCTCTGTCGCCTCTTAGGACACCCACGGGATCATAATATGGGGTAGTACCTACACCGCCGGTCATGTGGAAAGAATGAATGAGGAAAGAGTGACAAAGCAAATTTATATGGCAGATGTGAACGGCCGAGTCGGGAAGGGACGCCCTAGGAAAAAGTTTATCGACCAAATTGGCGATATTTTGAAAATGAGCCACGTTAGAAGTACCCTTAACCGACGAGCATGTATGCGTAGATATATGGATGTGAAGGAGGCGAAAGAGGTGTGTCAGGATCGTGCCAAATGGAAGTCCGTAGTCTCTGCCTACCCCTCTGGGTGACAGGCGTGAGTGTTTATGTATTTATGTATGTATGTTATGTACCTACACCGCCATTACACGGTAAAAAGTTATTCATGAACTATCTAAATTACAATTTGAATGAATAAAAGTAAAACAATTGAACATTTTATTCATACAAATGTAGTTTATACGAATTTATACGAAACGACAAGAGAAAAATGAGGTACAGGGCCAACGGCTTTACGTGTTTCCCCGCCAACACATACGATATTTGGTCTAACCCTGGATTCGAATCCGGAATTCTACATCATTAGCATCTTGCTTACGACCATTACACTAACTGGGCCGTCAAATCTTAAATGAGACAATTAACCTTAAATGAGGGTGAAGGGTGTTGATAAATTAGGTTAGTTTGATTGTTCGACCTGCAGTGCGTTGTGTGTCTGCGGTTGTGGTGGTTTATGTGGTGAAATTGTGGTTGGAACTATTTTGACCTTAAATTCTGTGACCTGGTGCTAAAGGGGCCAAAGTACGTTTTCATTGAATAGTACAGTACTGTACAGAAGCACATATTTTATATTATTAAATAGTATGGAACTACACATTACAATGAGCTTTTTACATAGTATCTTTTGAAAGACTATCAATAAACGTACGCCCTTTAGCACAAACAAATATCGTATTTTTTCAGTGATATGGCTTTGAAATCTCATTTCTTGAAAAACGTACTTTGGCCCTTTTAGCACCAGGTCACGGAATATCTTTATATTATGTAAATGTGTCGGAATCTTTTATAAGCTAAAATATTTCTTTGTATTAATACCTTAATAAAATGCTCAATTTCATTACAGCCTACAAAAGTCCACTGCTGGACATAGACCTCCTCGTAGATTTCCTCATAAGAGGGATTTTCCCATTGTTGCCACGCTTTGTAGGCGGGATGACGACCGTAGTTTATATAACCTTGAGTGGCTACTAGGAAGATGTTGCTACCTAGCTCCTGTTTCAGTTTACCTCTGCCGCTTACGACTCCCACGGGTCGGTATGGGGAAGTAGATATTCTGACACCGCCACAATACGGTGTCATAAATATAATAACAATCCCAGGTTCGAATCCCGGGTCGGACCAAAAAAGCAATTGTTGACTTTTGTCGTCGAGAAATTCTCAGTAGCTACCCGGAGTAAGGAAGTTGGCAGACACTTGGGCACTATAATCTTGTCCTGCGCCGATGGTTAGTCTCCGTTGAGGCTGGCCGCAGTGACCAAAATTCGGTTTAGAGGACATTATTATCATAATCAAAGAACATAACGCATTTGCTTAGTGATTCCCACCGCCAAAGGATTCGTAGTACCAGTTGAGTTACACAATCTCTTTGATGTTCCGTAGCGACCACTGTGATTCCCGGCTATACATCTTCGGGCTGCCTATATAAGTCAAAGGATGCTCACGTTTGAATAAGAGTTTTAGTGTTTTTGCACCAAAAATTACGCAGGATATGCCACTGTAGTAAAAAACTTTTGTTTTATATCGCAGTAATCAAATTTCCATTAGAGCTTTTTAGCGACCAGGTGTGTTCTAGCATATTTAGTGCGCCTTATATACATATACGTTCTCTTCTATTGAGTTAATTATAAAATATAATTGTAAATGTACGAATGCAATTAACAAAGTTTATAATTAATATATTCGTAAGAAAATATTGCTTGTTTGCTTAAAAGCTCGACTCTAATTAACTTTCGTAAATATACTCGTAGGTACATTTCGATAAACAAGCAAGTTGGGCGAAACACTGGCAAAACATATTATGTTCCACTTACAATAACCTGGATTTTATTATATATATATATATATATATATATATATATATATATTGTATTGATTAACTTTTTTATTTTAATCTATCGACGTATTAATTGATAGTAAAATAAATAAAGAACATTGATAAATTCAAATATATACATTAAAGTTTTTAATCTCTTTTACGCTTTTTTATCACTGTCATCCAAAGATTGTATTTAAGTGAATTCGCAAAATGAGAATTATTAAGAGTTCTTAAATGACAATTAAATTTGCTAGAAATAATTCCGATACTATTATACTTTAATAAATGCAAGGATAATATAAAGGGTATTGAAGCCAACCAAGAGATTTTAAGAATTTTAAATCAAGCAAATCCGCGTGGAAAGCTAATAATTAATATGGATAAACATAATCGTTCCTATCTCTGAAGATGAATTGTAGTATCATATTATATTCTATTTTGCTATTTTAACGGATTACAAGAATTCCAGAGTCATTATTTGTGGGGAGAGCTCCGAGCGATACAGTTATTTGCTGCGTCTCGGGTATGCCGGAAGAATTCGAAAATACAAGATCTTATCAATATTATGCGAATAATAATTGAATCTTATTTTAATTAGTTAAAATCAGAGTTACAAAGTCACTTAACAAGACAGTTGAACATTTTTTACGACAGCTGCGCAAAAAACAAAGTATGCATCGCCCGTAAACACTCCTGACCTTACGCTCTATGTAGTCAGCAGCGGAAGAACATGATCTGTTTGGTAGGAATTACTACAGACGAAACGGAAATCTTTTTGATCAGAAGATACGTATTTTTATATGTATCACCAGTTCATTTAGTTCAATATCTCTACTAATACTGTATTGATACATAAAAATACATAAACACTCACACCGGGCACCCAGAGGGGTAGGCAGAGACTACCAACTTCCATTTAGCACGATCCTGATATAACTCTCTCGCCTCCTCTACATCCATATATCTACGCATATATGCTCGTCGGTTAAGGGTACTCTTAATTTGACCCATTTTTAATATATCACCAATTTGGTCGACAAACTTTCTCCTAGGACGTCCCTTTCCGACTCTTCCATTCACTTCCGTAACATATATTTGCTTTATCAGTCTTTCTTCATTCATTCTTTCTACATGACTGAACCACCGAAGCATACCTTTCTTAATCCTGGTCACCGCATCATCTTGCAAACCACACTCTTCTTTTATCACACAGTTTCTCACCCTGTCACTCAGATTTAGCCTTAACATACTCCTTAGCGACCGCATTTCTACTGCATTTATTCTCCTCTCGTGCTTTTTCTACCACACCCAACTTTCACTACCGTACGTTAAAGTAGGGACTAACATAGCATTGTGAATTGCCATACGTGCCTTTTTTGATACATTCTGACTTTTCACAACCCCATTTACTTTATTTCCTGCATTCACCCTTTCTTTTAAAATGACCTGTTCATTAATGTAATCATCATTAGCAACTCGGCCGTTGACGACGCGAGTATGACTTGATCATCACACCACATCGTACAAAAGGCATTTGACGGTTAACTCATCCATTCTTAACCCGCATTCTTCAACTTTCAAATTTTCCAAACAACTGTCGATAAATAGGTTGAACCGCCACGGGGAAGCTACATAGCCCTGTCTGACACCGTTATTGATGCCAAACCAATCCGAGTAGGCCCCGTTGATCCTAACACAAGCACTAGAGTCCCTACATAGACATTAATTAATTTAAACCCAGCGATCAACCTAAACGAGTTCAGCGTTTGCCGTAACACATCCATGTCCACTCTGTTATAAGCCTTTTCCGAGTTCATGAACGCACACAAACTTTTTGGTTTTTTGCCAAAAATTTCCCCGCAATCATGCGCGTGGAAAATACTTGATCTGTACACCCCACTCCCTTTCTAAATCCCGCTTGCACATCCCAAATTTTTTCATCAGTTTCTTTCATAACTCTTTCAATTAGTACCTTAGCATACAGTTTTCCCACAATGCTAAGAAAGCTGATACCACGGTAGTTTTTACAGTCCTCCCGCGACTCGTTTCCTTACATATTGGGACTATCACGTATTTGCACCAATCTCCCGATACCCGCTTTAGTTCCCAACATAAATTAAACAAGGTGTAAAACAGGCCTGCCACCACTTCCTCTCCTCTGTATTGATACAAGTGATAAAATAAAAATTTTTGCAGAACCGAATTCAATATAAATAAAACAAGAACATCGTCAACATAAATTAAATACGAATTATTAAGGATAACTCAAAAACGATTGGTCAGAACTTGATCAAATTTATAATTATGGAACCACATATCGATATATAAAAATGAATTGATGTCCGTTAGTCCAGCTATAACTCGAAAACGGTTCGAACGATTTTGATTTTTTTTTGTGTGCGTTTGAGTGGATCCCTGGATGATCTAAACGTTTGCTATTGTCGAAATCATCCGTGCAAAGCCAAGGATCGCTAATCTCAAATAAAAAAAAGAATCATCAAAATCGGTCCACCTAGAAAAAAAAATTGAGGTAACACACATAAAAATACAGTTGAATTGAGAACCTGCTCCTTTCTTTGAAGTCGGTTGAAAATATAGTTCATCGTTCTTATATACCGTTATTGTATATCTATGTTATTTGTATTTCAGTAATAAGGCGACTCCGCGGCGCAGTGATTTAATAATTAATTGCGGCGCTGTGGGTCGCGGGTTCGATTCACGGAATAATTATTCGTTTGGATGGATGTTGTTCTGAGTCTGGATGTTTGTCTTTGCCAAATTTGTGTACGTAAAATACCCCCACGATATAGAAAAAACACCTAGTTTTTAGTAGGTTAAAAAAAAAACAAACGATCGAGATGAATGAAGTTATCGTAATATCGTACTGTCGATCACTGAAAAGAAAACTTACATTTCGTGTTTTAATCGATGAGTGTGATACTACGTGAAAGTCATTGAATACCCAATTACTAATAATTCTATGGTGATGTATTTGATGGAATATCTTTGCCATTGGTCTATATAAAATGGATATTACATTATACATGCCAGAGAGAGCGAGAATAGCTCTGACAGTGATCACACCGGATGCTGTGAGAGTGATTCAGTGATACAACCTGGAATTTTGGGAGAACTTGACCACCTGATTGCTGCTTGGTGAGAAAAGTGCTCCGATGGTGATGTAAATTTAAAGATAATGTGTCTGCATAGGCGCCTCGAGATATTATCGTCGTCAATTGTCTACTGGTTCAAGCTGCCGACTCCTATAAACTTCGCACATATTGCGAAAAAAGTTCTGAGAGAGTGTAGATAATTTTTTGAGTGTATTGGAGTTTATTCCTTAAGAATCGTTTCATATATCACGCACGGTATGAAAAATAGATGAGTAGTAAAATCAAGCGTTAAAAAAAGTGAATTTGTTTTCCTCTGCGTAACATATTCCTTAAGAACTTAACCTTAATTAAATTTTAGTATCTGGTAAAACACAGGGGACAACTAGATATCGTACAGCCAATGATACGATGTTTGCCACGACTCTTAGCTCATGTAATCGTAACTTCTGACGTATTCAATAATAACGTTAGTAACGTTATTATTGAATACGTCAGACGTTACGTTAGTTCACTAAATTAATAATGTTATATAAGTTGGTAATTTCTAAGTAATATAATTTATGTAATATATGTTATCAAATCTATATAAATAAATATATAGGTTCATTTACTTCCTTTGCCTATTGTAGGTACATATTTTAAGACAATCGTTTTCAGGAATAAACTCCAGTCACGCGTCGGCGCTGACACGCACAATTTTTATTACTTGATACTAGCAAAAGTACAATCGTATTCCATTACCAAAGAAGAAAAGGTACAATAATATATTTTGGGAGTCGGTGAACGAGAAACAGAAAGATTGATAGCAAGTAAACTAGTTTAATCTTCCGTCCGTGAACCACCCACGTCTAGAAGCATTGCACTGTCACTACCGAGCCATTATAATCGAATTGCAGACAGATTGAAGGCTTACGCTAGATTAGGATGTGCAGGCAGTAGATCAGTATTTTAATACTAGTTCATAACTGTAGGTCTGAAGTTATCACGGTGTGTTTTTATTGTAAAAGAGGGAAATATCTTGTGGCATGCCAGTATTGCAATATATCGAATATTGCATTCCGTCGTATCGTCATATCCGTAAACAAATTCAATTTAGTCCGTCGTCGCAAAGGAAGCATTTTTATAAATCGTTGATAACTTTATTATTAAAGAATAATTCCATTCTAAATTATTATTTCATTAAAAGATTTTTAGAATGCAATATGTTACGGATTGATTTCCATTTACTTTTTGTCGTTGAATTATAAAGCATGTAAATTCGCGGTCTGAAAACAATATTTTGGAATATACTGTTGACCAAAATAATCATCGTTTGGTACAAATGTAACTATGTTATAATAGGGTGACGACAGAAAGGAATCAACTTCATTGCCGATCGCAATTAGTATGGTTTACAAAATCAATTTATAAATTATACCAGTGATCCGATTTTACTTCCCACGGGTGATTCACCATCAGCTTTATTGTTATCTCGACAACAGCGCAACCTAACGGACCAATTGTGAACCTAAACCATACAGGGACCCATTCTAACACTCATAAAATTTTAATAAAAATCTGTCGAACCGCTTTTGAGTTTTATAATAATAATATATAAAGCGAGACAGCAATTGAATATTATATGTATAGAGAGATGACAGCAATGTGCAGTTGCTTCTTATAATAATTTATTTTTTGAATGAAATTTGAAACGAGATGTTTTTCTACCTTTCATAACTTTAGTGACCGAAAAGGTAATAGTTTACCCAATGATGTATGACTACAATGGATGGGATGCACTAAGTTACAAACATTTCAAAGAACAGTCAAAAGACGGGGACTGAGATGGAATGCCCCCTAGCCTGGCATTGTAATATCATACCAGACCTGCATGCTTTTTAGATATACAAAAGTTGATGTACAGATTGACATGATGTAGAAATTATATATTTTTATATACGTGGTAGAGCCATGCTGCAGGTATGTTAGTAGTATAGTTGTAACACGAATGGGTCGGCTCGACGGGGGAAGAACCACGCTCTCACAGAATACCAGCGTCAAATAGTAGTTTAATGCCGCTGTGTTTCGTATGGTGAGTGTAGAGAACCGGAGACCCTTTTTACTGGAAACGAGGTATTCCATCGAATTCCTCACGGGTGACAACGCATCTGCATTTTGATTCGTAATCGAGGATAGATGTAGATGTCTATGGGCCACAGCAACCACTTACCATCAGGTGGACTGTGTGCTCGTTTGTCACCCTATCCTACATAAATTTAAAAAAATTATAACAGTCAACACAATAAGTTTATTTATATTTTTATCCATCATTTTACACTTATCTCCTAAAGCTACCGTAAAAGTTCCAAGGCATTGCACACATTGCTGTAGTCAAGTTCCAGAAATCATCCTTGCGAAGCCAGAGCGGATTGCTAGTCAATATATAAAAATCAAGCCGGTTGTAGGTTCTTTTTGTGGAATAAATAAGTAAAGTTACGGCCTATATACGCCCTACTGCTGGGCTCAGGCCTCTCATCTAATTCTAATTAATAGGTAAAAAAGAAATTTTATACATCACCAAAACGTTTTACTCCATTAGATATCATTTTTAGTATTTCTGTTTAACGGGATTGAGGCGCAAAGTATTTAATAACTAAACATATGTTAAATGTAATGATATTCCGTTACAAAAAATCTTGTGTGTGGTAACACTCAAGATTTTTTTTGTAACAGGCTAAAATAAAATAGAATATTTTTTATTCAATATAGTTTACATGAGTACTTATTGAAAGTCGTTTATTCTTTCACTACTGGTGGTTCCGTAAGATTTCTGTTCTGAGAAAAACCAGCAAGAAACCGAGTAGTTTTTAAAGACAAAGTTCGAAATTAAAAAGGACTTTTAATGTCTCCAATACACCGAAATGCTGTATCACGTGTCGTTTTATGAAATAACAGCAAAATTAACTTTAAATGTTAAATGCTACTTCTGCCTCGAAGTCGAAGCTTATCTTAAAATAATTTACGGAAATGGAATTCCCTTGCCAGACACTGCAGCTCTTTAGTTTGTTATTTTTTTGCATTTAGTCATTTGGCTTATCCGCACTACTTTTCAACATTTTGCTATCGGAGCCATTTCATTTTCAGATGTTAAATTTATTATTAGCTTTTCTTTAAAGAGAAGAAAAATTTACCATCTCTCTGTTAATAAGAACAGTCCAAGGCAGGTAGAATTTTTTAAATGGTATCCTTGTTTCAGAACCTAAACAGTACAGAACGCGGTACGAATTGATAATCTTGGTACCGTATATTACGTAACTTAGGCCCTGTTCCCCTGGTCAAGGTATTTTTAGGTTATGCAACCATCTATTTGAAGCTACACCAGGATTTTTGTAAACATGAAATATCCAAATAGTCTCTTCTTACGACACGCATGGGACGAAATGGGGTGATAGATTCTCTTATTTCATCACCATTGTTGTAACTCTACGGTTAACTGCTCTGGTGGCCGACTTATGGCGGAAAATACACCCGAGAACACTGAACTTAATTTCACAAATTGGTGATGTCAGTAGCACTGTGTACTGTGTTCGTATTGATTCAGCACACACCAAGATCACCTGTCCAGCGTTGTGAGTAATTTTTCAATAAAAATGAAGTGACGAATTTACAGTCGACCGCATGGTTAGTGACTAGTGTAGCCCATGAACACAGGCAACCAACTTAAAACAGAGGAGGCTACTGATGCGGTCTTACCTCTGAGCACATAAATAAAATGCCTTGGTCTGTAAAAATACGTCCCTATATCCTTCAGACCGGAAGATAGCGGTGTAAGCCCTTCTATTTAGCGGCAGAAATAGCTAAGAATGCTTACCCATACAGACAGACGTGTGTGTGTGTGTGTGTGTGTGTGTGTGTGTGTGTGTGTGTGTGTGTGTGTGTGTGAGCGTGCGTGCGTGCGTGCGGGCGTGCGTGCGTGTGTGAGTGTGTATGTATGTGTGTGTGTGTGTGTGTGTGTGTGTGTGTGTGTGTGTGTGTGTGTGTGTGTGTGTGTGTGTGTGTGTGTGTGTGTGTGTGTGTGTGTGTGTGGTGTGTGTGTGTGTGTGCGCACGTGTGTTGTGTGTGTGTGCGTGCGTGTGTGTATGTGTGTGTGTGTGTGCCTGTGTGAACCGTTCGTAGGCAGAGAAGGAATCTTTCCTATCCACTTGGAAAATATCTGTACACGGCAGTGGGTCTTAAATGCTGTTTAAGGAAAAGAAGGAATTGGTAAAACATTATCATTTTATATAAATCTTAATAAACGTTATTTATTATTCTGTCGGCAAGACTAAAGGTCTTTTACAAGTCTCTCATGTTAATTAAAAATGAGGTTTTTGTTTCTAGGCTATTTAAATTTAAATATCTTTGTGCAGCTTTGACACAATGTGCATGCGACAGCATCAGAGTGGTCGTTTGACCCGGGGACAGGGAATTACACTTACCGCAAGCCAGCTAGTTTTCAAGCTAGAATGTTCTCGGAAACATCTATAAATAACTCGTAAGTTTCGATCTCTATTTTTATATATTATTTGAATACTTTAAAAGTGATATTAATAGTATAGTAGTATTTCGACATTTTAAGACACAATAACTGATCTTATTATGTCAATATCACAAACCCAAGTTACAACCTACATATGACCCACTGTTGGGTTCCCCATCCCATCCCTCCACCCATTTCTCTGAGGCTTATGAAATAATTATTTTGCAGTATTGCACCAGCTCGTGTTGACGGACTTATCATGCAGGCTTTCTCACGACATTTTCTATTACTGTATCAGCACTTAAAATTGCAATTCAACGGGTTTTCTAAAACGGAATTCTATAGCGGAACTCGGGTTGTTCGCGTACTATAAAATTTACGTCGAGATAAAATTTAATCTACCACGCTACTACGGCTTTAGCATCCTGTCACTATATGCACTGTTAAATTAAGACATCTCTAATCTAGTTAGAACGATAAACCAAACACTTAAACTAAAACGCATTCTGAATTTAAAAGATAAAAAGGACAGAATGTTTGAGATTTTTGTTATTAATTTTTTTTTCACCATTTGCCTATATTATATATAATTTTATTTCTGTTATATGCAATTATATTTTTCGGTAAAACTTTGCCAAGTATTGGAAAAAACTTGTGTTTGAAGTCGAGTCTTTACTGAAGTCTCGGATTAGGGACGACTAAATCTAGTCCTGCTGAATCCCCAGAAAGCACAAGCTTGCGCGTTCACCGCTAAAAAGAACCCTTTTGTCGTATCTCCTCAGTTTCATGGCACTCCCCTTGTTGCCTCAGCCAGTATCGGAATCCTCGGCATTGACAAATCGAATGATGTGCAGATTCGTGGTTACTTGGAAGAAAAGGCCAAATTGGCCTCTAAAAACTGGGCGTGCTCAACAGAGTGGGACGGTATTTCATACCGGCACGCAACCGCCGGCCTGCAACTTTACAAGGTGTAGGTTTGGCCTCACATGGTATACTGTTTACATCTCTGGGCCGGGGCTTCCCAGTGCCAGCTGATTCCAGATGGTTTGCCCCCTCTTCTATAAGAAAAAAAAACCGTTGACTCTACAGACCATCCCCGGAACTTTCCGCTAATTTCAAATGCAAAACGCTCCAAATTTCACTTAATATGACGTTTTTCGTATTTTAGAATTGATTGCCACATCTGTTTAAAAGTTATTTCAAATAAAGTATATTTTTGAAATTTGAAATTTTGAGATTTCTCCAATTCTACTGGTCCGAATCGGTTCAAATGGTATAAAAATCTAAGCCCTTTCGAACGCCGCCGAGTTCGTTTAAATCTTCAAGCCATTCACAAGTTATGAAGGGGTTACATACACGCACACAAACACACACACACACACACACACACTCACACACGCACGCACGCCCGCACGCACGCACGCACGCACGCACACACACACACACACACACACACACACACACACACACACACACACACACACACATACACACACACTCACACACGCACGCACGCACGCCCGCACGCACGCACGCACGCACACACACACACACACACACACACACACACACACACACACACACACACACACACACACACACACACACACACACACACACATACACACACACACATGTATGTGATAGACATAGTGACATTCTCGTAGAAATAGCCAGAACGACTTCCTAGGATGTCAAAACGTGGAGATCTGATGAGAACTCTATTTTCGAAAACCGTCGTGAAACCAATAACTTCCTGATTTTTTGAAAATCATTGATTTTCATAGCGGGAAGTTAACAATTCATGAACATATTTTTTTTAATTTTGTGCCTGCGTAATCATAGATTCTTATACGCAGATTCAACGAACTTTTTCATTAATATAATTTCTAAAATTATTCTTTTAAATTGTTTTCTACAAGTATCTAACTTATAACATATGTGATGTGGTTGTGAAATGAAAATCATGTTATAAATTCTATCAACTGAATATGTTGTATATATATTGTTTATAAAGTATTAAATTATATACTATATAAAGTGAATGTGTAGAAAATGAAAAGGTAGTATGTACCATAGACATTTACTACTTACTCATGTATCTGAGATTTCTATGTCGCAGGGGGAATATTGCTCGATCCCTTGGGGCTATCGACGCTATGTATTTATTTTCTCTTTTATGTCAGAGCTTTTATTAAAATTGTGTACTACTAGATAGGCTGGATTTAAAGAGGTTTTATATCGTAATATTCAAATATTACTCAAACTTCGTTTTGAGACTATTGAATTTGTAAACAACATTATAAACATATTAAATTTATAGTCTTTGTATATTTATATCTTTTGATGTTCAAACTTCAGAATAATGCAAATATTAACAATCAAACTGAATTAAAACTACTCTAAATATGGTGTAACATGTGAACGGAGTAGAAGTCTATGGCACTGATATTTAACAAAACATAAAAACAAAATATAAATAAATAAATTAAAATCATATCCACCCTATCCTGTGACCCTGCGAAGTGACAAGGTCAAAAATGCCTACTAAATTTATTGTTTTATTGCGCTTTGTAATGTAAGGTGGATATGATTTGAATTTCGATAAATTTTATTTAATTAATTAATTTAATAAAAGTTTTGTTTTTGTTTTTTGTAAAATATTAGTGTCACAGGCTTGTACTCCGTTCATATGTTACACCCCATTTTATTGTTCTAGAGACAAGACAAGACATTATCCATATATTCGTCTGCTTCTTCTGATTTTTGATTCAAGGTTATAAAGAAAAAAGTACAAAACATTAGCAAAAACGTTAAGATCTTTATGTGTAATTTTAGTTTTCAATAATATGTAGGTAAATTCACATTGCTTAGACCGATTCATCATCATCATCATTACAGCCCTTCACAAGTCCACTGCTGAACATAGGCGTCCCCCAAGGTATGCCACAAAGCACGGTCCTGAGCCACCTGCACTTCCGACTGACACTGCGACTTCCTGCATGTCTTACCAGGTCGTCACTTCATCTAGTGGGGGGTCGCCCTACACTTCGCCTACCGGTACGAGGCTGCCACTCGAGAACCCTTCTTCCCCAACGGTTGTCGATTCTGCGAGCTATAAGGCTGGCCCATTGCCACTTCAGCTTACTAATCCGTTGGGCTATGTGTGTCACTCTGGTTTTACTGCGGATATCCTCATTTCTAAGTTTATCACGCAGAGAAACTCCGAGCATAGCCCTCTCCATAGCTCGCTGAGCGACTTTGAGCGTCCTCATACGGCCAGCAGTGAAGGACCACGTCTCGGTTCCGTAAATCATCAGTGGTAACACCCACTGGTTGTACAACTTAGTTTTCAGGTTTTGAGGTATACGTGACGAGAAGATGTGTCGTAATTTCCCGAACGCTGCCCAGCCGAGTTGAATCCGTCGATTGACCTCTCGGTCGAAGTTGGACTTACCTCGGACCGATTGATTACAACTGATTCCGGAATACATCAAGACATCTTCGCATTTTTGGTAGCATTAATAATTTTGTGAAGCTATAGACTATTTTAAGATACTACTATTTATTTTAAGTATTATTTATAACTATACTGCTATGTAATGTAAGTTCAATAACAAAGTAATCTTAAACTTACTCAGGTTCTACTTAACTTAATATGAACTAGTAGTTTGGTGTTATATATGTACGCAAAACAGTGAGAAATTGTTGAAAGACTCCAATTAGACTGAAAGAGCAATTGGTGGAGACGAAGGTTTAATCAAATGCTGTTGACGAAGGTTTTTTGTGGATAAGAAACGCTAACGTAATTAAATCAAACAAGCCAAATAACAAAATGCTAGACTGGAGATAAATAACCATTTAATTGTCAAACGAAATAGAGAAACATCCACACCACTGTCCATTATTCTATGACGATATTTTAGTCAAATAAATCTGTTTGAAGTGGAAAAGTTTTGACGATTGATTTTTTTATTCGACTCTCTGTTCTCTTTCTCTGTTCATTTAGCACAGTAAAATTTCACGCTGCATTAATTCCTGATAAAGTTTTTGGCTTCAAGCCATACAGTTTGAACGAAGGAACCAGATATTTTTAAATTGCAGATATTCATTCATTTCTACAAAAAATGATTTTTGGAACGATTACACACTTTTTAATACATCTTATGTAATAGAACACTCTAATTAGTATATTATTAGCGAATTTACTCATAAATAATGACATTATTATATGAATCGTAAATGACTTTACTTAACGTATGTTCTCTTTTATTGTTATTGTATAGTATTTATCTAATACTTCATTGTAGGATATGGACTTGGCCATTGTATTTAGACTAGTTGACAATTTGGCAAGCACAAAGGCTATCGTACCTAACTTTGACGCTACTATTGTGCTCCCTGTCGCTGACTACGGTATTCTACATATTTCACAAATATTTTATAATATTTCTTTACTTACTCTTTAAATAGAGATTGTACAGATGTAATCAAAAACTAGGTGAAACCTGTATTTTGGAGTCAGTAAGTCTGACGAAGTCACAGCTCAATATATAGAACAACACCTAGCAGCTAATATGCGAAAGTTATATCGCTATACATCACAAAAAGAAATAAGATCTTCCTGGCAATTCGCATATTTATCACTGACGGCATTCACGGATCAAAATGGGGTAAATAATTGATTCTGTTACTCCGTCATCAAACGATGAAGTTCAAACTTAACCTTGACTTGAAAATGGGTTATTTTTAATTTATTACATATTTTCATACCTCGAATTTTAATAACATTGATCTTTGCAGTTCGGCGGTAATTCTTGCTCTTAACGACTCGAAAAAGAGACCGGAGCCTACCGGTGCATAGAATAACAAGGCGGACTGGAGGGGAGTAGCCATAGCATTTTTCCCCGATACAAAACTGTCACTGTCTGTTTCACTTTTTGTGGGGAAAATCTGCGTACGCTAAAATTAAAGTCTGTCACTACGAAACTCATACATAATTTAAACAATAAACTAACAATTTCACACACACATAGATACATTATAACTGAATAGCTCGGTAACAGCGACAACTCGGACTCAGACTCATATTGATCAGATCTGGATATTGCATGAGGCTGAGCGGCCTGTGTTGGTAAACAAATCTGAAATAACACGACCGTTAGTATTTTAATTTTTAAGTTTAAATAGAAGTGGATATCAATAATTTGCTCACGATATTATAATAAATGATTACCAATAAGAATATAAAATCATTGTGGTTCAATTGTTAAACAGATTAAATATGTTTTGGTAGTTCACATATGAATAAACACCAACTCTAATGACTTATTTTAGTTGGACCGAATTTTAACATAAATAATAAATATGAACTTTTTTAATTTCGTCCGTTTACGAGGTTTAAAATTGTAAGCATGGCAATTATTACAGTAGAATTAAAATAGAGCAAGGAAAGTGGCGCTTCGTCGGAAACAACATGACAGTGGTCTGGCATTTCGCCAGGCCTCCTCATTGATGGTCCGTGTTGCATCTAACTACAAGCCATATAATTTTTTTATTCACTTTAATAAATACGTATATAAATGAAGCCAGGAAAAGGTAATAAATGTAGGGTATTTTAAAAACTACTATCAATTTTAAATATTATTTGGGTACATATCGCAGACTTTTATACGAGGTAGAGCCACGCAGCAGCTGTATTAGTTGTAGCACGAATTGGTCGGCTCGGCCGGGGAAGGACTACGCTCTCGTAGAGTATCAGCGTGGAATTGTTTCGTATGATGTATGTAGAAAACCGAAGACCATCTTAGTCCTGAGTGGTGACACATCTACATTTTGATTCCTAACCGAGGATAAATGAACATGTCTGTGAAGCACAGCATCCACTTACCATCACCTGGACTATGTGCTCGTTTGTCACCCTTTTACTATAAAAACACTGAATAACAACGTCACTATTAAAAAGTGTAGAAAGGCGTTTTTAAAATGCAATAAATATAAACAGGCTATAAGTAAGTTGTTTTGAGAATACATTTGTTGCGTTAACTGTTCGGTAAGCGTAATCAAAAATTTATATTAATTAATTTCTGAAGAACTCGTAGAGATAGATATCTCATTTGTAATGAAGTTTAAAAACAAAACTAGAATACTTCTTTTTCGGAATAAAGTGTTTATATATGACATAGTCTAAAACTAATTGCTCTCTAACTATCACATAAACAAGATGAGGTCTGTGGTCAATAGTGGGCCATATACAGGCATAGTTTTATAGTGCCACATGTATAAGACTAATCTGAAACAGGAGGTACAGTCTCTTATCCTAACCTATACGACTTCTTAATAATAATGCAATAAGATCAAAGTTAGACTAGAATAAAGTATAAAAGATTAGGAAATAATTACAATAAAACAAATCTGAAAACCAACAGGTTATGTTTTTCTATAAATGTTGGCTTAAACGCGATTTCGAAATCGCAGCACATCATACGTTTGTTCTGACCACTAAGCCACGTTGTTCACTACAAAGTTATAGGAAATCTAAGCATTCGTCAATAAGAATCGGTTAAATTGAAATACGAAGTTGTTTCGTTAAAAGTTTTGTGGAATTTTAAAGATCCATGTCATACGGTGAGTGTCGTAAGAGGTGACTTGGGGATATACGAGTACCTAAAATATCTTATGACAATGATGGTATTTTGATAACTTTGATACTTGATAATTTTGATTTACGTGGTAGAGCCATAGTGCAGTTATATTATTAGCATAGTTGTAGCACGAATGGGTCGGCTTGACCGGGGAGGGACCACGCTCTCACAGAACACCAGCGTCAAATAGTAGCTTAATGCTGCTGTGTTTCGCATGGTGAGTGTTTGTCTACACTCAGAAACGAGGCATTCCATCTCAGTCCTCACGGGTGACAACGCATCTGCATTTTGATTCGTTATCGAGGATAGATGTAGATGTATATGGGTCACAGCAACCACTTTCCATCAGGTGGACTGTGTGCTCCTTTGTCACTCTATCCTATAAAAAAAAAACTGGACCGATGACCGTGGCAATCTTTTCCTACTTGAAATAGGACTCTGTCTAACTGTAGACTGTTATGCTGTGCTAATGAAAGGAAAGAAAGAAATGTTTGCACTTTATTATTTGAGTAATAAAAGCACACAAAAATGGTTTACTACCTCGATTTATTAGAACCTTAAATTGAATGACATAAAATATCAAATAGGATATTGCGCATGTGGACGAGCGGTTGGGGATCCATTAAGGTATAATAGATAATCGTTTATGATAAGCGTTTTGATTATTACAGTCTTCAATAATGGGCCATGTTGATGTTTTGAGTAATATACACTTGTAAATGTGAAGGATGAAGTTTACAGACACACAATTATATTTTCTGTTCCTGTTGAAATAAGTTTGTATTAAGAGTGACGGTAGATTACTAATAAGCGATAAAATGATAAGGTCCGAAAATGATAATTCCGAGGGTTCAACAAGCACATTATCCTTCGTCACTCACGGTTTGGCTTGGAGTTTCTTATCCTGGCTTAACTGAGGAGGAGGTTTTTCTATGAAAAAGGTATAAAAACCAGTGCCGAGGTGTACCAAAATACCGTCCTAACAAACGTAGTGGAACCTTTTACTCAAACAGTGTTCAAAAACAGACTGGATATTTCAACAGGACTCTGCACCAGCTCATAGGGCGCGAAGCACGCAAAACTGAATGACCGGTCATGGAATTGACTTTACCAGACATGAAGACTGGCCCTCTTCTAGTACAGATTTAAGCCCTCTGGGTTATAACATATGGCAACATTTGGAGGAGAAAGTCTGCGCTAAACCTACCATTAGAATTTGGAATCTCTTCGAGCATCTTTGGCTAAAGCAGCAGTAGAAATAGACATGAGTGTGGTGCGTGCTGCGATTGATGATTGGCTGCGTCGATTAAGGGCATGTATTCATAATAGGGGAGAGCATTTTGCAAGAGCAATTTGAATAATGTAAATAAAATTGTATTCTAAATTAAATTACCTTTCATTTCATATATAATTTCTATACAATTATTAAAAAGTGTATCATTAATTTTATAAGGAGTTTTTGACAGAAATTATGACCAGACTAAGTACAAGTCAATGATTTTGACACGAATAAGAGTGACATTGATCACGTTAAATATTTTTGGGGCCGCAATTTGTAATACAAGAACTGAAGTGCCCATTTAAAACTTTACCATCGTGTTAGGGCCCTAGTTTTATGACAAAAAGCTTCTTTTGCTTTTATGCTTTTTGACGGTTGATCAATGACATAACTCTACTGTACAATTATATTAGGCTGTAAATATGTTACGAGAAACTCTGTGATTCAGCAATAACTGCTTGATAAGTGCCAGTAATTTACACATTTGTTGAAAAATTTACGAATAATATCACTTTTCGGTTGTTAGAAGCTATAGAAGAAGCGAATTTATTTCTATGAGTTTTTAAATTCTTCCTTGTGAGCCTGCCACGGTTATGGCTTATCTCTATTATAACGCTCTCTCCGCAAGTCCGGTGAAGTTAAAAGCTTCCTAAATAATAGCATAATATCACCGAAAGACGACGACATTATTGGCGAGTGTCAAGATTGCAACAGATTAAAAGTTTTAAAGTACTTCTAGGATTGCAATACCTGATTATTTTATGACAGATTTGTAATTACTTGTTTATTAATTGTAACGTCATCATCATTACAGTCCTTCCACTGTTGAACATGCCTCTCCCAAGGAATGCTTAACTGTGTAATACGCGGTCTTTTGCCACAGCATCCATTGACTTTCTCCATGTCTTATCAGGTCGGCACTCTATTCAGAAGCGTGATGACCTACACTTTTCTATAGGTTGTCGGTCCTTCGAACAATACGACTAGCCTATTGCAACTTGGTAGTGTAGTGGCGGTGTATAACTACCCAGTACTTCATATCGTCCCGTGAGTGTCGTAAGAGGCGGCAGTAGGAAACTGATACAGAAGATGGGCAGCAGTATCTTTCTGATAACAACTTAAAATTATATAAACCTGCGGTTGGCAAACCACCTGCCAAGCAGGGCAACTATGGAAAAATCCCCCCTCCCCGCCCCTATTAGACAGTCCATGGAGGAGCCCTGTGTTCAGCAACGGACTTTAGTAGGCTACATTTTTTTATAGGAAGGAGACAAACGAACACACAGTCCACCTGATGGTAAGTGGTTGCTGTGGCCTTCGATCAACAATACCAGATGTCGGTTCGGCGCAAGAAATACATCTTAGTAAATAGGAGCGCACATGAGACGTGAGCTCTTGCTCATGAGAGTGTAGCTCGCAAGGCAATAACAGGAAAAACAAATTTATTTGTTATAACTTAAGGTTGATTTCACACTAAATGTTATTTCATTTATGTCTTTTCATAGTTTATATTCATGCAGACAGTATTTAGCTATGATTTTGTGCGTGACTCGTTATCTAGTTGGTATTGTTGATCGAAGGCTGTGGCCCATAGACATCTACACCTATCCTCGATTACGAATCAAAATGCAGATGCGTTGTCATCCGTGAGGACTAAAATGAAATACCTCGTTTCCAGTAAAAATGATCTTCGGTTCTCTACTTTCATCATACGAAACACAGCAGTATTAAGCTACTATTTTACGCTGGCATATGGTATATAATGAATTTATGTGTAGATTACACGTTCAGCTTTAATGATACGTTGGTATATGTCGGTTACTCTGGTTTTACAGCGGATATCCTCATTTTGAATTCTAGAGAAACTCCGAAAATAAACTTCTCTATAAATCGCTGAGAAACCTTTAGCTTCATGATCATTAAGTTCCATTGAGTATCCATGATTTATATATAATACGTTATCACACAGCACACGCAATGGCTATATATTCTTGTCAGTTGGATTCGTCCATTGACCTCTTTGTTAACCATGACATCGGAGCGTCAAACACCTCAGTTCCCACGTGACCATTGGTGCTGTAAAGCACCCGAAACGTCGGGAATTAAAAAGTTAAATTAAACGCGATAAAATCCGTAAAAATTAGTTTCATTTAATTTTTAATTTTTTTACTTCCGCGTGGGAACAGTTTAGATGATCACGATTTTTTTAATAAAGACATCAATAAACTTTAATGAATATGCCGGAAGTACATCGAAAATTGTTGATAAATTAATTTAAACAATTTAACTATCGACAAATGTTTATTTAATTTTTTGAATGCAGTCTTAAACTTTAAATTACCTTATTACATCCCGTAGTAGTCTTAAGAATTAAGTATGGCAAATGCGCGGATGACATCTGTACTTCAGGAGATGGTGGTGCTATAATATTGTTTTATGTTAACCGTAAAATAATCAAAAAGGTAAGCAGCCTCAAAAGTCTGAGACGTCTAGCACTTTCATTGCTAATCCAAATAGTTAAGCATAGTGTTGTAGTGAATAGGTGTAGCACATGCTTATTTAGTGGCATATGACAAAATAAAGAATATTATAAGATTATAACCCATTCACTGTCACATGCGCTACAATAGTACATTGCTATTGTCTTACTATTGTGTTTGAGAATCGGTGAATCCGATGGTTTGGATACAGAGGGTTTTTTATCAGAGCTAAAGTATTCTAAGAAAAAATACACAGTAATATACCTTTGTCATTATGAATTAAAATATTAAGATCACTATATATTGCACTAACTTTATGTTAGATACACCATCGATCTTTTTATACGATACTAGCGTTGCGCCCCGGCATCGCACGGGCGATTTCTGGACCTCGACAACAGCGCCACCTACCGAGTCCTATTGTGAATGTAAACTATCCTATTTGAATATAAACTATCCCATTGTGAATATAAACTATCCTATTGTGAATGTAAATTATCCTATTGTGAATATAAACTGTCCTATTGTGAATATAAACTATCCTATTGTGAATGTAAACTATCCTATTATGAATATAAACTATCCTATTGTGAATGTAAACTATCAAGGTCGAGCCGTTTACGAGTTGAAGCCAGGCTATCGGACAGCAATTGATTTTTATATGTATTAAACTATCTGATACACGGCGCGTTGCGGCCACAAAAGAAATAATTGTGAAAATATCGTTTTAAATTGGGAAGAATTATATTTCTTAATTAGGAATGATAATACATTGATTGAAGTTGAATGATACATAACTTTCAAATTTTGTCGGTACGATACACGCGCCACCTGCTGTAATTTAATTATACCATGCTTAGGATCTTCGCGCAAGTGTAACCAATAAGTTGACAAAATTTTAGCACAGTCTCATGAGCGGTATGGCAGAGTATAAAATAAGCCTTAGTAAACATTAATTTTTATGTATTAGATAATGAAAAATGTTTTATTTTCAGTTACACTAACTTTATAATGTACTTTGTCATTTGCGTAATACAGCCTACGGAAATAGAAATCCCGCAAAAATCATAAAGATGAAAAGGGACCAAGTTCGGCTCAAACAACTTTCGGGGTTGACGGCTTCGTTGATAAAATAGTTGAGATATGAACGGGTGTGATGCTCTATAACTGATTAAAGTATAAGGTTTATAATTTATATGAATGTATAATGTTCTTGGAGCTGCTATGGAATTTGGTGTCTGTTCAGATCTTAACACTTTCAAGTTTCTAAGGGACCTAGAATTGGCTTAGGTTTTTGATGAGTGAGTCAGTGTATGATAAAAATGGCACTTTACAGACCTCAATAACTCAAGAAATTTGATAAGGTTATTTTTGAAATTTAAGATTATAGGTACTTAACGTGACCTTATTAGGTATGCAAAATGACAAGTGTGCGTGTCAAATAGTTTTTGAGTTGAAGGGGTTCGAAAGTAGCCCGAAATAATTCATGTAAGTTACACGTTTGTCGCCCTTTTCTTTTCCGAACTTGACTGACACACTGCCTTCTGTCTAGATTTTAATATTTGATTGTATGTTACTTAAACCTATACATATAAATCAAATTGATGTGTCTGTCTCTGATATTGAAATAACAGGCTTCATTTGACAGGCCTGTTGGTCTAGTGGTAGTGACCCTGACTGCTATGCCGGAGGTCGTGGGTTCGATTCCCACCCAGGACAAATGTTTGTGTGATGAGCACAATCAGTTGTTCTGTGTCTGGGTGTAATTTATCTATAATATTTATGTATTTAGAAATATATAAGTATGTTTATCAGTTGTCTAGTACCCATAACACAAGCTCTGCTTAGCTTGGGACTAGATGGCGTTGTGTGATGGTTGTGGAATATTATTATTATTATTATTATTGGGCTCAGAGGGTAAATTGCATGTTATTAAGGCATAAGTAACAGTAATAATATCCTCCAGATCGGATTTCGGTCACGGCGGCAAGCCTCTACGGAGACTAGCCATCGGCGCAAAACAGGACAATAGTGACCAAGTGTATGCGCAAGCACAGATCTCTATTCACTCACAATCATAATTAGATGGGACGGTAAACCGATACGACCGGAGAGAGATCACGCGCAGGACCAACGGCTTTACGTGCTTTCCGAGGCACGGAGGTGAGACATCGCCAACTTCCTGACTCCGGGCTTAATAATGCTCAATAATTACCTTTTTGATCCAACCCGGGATTTGAACCCAGGACCTCTTGATCAGCAGTCGCACTACTACAACTAAGCCAAAGAGGCAGTCAATGCTTTGAGTAAGTAAGCGTTTAAAACATCTGTATGTCTGACTGTCTGTCCGGACTGTGAACCCATTGAGATGAAACTTTACGAGCCGATAGGGAGCAATGCCAGGAGGGATCCAGACTTTAGACTTTAGATTATCAGAAAAATTTGTTTAAAAAAATAACTAAAAATTTTTTAAAATAAGGGTCTTTGATTATCTTAAATCTAAATAACACCACATCAATACATACTATTCAGACAAAGCCGGGGTAGGTTCCTAGTAAGGAATAAATTAGGTACGTTTATTTTCTTTGGGACAACAAAACATATTAGTTTACAAAAAGTTATTACTTAAGTGTAAAGTACACTGGGAAGAATATGTAGCCAATTATATGTATATTTAAGTATTATTCTTCGCTTTTTATTCAGAAAGTCTTCTCGCTTCGCTTTTTTTTTGTTTGTCATCGTCAAAGAAAACTTTGTAACTGCGTTAAGAACTCAAGGTATACGTAAAAGTGAAAAGTAAATGATATAATATTTTAATACAAAATTACTAACGGCTTCTATAAAAAAAAAATTTTTATAGAATAGGGTGACAAACGAGCACACAGTCCACCTGATGGTAAGTGGTTGCTGCGACCCATAGACATCTACATCTATCTTCCATTGCAAATCAAAATGCAGATGCGTTGTCACCCGTGAGGACTGAGATGGAATGCCTCATTTCCAGTAAAAAGGGTCTCCGGTTATTTAATTATATGCTGTAAATATACAATATGTAGCAGCTCTAGGGGCCGGCATAATCGTAATAAGGTAGGGAAAAAAGTTTCTTCGTGTTTTATATACAATTTTAGAAACTTTTTTTCAAACTTTAATTACATTTTATTGTAATTTATATCATGTACCATTTAGTTGGATAACTTTTTGCCAACTTGTAGGTGAAGACATAATCCTGTTGCTGTAGATATCTTGGGATTTTTGATCGAAGAAATGCGACAAGTAGTTTTGACATTCCTTTCTTGATGTTAATTTAACACTACTCAAAGAATTCTGACGAGACCGAAACACGTGAAAATCTGAGGGCTCAAGGCCAATTATATGGTAGATGAATTAAAACTTCCCAACCAAGCTCTCTCAATTTTTGCTGAGTGTCCATAGATGTGTGTGGTCAGGAGATGGAACTTTCGGAGATAGAACTTCACCCTGTTTACACCTTTATGCAGTTGGATAGGTTTCGTACTCTGGGTCTGTCCTTGGATAGCCATCGTAGCCCTACTGTACAAACTCTTCAGCTCTTTGATATACGGACAGACAACTTGGCATCGCTGAAGCGACTGTAGCACCGCCCAAATTTCCAATTCGCCCAAATTTAAAATTCAAGAATTCAAACCCGCGGCCCTCAGTGCCGCGTAGTTAATCGACGGCATCACAGAGCCGTCTAAATTCATCATATATTTTTACTATTATTGCTACCTTAAATTATATTAAATGTATTCCGATGTAGATTTTGAGCATTACATTGCAATAGTGCATTAACTTGAAGTACATTTAGACGTACGTCATCAAGTCAGTGGCGTGACTGACGAGGTCTTCATGCAGTGTCGGCGTCGTCGAATTACCAGCCACTGCATGTATATCATGTGTTTTATAGTGTACGACGCGTTATATAATTTTCTCTTTATACCGGCACAAAGCGATGACGTCGTCGGTTACATGTCTACGGAGTGTCGTTCGTATTAAATCTCTCTGACACACAACAATCTCACAAACTGGAGAAACGTTTGCTTTTGTAACAGATGGACTTCGAGCATATGTTGTGAGCATTAAATGCTCAAGATACGTCCTCTATTGTTTTGGATTACAAGAGGTATGTGTTGTAAAGTTCGACTTGAGGTACTCCTTACACAATAATGTTCAAAAAGGAGCTGGTATTATATATACGAGAGAATACTTCCGATCAGTATAAGCGTTTAATTATCGTAGGAATAAGATCAATTATATTCTAAATAAATATACGAAAACCACTTGTTTATATGTATAGATAACTATGCTGTGCAATACTATATGTAACACTAAGTATTTTATTTATATGCTTATCTAATTTAAAAAAATCTGCAATGTTAGCGCTGTTAGCCTAGGCGGTTCTTACAGCTTCATCTAACTCAGAGCTGATTAAAAAAAGAGAAAGGCAATGAAAATGAGGATTATGATGATTAAGGTTTGTGATTTGGTATTGTTACTATCATCATGTCGCCTCTCTGGTCCTTTTTGAGCAATCTAACCACTGTCCGAGTGGGGGAGTGCGGACCCCCGCCCCTGACTGCTCAGCTCGTGCCGTTCGATGATTTTATTTATATGTAAAAATAATATATATTTATGATACATATATTTTATAAAAGCTATTCCATTGTCTTTATTTTGTAACCACCTTCGACGTTAATACCACTGCCCTGAGTTTAATGGCACGCATAATGATAACAATAGGTTGATTTTATGGTAAAAGCATAAAATCAACCTATTGTTCTTATGTATCGTGTAAAGTTCAATAAAGAATAAATAAACTCGGTGTGCCATGACCATGAATAATTTCCTTGACATAACTGGCCTAGGAAATTATTATCCGAAATTTAATTCTGTTTTAGAAAAAAAAGTTCGTTATAAAACTCCCAACTAATAATAAATAACAGATCGGGTTATGTTAGTCAAGAACGGGATTACTGGAAAGGGCGGATAACCGGACATCCGGCGGAACTATCTAGCTTTTCCTCGCTACATTAAACCTTGTGAATTATACTTTATATGATGTATAAAAATAAACAGACTATCTTTGATCCAATATTGATTTTATGAGAGTAGTCTGGCCAAATTTCAAGTTTTCATATCCAATTTGAATTGCTATTGAGACTTAAAATTAAACCTTGACGTTTTAAAACACTAACCGCTCGTTGTAGTCGCTGCTTATAAATAAGATAGACTAGTTCCTCTTGAATCGCGCCGTCTATTGATGAAAATCGCATCAAAATACGTTGCGTAGTTTAAAAGATCTAAGCGTACAGAGCCGGGAAGCGACTTAGTTTTATACTATGTAGAGATGGGCTCTTACGTAATTCCGCAGTCATATAAAGAACGCCAATAATTTTATTGCTTATTTTTTTTAAACGTTACCTCTATACACCATACACTCTAGGATTTTCTCCTGCATCGTGGGGGCAGTTTACAAACATAAATTTCACAAGAACAAACATTCAGACCCGGAACAATTACTCGTTGGCCGTACAAACACTTGTTTCGTGCGGGATTCGAACCCCTACCTTGTCCTATTGCGTTACTGTTAACGTTATAGCCTCCTACAGTCTACTGCTGAGTATATGCGTTCCCCAAAGACTATATAACCACTTGTGGTTATATTTCTCTATGGCGTTCCCCAAAGATTGGCTCGTAGGGGGATATTTGCCATAGTTGCCAGCGGATTGGCAACCGCAGTTTATTTTTATTTTTAGTCATTATTAAAAATAATCTTCTGCCAATGTCTGGTTTGTTTTCTTCTGTCGCTACTTACGACACCCACGGGATGATGTGGGTTAGTGGATATTTTTACATCGCCACTACAAACCGGGTTCGATCCACGTCGGCACCAATGAAATTGTTAATTGCAATTTTAAGTGCTTGTTTTAGCACGTGCTCGGTGGCGAAGAAAACATCGTGATGAAACCTGCACGTCTGAGAAATAAGAAAAAAAATATTTCGAAGACATGTGAAGTTCGCCAACACGCGTTGGTGCAGCGCGGACACTTCCTTGCCCTAAAACCCTCTCAGAAATGAGAGGAGGCCTGTGCCCAGCAGTGGGACGTATAAAGGCTGTAACTTTAAGATAAATATTTTGGAGTATATCTTATCGATAGAGGCCTCAATTTTAAGTTAGGAAGGTGTTTTTCTTTTTTATAGCCTGTCAAATGTTTACTGTTGAACTTAGGCCTTCGCCAGAGACGGCCTCATCAATGTTAGATTTGCGATGGTTGTTAGGGCGCAATTACACTTGGTCGTTAGCCCTTATTCGAGGTTACGAAAGATATTACTCGAATTCGGGCACCCGATGCATTATTTACATTGTTTTACTCGTCGTTGAACTTATCTTCCTGTTGGAATAAAACTAAAAGAAAGCTGGAATAGATTGTACGAAGACGGGCGTACTCGACTCCATTCATTTACACTTAGTCATTTGTCCAAATTCCATAGGCAATCGAATATTATATAAATTAATTATAAAAAACGGCGCCATTACGCTTCGCAGGCAGGTTGGCAACCGTGATTTTTTGAAGTAAAAAATACTTTAGAATCGTTGTAATTTGAAATTCAATGAAACGAAAAAGTGACACTAAAAATAGACAAACATATTATACATTTAGCCTGCGAAAGAATGAGATAGAATGCAGTAAATTAATAACAAAAATGAATTATTAATATTTTTCTTGAAAAAAAATAAATAAGATTTCACTCCTACCGCGGGTGAACTGCAAACATATAGTATATTACACATATAATATAAATACGTATTATTTTGGGTTATTATCAGTTATCAGAAAGATGACCCTGCCCAGTTCCATCTGTTTAAATTCCCTCTGTGGCCTCTTACGACACCCATGGGAATGATATATGAGGTAGAGTATTTTCTTACACCGCGAATGCACGGCGTAAGGAAATCTCTCCATACAGAAAACGTTGAACAGATTATGATAAAATTTATTGTAAAGGTGTCTGAGGCTTTTGAATAATACACAGGATCTTATCTCACTTCCCGTGGGATAGCTGTTAAGCATAATTTACATTTAAACGGCTCAACGGATTTTGATGAAACATGGTATAAAGATTTTTTAGGTCCTGAAATAACATACACAATACTGTTTATCTCAAAAAAATACACATTTCCTGCGGAACATAAATTTAGCAGAACTTTTTTTTCATTTCGGGGGTATGTGAGTGTTTATTGAATTTATACAATGTGGGTACCTAAATACTCTGAAATGGTTAAAATATAAGAATCTCAATTGATTAAAATAACTTTTAGCGCGAAGTTGCGTGGCAATTGTTTTTTTTAATCACAAGTTGGAAGTTCATCATTCGTAGCAAAAAACAAAATTAACGCGAAAATACTTTAGGAAAATATTTTTTTTATGATTTTATAAGTTCACTTTGTCCGCAAAATCTTCAATCTGCTCATCTTCAAAATGCTTTTGGAAGGGAAGCACTTCATTTGAGCACCGTAAGGTGTTGGTTTGCAGAATTTGATCGTGGCCGTGCTTCTTTCCATGATGAATTTCCTAAAGGTTGAATCTCTTCTACGATTACTGAGGAAAATGTAGCTATTGTCTGGTGACCAATTGAAAATAGGCGCATCATAGTATGAGCAAAATTAAAAGAAAATTACATCAACATATAAAAAAGTTGGAAAACATTGTTTTCCGCTGGATTTGAACTCAACTCAAAACAAAAACGGGCTGGAGTTGATTGTGGTAAAAAATTGTTAAAGTATGATCACAGACATTCAAATGTTGTGTATGAGGTGTATGTATATATATGTATATATATATAGTATGAGGCCCAAATCCCCCCCCCCCCCATCAACATGGTAGCGGAATTAAATAAAGATAGACTACCCCAGGAGGGTACCAGCACCCCTGGAGAATCCCTCGCTGAGCATCCACGACCATGTTTCTCCACTTCTGAGCGTGGGTGCTCAGGCTGCCCCGCGTATTCTGGGGGGGGCGAAATTCCGCTCAAGACTACAACTGCTCGGGGCAAACGGAGCAACAAGACCAAGGCGACCCCTGCCACGCTGTCCGTGAATTTCTGCAATATCAGGGGACTTCACTCTAACCTAAACGCCGTCCACTACCATCTCGAGACGGCGAGGCCGGCTCTGCTCTTTCTGACCGAGACGCAGGTGTCCTCTCCGGCTGATGTTTCGTATCTCTCCTACCCGGGGTACAAACTGGAACACTCCTTTGTGCCTCGGGCTGGAGTTTGCGTTTACGTCAGAGAGGACATCTGTTCTCGACGCCTCGGCAGACTTGAAGGTTCGGACCTGTCCATCCTTTGGCTACGCGTAGACAGCGACGACCATCCGCGCGTCTACGGGTGCCTCTATAGGTCCCACAGCGGTAATGCCGAAACAGACCGACTCTTCGACCACGTCCAAATGGCTGCAGATTCGTTGCTACAGCAGATCCCCTCCGCAGAGATCGTGATCCTCGGCGACTTTAACGCCCATCACGCCGAATGGCTTGGTTCACGTTTAACCGATCATGCGGGGAGATCTGTTCATGATTTTGCCTTGGCATATGGTCTGACACAACTGGTTACTTCGCCTACGCGGATTCCAGATGTGGAGGATCATGCACCTTCCCTGTTGGACCTTC
This sequence comes from Parnassius smintheus behrii, assembly GCA_036936625.1. NCBI lineage: Eukaryota > Metazoa > Arthropoda > Insecta > Lepidoptera > Papilionidae > Parnassius > Parnassius smintheus. The sequence continues at coordinate 34,135,749 of JAUPFT010000001.1, read as the reverse complement.
TGCTGACCTCTCACCCGGACGGATATCAGATTTCCGTCGACGCCCCTTTAGGCTCCTCGGACCATTGTCTGGTCCGGAGTGTTGTGCCACTCACGCTGAGATCGCGGTTGCATTCTGCAGGCTGCCGCCGTGTTTGGCACTATAGGTCAGCCGATTGGGATGGGATGCGGTCTTTCTTTGCATCCTACCCTTGGGGGCGGGTTTGCTTCTCGCCGGATGATCCCAACGTTGTTGCGGATTCTGTTACTGATGTGGTACTTCAGGGTATGGAACTTTTTATTCCTTCCTCTGTGGTGCCCATTGGAGGCAAATCTCAGCCATGGTTTGGTCGCTCCTGTAAAATAGCATCATGCTATAAGCAGGAGTGCTACCAAGCCTGGGTTGATGCATCAGCGTCCCGGGATGTAAACACCAGCGCTCTAAAAAAGAAGTATAATTCCGCCTCTAGGTCCTTCAAAAGAGTCATTGCCAAGGCAAAGTCAGAGCACATAGGCAGAATTGGCGAGAAACTAGTTCGCCTTCCTTCTGGAACCCGTGCATTCTGGTCTCTCGCCAAGGCTGTCCAGGGGAATTTCTGTCAGCCATCTCTTCCATCTCTGCACAGGGAGGACGACTCACTGGCCCATACTGCAAAGGAGAAAGCCGATCTTCTAGGCTCCTTCTTTGCGTCTAACTCGACTCTCGATGACGGGGGGAGTACGCCGCCGACCATCCCGCGGTGTGAGTGCTCCATGCCGGAAGTGCAGTTCACACAGCGCTCGGTTCGCAAAGCACTCCTCTCCCTGGACATCCACAAGTCGAGTGGGCCTGACGGAATCCCCCCAATTGTGCTGAGGACGTGTGCTCCAGAGTTGGCACCGGTTTTAACGCGTCTTTTCCGGTACTCCTACTCCCTAGGCGTAGTCCCAAAATCATGGAAGACTGCTTTCGTCCACCCGATCCCTAAAAAAGGCGACCGCTCAGACCCGTCCAACTACCGGCCAATCGCCATCACCTCCTTGTTCTCCAAAACAATGGAGTCCATTGTAAACTGCCAGCTCATGAGGTACCTTGAGGATCACCAGCTGATTAGTGACCGCCAATACGGTTTTCGCCGTGGTCGGTCAGCTGGTGATCTTCTGGTCTACCTCACTCACAGATGGGCGGAGGCAGTAGAGTTCAAGGGGGAGGCATTGGCCGTTAGTTTGGACATTGCGAAGGCCTTCGATCGGGTTTGGCACAAAGCGCTTCTTTCGAAGCTCCCTTCCTATGGGCTTCCCGAGAAATTGTGCGATTGGATCACCAGCTTTCTTGCAGATCGGAGCATCAAGGTCGTTGTAGACGGTGCAAGCTCCGATTGCAAGCCTATTAATGCTGGTGTTCCACAGGGCTGCGTGCTATCGCCAACGCTGTTTCTTCTGCATATCAATGATATGTTGCATACCCGTAGCATTCATTGCTATGCAGATGACAGCACTGGTGATGCTCTTTACACCGGCCGAGCCAATATTTCTCGGGAAAACGTCTCCGAGTGCCGGGACAAACTTGTGTCTGAAGTCGAGTCTTTGCTGAACAGAGTCTCGGATTGGGGACGACTAAATCTAGTCCAGTTTAACCCCCAGAAGACACAAGTTTGCGCGTTAACCGCTAAAAAGAACCCCTTTGTCGTATCCCCTCAGTTTCAAGGCACTTCCCTTGTTGCCTCAGCCAGTATCGGAATCCTCGGCGTCGACATATCGAGTGACGTGCAGTTTCGTGGTCACTTGGAGGGGAAGGCCAAATTGGCCTCTAAAAAGCTTGGCGTGCTCAGCAGAGCGGGGCAGTATTTCATGCCGGCACACCGCCTGCAACTTTACAAGGCGCAGGTTCGACCGCACATGGAATACTGTTCCCATCTCTGGGCTGGGGCTCCCCAGTGCCAGCTCCTTCCACTTGACCGCATCCAGCGCAGAGCGGCTCGAATCGTCGACGACCGAGTGCTTTCCGATCGGCTCGATTCACTGGCGTTGCGAAGAGATGTTGCATCTCTTTGCGTATTTTATCGCATCTATCACGGGGAGTGCTCTGAGGAATTGTTCGGATTAATCCCAGCCGCCAAATTTCGTGAACGCACGACACGGCAAACGTCCCGATACCATCCACACCATCTGGATGCTTGGCGGTCCACCACTGTACGTTTCACAAGGAGCTTTCTTCCACGTACAACCTCTCTGTGGAATAGTTTATCACCGGCGATTTTTCCGGACCGATACGACCTGGGGACCTTCAAGAAAAGAGCTTACTCCTTTCTAAAGGGCCGGCAACGCACCCGCAATTCTCCTGGTGTTGCGGTTGATCATGGGCGGCGGTAGTCACTTAACATCAGGTGAGCCGCATGCTCGTTTGCCCCCTCTTCTATAAAAAAAAAAAAAAAAAAAAAAAAAAAAAAAAAAAAATGATATTGTGACAGGAGATGAAACGTGAATATATTGTTACATTCGGAAAGAAAACAAAAGTCTTCTGTATGGGTGTTCGAAGGCGAGAGCGAAACAACAAAATTAAGACAGGCAAAAAGCGCGAAGTAAATGTTATTGCGTTTTTTTTATTCCAGACGGTTTCTGTCTATACAATCACATGGATGGGCAAAAAACAGTTAATGTCGGTACACTACCATTTGTTTGCCTAGTTTCTTTAAAAAAGGGAGGGAAAAACGACAAAACAAAGTAATTTTTTGGCTTCTGCAAAGGTGGAACTCGTAATCCATCCCGCACACAGTCCAGAACTCACACGATACGATTTCTTTATTTTTTCAAAAAATAAGTTTAGATGAAAGGCTAGAACATTTACGGAGCCAGAAGAGGTCGTATCGGCTTTTAAACTACACGTGAAGTAGATGCTCTCCCATGGTCCTTATGTTTACAAAAATGATTTAAACGAATGAAAAGTATTTAAAATGTAATGGCGAATACTTTAAAAAGTAGTAAATATATTATTTTACATATAAATTATTAGTTATTTATGAGTTACGCAAAACTTTCAGTGTAACAAACCTAAAAAAATGATATTATACATCTAATATAAATAAAATTAGAGTAAAGGGTCTGTCGGAAATGTCAAAATCACTGCCTTTTATTCAAATTTTTTGCATGTTAATTAAACATGAACATGAACAACAATTTTTAAATTTTTTGTCTGCCTGTCCGAGCTGACCCGATTTTCGTAATGCCTGTAAAATAAATGATCTTTGATTATCTTAAATCAAATAACGCCACATTAATATACCTACACAGGTGAAGCCGGGATTTGTCGTTAGTCAAACATAAAGTAAAATAGTAACGTTATAAACATTTTAGCTTTATTTTAAAATTCTAAATTTGTCATTTGTAAATTAATTATAATACACGTCAAGAGAAGGCTAAAAAGTTTAACTTCCTGTAGCCCGTCACGGGGAATAAATTTAATAAATTAGAGTTCTGTTTAAACTCGTACAATTGGAATGGTATGAAGTTCGATAAATTTCATTTTGGTAAAAAACTTTGTCCTTATTTCTTTTTGAGGACGGGGATAAATAGCTTCAGGCTAATGGTATGAGGGTTATAGAGGCTGTTAGGCGCACGGTTGTACAAACGGGAATCGTGTCTCTACACATTCAGTGACAGATGGTCCCACCTCTGTGGGGCCATCTGCTACATACTCACCCCCAAAGATCCGGTCTAGGTCTAGGCCCTACTGTTTTTACGGCTGCGAAAGCGTTCCCGTAGCCCTGCCTATATGCGACGAAGGTGGAACACCATGGGGTTTTCCGGAGTCCGACATAACCCGTCCTTAGCCCCTCGAGGCAGGTATGCCTAGGCATTTCCCCATGTAAAAAGGCCCTACTGTTTTAGAGTTATATATTTTGTTTAATTTTCGAAAAGTGCCCTAATTAATCACCCAAACCTTAATAAATTTGATAAGTATATAATTTTATTAGTATGGATAAAAACGTCAAAATCGCCGTTTTTTATCTTCATCTTGACTATTAGTGTTATTCTCTTAGTGCGGATAGTTATAAAAAATAAATAAAAATAACACACAATAAATCGAGCGCAAAATAGAACAACAGTTCAGTTTGCGTAAATAACGTTGTAATGTAACGTTAAGTTATGAGTCTTCCTAGGCCAGTGTTTCTTAACCTGTGATCTGCGTACTCCTGAGGGCCGCGAGTATGTCCATGGGCGTCCGGAGTCTTTTCTTTATACTATTAACTATAACAAAACGCATTTATAATAACGATAACAAATTACGCATTTAAAAAAAAGTAAGTATTGTTTGTATCTGTAGTACTAAATTTTATTGCTGTTTTTTAAAAGGGGGGTCCTTGATGATTGAGCTTGATTTCCTAGGGGTCCGTGGCCGAAAAAGATTAGGAAATGCTGATCAAGGCAAAAGTAACGAGTAATTCAAGTTTAAAAAATGTCATGAACAATAGATAACGCTGGAAACGGCGCAAACTGAATTAGAATTATTCCATCAGTTTTAGAATTTTTTTAACGCAGTGCAAAGTTGTATTTAAAGTATTTTGATCAAACTTATTTAACATAAGTAATATTATATCAATGCGATTCTTCTTCTTTTAGTTTTATTTTGAGTATAAAATATGTTTTATACATATTTATTATAATTATTGTACAAACTACTTAAAACTGTGTGTATGTGATTTTTCAAAAACTCTATGGTTAGCGTTAAGTGCATTTATCGGACTCAGTATCCAAACGAATTTAATTTAAAAAAAATTAAATTAGATGAAATAATAATAATATAATAATAATAATTTAATTTATTTCAGACCCACATACAGTCCATAATTATGTTAGTAAATTAGCTTAACCTATGTTAGTCTTAAATTATTACACAAACAATTTTCATAACAATTATTTTTTTTATTTTTGGCACCCCATGACACCAGGCACATGCAAGTGCATACGCATTCAGTGCCCTAAGATGGGACAATCAAATCTATCAGATATTGCCCTCAGAATGCTATTGAAACTCCCACGAACCCTGCGCATGAGGGATTCTATTCTCTTTCGAATTATGGCATGAAAATAGTCCGTATCGTACGCTGTAAACATCCCTGAAGCGCTACAATATCGCGGAAATCCCATCAGCATCCTGAAGGCATTATTATATTAATGCGAAATCCTGGCAGAGATCCAGCATCAATGCTCAATAGCACTTAGTTCTGGGCTTGTGTCTGGCATTGAAACAATTATTCTTCCATGCTTTATATATTTATATATTTTGGTGATTCTTCGAGTATTTCAGCTTTAGTTATATTTTGTCATGACAAAGACATCATGGTAACTAATCTTAGTTGGCTTTCAGCTGACAGGAGTATTAATTGTTATTAATTGATTTTTCATATAATATTTCGATAGGAAATGAATTTGATATTGTAACCATTCACATTTATTATTGTATTTTTTATTGTAATAAAAATGATTGCTATTTTCAGATGGACGGTATAAAATACTTCAAGTTTATCCCGTTATGTTCAATTTGTACTTTGCGTAAAAACAATATATTTGTATATAAGTAAAAGTTTAATAAGTAATAAAATACCTTTAAACGAGCAATTTATAATTAATATATATTAGCAAATATATATATATATATATATATATATATATATATATATATATATATATATATATATATATATATATATAATATTTATTATAGCCCCCCGGCAACACACTCGTCGAGTGGCATGGGGAATAGCGAGAAAAGTTTGCAAAGACATAGTGTGGCCACAATACTCGTCTAATATGAGCACGAGTGGCTGACCACACACTCGCGCAAACGCAGTCCGAGTCGAGCGCTCGGTACGGAAGCACGTCGATGATTTGTACATGACACGTGATATAATAGTATATACCTATTATCATCATTAAGCCATATCATTACATGAGTAAATTATATACAGAGAAAAAGTTATCTCGCCCACGACGACGTATATTTCTTTTTATGACATTGATATAATTAGCTGTAATAAATTTTCATAGCTCGCACGCTCCAACATTTTCAACATCTATTGTGTTGCAAACACGAGCTACCTAGTGCGGAGCGTTGTGGTTAATTGCGCGAGTAGAGCAGTGTGTGAACAGATAGACAATATCGCGGCCGCGCGAGGAGTATAGTGTTCCAAGCTCTAAGGATTTTATACTTTAAAATGTGAATTTAGAGATTTAACATTGATTGTAAGAGAGTATAATATGAATATATGGTTTTTAAGTCTTGGATTTATAAAAATATATATTTAATTTTTAAATTTAGTTGAACAAACGGGAACAGTGGAAAGTAGGAGCTGTCTGCTACTTACTCAGCCCTAAAGATTAAAGCCTTCATTGTTTTGCTGATGTAATATAGTGGCAAGCATGTAAAACTGCGAGAAATCGATGCAATTAGATGGGGATAGCTGCTAAACGACGATATATTACGACTAAGTTATGTATACATATCGCATTAATTGCTTTAGATATTTACCAAAAACTTAGCCTATTAGACCTATGTGCAATCACATGAAAAAAATCAATATCAATCTCTTGCAATGCTCAAAGAAATTCAAAATCAAAAGCAAACTTACATATTCAAGCATTTCTCAGCAAAGCTGGTTCAACGACTTCGCAAACCACCATAAAGCACAAGCCAAATATTTCGCTAATTGGTTATTTCCTAGTCTACAGTCTGACAATAATAAAAACTTAAATGGTTGGCGAAATAAAATTTGGACGGCTTAACAAATTAGGAAATACAATGTGCAAACAGTAATAACTAAAACGATACAGGAACTTAAGTCAGAGAAAAAATTAGCGATGATCCGTCCTATAAGAATGGCGATAATCGATTTTTTTTTGTTGAATTCTTTGAAGAACCTCATTATTGAGCGCAGAAAAATCAAAAGACATTACCTCCTAGTTTCAGTATTTTACTTAGTACTTAATGGTTATTGCTGTTGTATAATACCCAGACCGAATTATAATTTAACAAATTGGAATTAAAATACACTTTAATAGCTATAATTAAATTTCTAATTAAGTTCGGCTGCAGATGCTATGTTTTCAGGTATATGTACCAATGTAGCTTTATTAAATGTTAAGCAAATATCTTGATGTACAACCTCTTGGAAATAAAGATCTTATTACTATTATCTCGATTATAGCATCCTCATTGACACACAACATAGCCATCCTTTTGCTTTTGTCAAATAAGAAAAATCCATAGAATACTACAATACATCCATAATTGAACGGAGAGTGGGCGGAGCCCGTGTAGCCACTAACACGTCAATTCACACTTATAAATGTCAACACAATCAATCGTTTTCAATTTTCGTGTCGCTGCATGCAAATTAATAAAAAAATGGCAAATTGTGCAATAATTACGTGTCGAAATAACAGCGGTAAATAAAAATTAAATAAAGGAGACATATCCTACAACCTGTAAGTAGAAACTATTTATATTTTGTAAATATTAGAAATAAAAATAAAGAAATATTGATGTCTCAAAAACATTAATCAAAAATTTTAAATGTGTGAATTCGCTCAATCTGTCAGCACAGCGAATCGGGTTTGAAATAGTGATAATACGACGTAATTGCTTGTATGTGTGCTCCCAGCGACGCCGATCCTCTATTTTGTAAATAAAGTCGACAGCCATTATGTTATGTATTATAGTATTCTGTGGAAAAATCTGACTAACTAACATTATCTTATAACTGTCAGAAAAATTTGAGCTTGCTCAAAATCTTACTACCGCGCCTTAAATTGACGGCGTAATAGAATATGTCGTAAAATGCGACAGAGGGACAAAACAACAAAAAAGTGCGGTTGTTTTCTTACGTCGTCACTGTACGGCATGTTTATATTACAGAATATTTTCTATATGTTAATTTTCCGTTAAGAAGAAATATTAAAAAACGTAGACACTGGAAGAAGGACGATTATGATTATAGAGTAGTTATACGGTCAGTGAATGTAATTTGTGGTATTAATTAACAATTAAAAAGAAGGTAAATGAAATCGTATACTTGGGGAGTGCTTTCAGCCGGGATGGAAGATGTGATTTAGATGTGGATAGGCGTGTCGCTGCCGGGAACAAAGTCAATGGTGCCCTGAATGCATTAGTCAAAAGGCGAGGCGTGTTGAAGAGTGCACACCTTGCAATACATAACGCAGTGTTGGTACCGACTTTGTTATATGGCAGCGAAACCTGGGTATGCCAGAAGAAGCATAAAAGCAAGTTGAATGCAGTGGAGATGCAATCTCTTCGTAAAATGTGTGGCGTTACCATAGCTGACCGAAAGCGAAACAAAGAGATTCGCAATATGACAGGATTGAAAGATGACCTTATCACAAAAATTGATAGGGGCGTACTCCAATGGTTTGGGTACGTTGAGCAAATGAGTGAAGACCGAATGGTGAAGAAAATATATAGAGCGAAAGTAAATATTAAAAGGTGTCGAGGTAGACCGAGACTAACTTTCGAAGACCATGTGAGCAAATTGCTCGAAGAGGGGAGGGTCAAGAGTACTCGGATACCTAGACGTGCATGTACAAAGAAGTGAATGAACCTGAAAGAAGCAAAAGAGGTATGTAAGGATCGTGACACTTAGCGATCTGTTCCCTCTGGCTACCCCGTTAGGGATTGTGCGTGAAGATAAGTAAGTAAGTAAGTAATTAACAATTGAATAAACTATATAACTTTGCTCTATCGCAGGTCGATGGGACAGCAACTGCTAATAATAGGAATCCATTAACTAATTATATTTCATGGCTGGGCAGATCACTATATATGAGTACACGCTCAATGTCGCGATAAATTTCAATCAATAGAGCTAAGGGCGAATGCAGTTTTATTTATAGAACGAAGACAAATGTTTATTGAAATATTTTATACATTTTCCCACTAAGTATGCCGTGCTTCCTGACTTCCCATTATGGGGTGTATTACAGGTAATATGTACCATATTGAACATCCATTTATATTTAACAAATTTCGTAAAGAGCATGTCGTCTCTCTTCTCTTATAGGTTGAGGTCTGTTTAAATCAATTATGAACAAAGCGGTGGGAAGATGAGAAAGTCGGAGAGTGTTTTAGGAGAAGAGAGAAAATTATAAACTTATTTACAAAATGTTATCATCCACTAGAAGTAATTACAGAATAATAACATAAGACATTTATACTGGGTAGTAACAGTATTCTCTAATATTTAATGCACTCAAATACATATTGCACAAACTAATAAGAAGTATATTATTATATTCCAAATGTAATGTAAATAAATGCCAATCCATTAGCTTAATATGGTAGGTTATGGTAAATTTCCCTATTGTGAGAATGGCGTTTAGTTTAACCGTGGACTTTTGCAAATTTTGTTATAATATTGATGTAAAATTAGAAATTTTAACTTAAATTTCTTGTTACTGATAGCTAAACCTTTAAAAAACGTCATATTTCGCGAATCAATTACGGTTTTTAATATAATTAAAATGTAAATTTATCATCATCATCACCATCATTACAGCCCTTCACAAGTCCACTGCTGAACATAGGCCTCCCCCAAGTAATGCCACAAAGCACGGTCCTGAGCCACCTGCATCCATCGACTTCCTGCATGTCTTACCAGGTCGTCACTCCATATAGTGGGGGTCGCCCTACACTACGCCTACCAGTACGAGGCTGCCACTCGAGAACCTTTCTTCCCCATCGGTTATCGGTTCGCTATATGGCCGGCCCATTGCCACTTCAGCTTACTAATCCATTGGGCTATGTCGGTCACTCTGGTTTTATTGCAGATATCCTCATTTCTGAGTCTATCACGCAGAGAAACTCCAAGCATAGCCCTCTCCATAGCTCGCTGAGCGACCTTGAGCGTCCTCATACGGCCAGCAGTGAAGGACCACGTCTCAGATCCGTAAGTCATCACTGGCAACACGCACTGGTTATACACTTTAGTTTTCAGAGATTGAGGTATACCTGACGAGAAGATGTGTCGTAATTTCCCGAACGCTGCCCAGCCGAGTTGAATAAATTAAAGTTAATTTAGTTAATTAAGTTAATTTAATTAGTAAATTTATATAAGCATCAAAATGAGTGATCCCATTTGGGACTGGTAAATACTTATAATAAATGAAGAATAGATTAGATGTTATCTTATCTATTTATGAATGACTTTCCACACGCGATGTTTAAATTGTAAGTATTTTTAACACGTCATCCGTATTATGGACTTTTATTTATCAACTATTATGCAACGGATTGAAATTTATTGAAACAAACGTGTTACTTTTGTAATCTAGATGTGTTGAGTCTCACATCTTATTGCATCACCAATTATAGTTAGGTATGAAAAATAACATCTACAGTATTTGTTATTTCTTTTAGTAGAAACCACCATATATTAAAAATATAATACTTTAATTATGTTTCTTTATACAGCTACAAAAATGTTGACTATCGTTATTTAAACTGATGAAAATAGAGATTATTTTAGTTGATTACTAATCTAATTATATCTGTATAAAATATAACATAAACTTATGTGCTTGCTATTATTGCAAAACTGTCTGTTCATATTCATAAATTTAATATTAATAATTATTTCATATACATAAATTTAATATTTATAATTAAATCAATAATAGAATAGAATCAATCACATAAATATAATATTAGTAATGAAATAATTTAACCATTTTTTAATTCTGTTAGGCTATTCACTTGTTATCATATTTTATTACCTCCCTTTCCTGTATGTCTTATCGAATTTATTTATACAATATATTATATATTAAGGTCGAATTTAGTAACTGATTTCAAATTAAATTTGCAATGAGCTGGAGACTCATGGCTGACTCACTCTGGAACTGGAGACATACGGGTAGCAAAGGATCGATATATAAAAGTCGTAATAATATATAAAATAATTCATATTTTTTTTAAATTCACTTGATGTTACTAGTGATTGCAAGTAAAAGTTCGTGTAGGATCAAGTATGCTATTTTTGCCGAATAATATACAGCGGCACATATTTACCACTTTATTAACTCAAAATCTCTCAAAAACTCTTGCAGGTTATTATAACAAAAATGATCGCATAAATAAAGAATCCACTTCTCTATCGTGTCAATTATGTACTAATCTAACTTAAACATGAATTTTACTACCCATTAAAACACCTAATTTTATGCATAATATTTTATGAAAGTAAAAATATCAAGATAACACATTTATATCTTATTTATGGGGGTTAATTTATTTCTTGGCAACACTGCTACGATGCCATCGTCGCCATTTTGTTCAAATATATTATTTCAACGAGACGTCTGTACTAGTTTCTGCTTTTCTGTGTACTGAGTGTGTTTTTTTTCATTTTAATAAGTTAAATGGAGTGAACTATATTCCTTCAGGTTAACTTTTTGAGTTTCAGGTAGAGTTTTATCGCTTAAACTTGATGGCGCGCACATACATTTCCTTAGTCCCGTGTAACTTTTTGAGTGAGAGTACAAAATAAAAACTGGGAAAACGAGGTTTTTATTGATAAAAAGTAGCTTAACGCAAACCACACTATCAAAATTGTGGGTGGGGTTATTGCTGCGTCCACCTCCAAAGTGAAAGGAGAAAGAGTAATTATTTGTCACGCATGAAGTGCGAAATATTTTTAAAACGAACTTTGATGACATTTAAGCAAACACCCGGAGACTATTGTACTGTTATAATGCTGATGTCTTTAAACAACTTAGTGCTAATGTTCAAGGATCCATCAATTATTATCATAAAACATGCTGAAGGAATAACAAAAGGTCAGACATATCATGAACTGGCTTCGCGATGGTGGTAAAAACGTGGACGAATACATATGTTGAATGAAGTGTGAGCTAGTAAATATTTTGAAATAATATAAAACTTCGATACACCTATCATGGGCACAAGTCAAAGGATATAAATATAAGAAATATGTATGTTCAACATTTATTGACAATAAGATGCTCAAATTACTAAAGTATTCTTGTAATCAAGTGAGGCCTGAAAACCAGGAAGTGTGGCGTAACTAGACGATTATTTTTACAGGCTAGGAAGAGATTTAGCTTTCGACAGAATAACAATAAATTCACACAAAGTCTCGTCTTCAGAAGAAGACAATTATGTGTCGGAACACGACGAATAATTATGTATTTACATCAAATATGTAAATATTTATTTGATGGTTTAATTTTTGACATATAAACCCACGAACACAACATGTAGATATCCACCACCAACTTACATTATTTATAAAATATTATCGTTTTTAGGTTTGTAATACTACATGCTCCCCATAATAATATTATTATAGTTAATGATTGCACACTTAGCATGTAAAAGTTCACATTCGATCGATTTTACATATTTTGGTTTACCCCATCCCTAAAATTGCTTTCAAATTGACGTAATCTTATGAAGAATTATTTGTAGATAAAACTTATTTTTTCGAATGAGATATGAATATGATTCGCTAAACAAGTTGAGGATATAACTTGTTTAGTAAATCATATTCAACTATACTGAGCCGTCAAAAAGTAAAAGACCTGGTGAAGAGAATATCCAAAACACAGGCATAGTGTAATATTCTTCATTCTAGTAAATTGTGTGGTGAAAAGTTCTAGCGACTCGATTCAAATCAGCGCTTATAGTTTTGATTCCGGAGCCCTACCAAATGTTTAATCGCAATTAAACACAATAATATCTCTCTATCTACATATATATGAAAGATATCCGGAGTGACTGATTCATCTATCAACGCACAGCTTAAACCGAAAATCTGAACTAGAAATCTGAAATTTGAACATTTGGATGCCTGTGCCTTTTATGGCACAGGCATCCACTAAGGGTTGTAATAAAACTTTATATTTTACGGAGTGATTGACATGATTGCCTTAGTATAAGTAAATAAAATTAACAATATGAATTATGCGATTTTTAAAAAAAAAAAACTATTGTGGTCAGAGGGTGTTCATTCATAACTCAACTGCTAGCGTTTTTGGTATATATATATATATATATATATATATATATATATATATATATATATATATATATATATATAGGCGAAATAACACTGACTGACTGACTCATCACGAGATCTCTAAAACTCACCACTCGATTTACTTGAATTAAGTGTAATTATAAATTGCGCTCACTATGAATGGATTTTATGATAGTTCCGTCAAAAAATTATTTTATATCTAGCTTCCGCAATAAAAAATATAATCGCGAACAAAACGAAGCGAGCGGGTATCAGCTGGTATTGTATATTAACGTTATGTAAATATAACGATTAATAAAAAAAGAATCTCAAAAAATATCAGTTATAAATTTTGCGGTAATAGGTACATTTTCTCGGTGAAATTTAAGTGAAGTTTAAATGTGTTTCCATTTAAATTTCCTCGCTGAAATGAAATTCTCGTTCGACGTGGGAATGCTATTGACAAGTTAGTTAGTGATAACAATGGAATATTACTCTACAATATTTAGATGTAAAATTAGAATGGTGGTGTAGTGATTAAAATAGTTTTTAAATATTTTCATAAATAGCAAGTCGCTTAAAAGTTTTAGTGAGAATAACTGAAATAATAATTTCATTAGAATTTCGATTTTAAGGCAAAAAGAAGAAAGATGAATTGTAGACTTAATACTACTATGGCTAGAACATATCTATAATCTTACTGATTTTTTCTATGTTAAGCATGCAACTAGCGATTTACACGCGCCGATAATTCAGGTAGAAAATAAACGCACTTAATTAAATTTGAACAACAAATTTCATTACAAAGCACTGGACTGGATGAATTACATAAGCTAATAAATAAAATATAAAATATGTATGTATTATAAGTTAGATTAGAACCCCTGAGTAGGGTTTTTTGTTTTTAATAACCATTTACTAATTGCTGTGTAAATCTACTGCAATTCTTAATAAAAATATATAGACTAAAAACATCGTTTACACAGTTCTTCAGAAAATTATCATTTACTTTTTTCTCGTGCTTTTGTAAATAAGTTAATATTTTACAAGTTACCCTGACTAGTCGTAATGGTATTTTTTTCCGATACAAATACGAAGATGATAAATTACAGTGAACAGTTATTTCCGAACTTCACGAAAGTGACAGCTGTTGGCTGTTGAGCCAGTGACGGCTACATGACGGCGTGATTTGAAATTATGATGTTTGATTTCTAGAATTCTACTTTTAGTATGAAATAGAATAAATTATTAAAAGGCTTTTAATAAAATGTAGTTATGTGGGTAAAGTTTTGAAGTAACAAAAACAACAAGAGTTTAACACAATTAAACAAGAATATAAATATCTGAATGGTATTTTTAATGCCATAGTACTTTATTTTGTAGATTTTTTATATGACAGGGGGCAAGCGGTACTGATGGTAAGTGACTATCGCCACCCATGAACAACTGCAACACCGGGGGAATTGCAGATGTGTTGCCGGCCTTTTAAAAAAGAGTAGGCTCTTTCCTTGAAGGTCCCTGAGTATAAAATAATATAATAGACTTACATTAATAATATTTATATAAAACAGTAAATTAGGGTATATTTGACTCCTCATTGTGTCGCTTTCAACATTTCATAGTATACAAAGTGGGAAATTAATGTAATTATTTGTTTCGGTATTTAATTAGCCGTATAATTGAACTGCCTCCATTTGTTGATAATGGAAAATATTAAATAATAAAGTGTTTATAATTTGCAAATATAGTGACAGGCAAAGATTTAAATAGTTAGATGCGTCTTCATTTTGAAAACTGTGGCATTATTTTCGGATGTGTTCGTTTGCAAGACACTGACGCGCGCACACTAATGCTATAGTGTCATCTCTCATTATCTTACAGAAATTGTGTGTACTACTTTCTCTGTCGCACAAATGAGCACTGATTGCGAATGAGTGAGCTCACTCATTTGAGAATGGACACATTTTTGAGTGGTCATACTATGGTAAGTGCGCATCTAACTAGTTAAATCTTTGGTGACAGGGTGTTTTATTTTGACAAGTGTGCTTTCAAGTGAAATAACTTGTCAACTATATTAAAATGTCGATACCACGTCGAACCCGACTACTAAATTTCGGGTTCTAGATTCGATTTCCCTTTGTGTCTCCAACCAGCATTTTCTCAACTTTATATTTCATTTAATTGCATAGGTGTTACATCTGACATGGATAGTTAGGCATGCGTGTCTCTGCTTTAGTTCTCAATATGCTTTTGGTACTATTTATTTTACTAGTATCTTTTGCGTGGTAAATATTTTCCAATTATTCGGTATTGAAGTAGTTGAAATTTTTATTCATGGTAGAGCCATGTTGCAACTATATTACCGGTATAGTTGTAGCACGAATAGGTTGGCTAGACCGGGGAAGGACCACGCTCTCACAGAACACCAGCGCAAAATAGCAGCTTAACTCTGCTGTGTTTCGTATGGTAACTGTATAGAACCTTTTTACTGGAAACGAGGCATTCTATCTTAGTTCTCACAGGTGACAAAGCATTTGCATTTTGATTTGTAATCGAGGATACATGTACCATTTACCATTAGGTGGACTATAAGCTCGTTTGTCACCCGTATCTCACAAAAAATCTATAAGAACATGAAATTGTATTTTTCTGTCGGTAACAGTACATGAAGATACATATTATATCAGTTCAGAAGGCCAAAAGTGAAAAGAAAATAAATGAATTATTTATTTGGTACGTTATATTCTTCTTGCATTGTTTAAAATTTAGAAGTCTATCAAACTGGCCAGTATTTGGTACTCTAGTATGGTTTATTCATGAGTTTTGGAATAATAAAACAGTTAGGTTTTGAAATGATATATATTTTTGAAATGATAAACTAGCATGTTGTATGTTAATAATTACTTATTTGTAAGTTTTAAGGATGTGTAGAACTCGCAACTCTTAGTACAGCTGTGTCTTATAAGTTGTGAGCAGTTTTGGAACGTGTGATGACACGAATAAAATAATCAGAAAATATTTCAAGATTATAAATTTGTACATAATCGTTACTACTGTAATTCGAATCAGGGACTGATGACTCATTGGTCGAGTGTTTAATCATTCAGTTATCGGTCAGTAAATTGCATATAATATGTATAATGGAACTACTGAAAAGTATGGACAGTGCGTTAAAAGAAAAATACATTTTCAAAGCACTGTTGTTTTTTTTTTAAATAAGTGTGACAAAGGAGCACAGTCCATCTGATGATAAGTGGTTGCTATGGTCCATAGGCATCTACGTCTATCCTCGGTTAAGAATCAATATGCGCAACTCGTGACCAGTGAAAAAGGTCTTACTTTCTCTACACTCACTGTACGTAACACAAAAGCATTACTCTGTTGTTTTATTGATGATTTACCTGATGTTAAGTGATTACCGCCGCCCATGATAACCGCAACACTAGGGGAATTGCAGGTGCGTTGCTGGCCTGTTAGAAAGGAGTAATCTCTTTTCTTGAAGGTCCCTAAGTCGTATCGGTCCGGAAAAATTGCCGCCGGTGATAAACAATTCCACAGAAAAGTTGTACAAGAAAGAAAACTCCTAGTGAAACGTACATTGGTGGACCACCTAGCATCCTGATGGTGTGGATGGTATTGGGAGGTTTTCCGCGTAGTGTGTTCGTGAAATTTGGCGGCTAGGATTAATCCGAAAAATTCCTCAGAGCACTCCCCGTGGTAGACGCGAAAGAAAATGCAAAGAGATGTAACATCTCTTCGCAGCGCCAGTAAATCGAGCTGATCGAAAAGAATTTGGTCGTCGACGATTCGTGCCGCTCTGCGCTGGATGCGGTCAAGTGAAAGGAGCTGGCACTGAGGAACCCCAGCCCACAGATACTAACAGTATTCCATGTGAGGCTGAACCTGTGCCTTGTAAAGTTGCAGGTGGTGTACCAGCATGAAATACTGTTCCGCTCTGCTGAGCACGCCAAAATTTTTAGAGACCGATTTGGCCTTCTCTTCCAAGTGACCACGAAACTGCTCATCACTCGATATGTTGACGCCAAGAGTTCCGGTACTGTCTGAGGCAACAAGGGGAGTGCCTTGAAACTGAAGAGATACGACAAAGGGGTTCTTTTTAGCGGTTAACACGCAAACTTGTGTCTTCTGGGGATTCTTCTTGGAAACTGGACTAGATTTAGTCGCCCCCAATCCGAGACTTTGTTCAACAAAGACTCGACTTCAGACACAAGTTTGTCCCGGTACTCGGAGACGTTTTCCCGAGAAATATTGGCACGGCCGGTGTAAAGAGCATCACCAGTGCTGTCATCTGCATAGCATTTAATGTTACGTGTTTGCAACATATCATTGATATGCAGAAGAAACAGCCTTGGTGATAGCACTCAGCCTTGTGGAAACAGCATTAATAGGCTTGTAATCGAAGCATGCACCATCTACAACGACCTTGATGCTTCGATCTGCAGAAAAGCTGGTGGTCCAATTGCACAATTTCTCTGGAAGCCCATTGGAAAGGAGCTTCGAAAGAAGCACTTTGTGACAAATCCGATCAAAGGCCTATAAAGCTGGCACTGGGGAACCTGGGTATAGTGTTACAAATATATTATAATTGCACGTTCTACCACTAAAAACCACGTAAAAACGTGAACAGATGCATTCAAAATTGAGTTACAAAATTACAATATTTACATGTTTATTTTTGTAACAAAGCTTTACGTTATGCAGGTGTAATTTTCTTCACTATTTATTACTTTTTTAACAAAAAAAAAAAAACGGATTAAATTTGTAATGATTTTGACCCTTTTAATGTATTTTAAACGGAATTATTACGAGATTGTTTCTTAAATTTGGAATGTTTTTACCCACCCTTAAAATTCGAACTTTTCCTACGACATTCATCGACCTATTTAATAAAAAAAGAAATCGTTAACATCTAATATAGCGTAACATACATAAAAAATATCATGGAGTTAAACTAAGATCATCCTCTTTTTTGATGTCATCTAAAAAGTAATGCTTTCTACTGCTAACACAGCTCACAGTATGACGTCGGAAAAACCGTAAAATGTTTGGGCCCAATCATAAATTTTGATTCTGGCTAAATTCGAATCTTAGAATCAAGCTTCAATAAAGTCACACTACTAAGCCAAATGTAAAACGTACGCGCTTAATCAACCTTATAAATTGTAAAAAGTATTCACGAACACGATACGATGAAATTATCTCTCGACTTAAAGAGAAAAATCTTCCAATGATATAATGTTTTTGCTTATAAGGGTTATTCATATTTTGTTATTATAATATAGAAATAGTGCAATACAATAGAAAATATAAAACTTTTGCATGAATTAAGGGACAAAGACCGCCTCGTAGCTGGTTCTACGAATTGTGCTACGACAGTGCCACGAATGCTCTAAATGTTTTGTATTATTTATCCACATCGTTTCGTTTAATAATAATATCAAAAATGTCTTTTTTGTCAAGAACTTGCTTAAAATAACGAAATTTTTACATTTTTGTATTTTGTATACGAGATTTTAAAGAGTTTAGAATTTATTTCTTTTACTAAAGAAATAAATTTAATACGAGTATGTTGATAGTTATAAAAAGTTGTGTATGTATAATATATGTAACTACAAAGTAGACATATTTACTCAGAAGTATGTATACTTAGCAATTATTTAACCTTCAACGGTCGCGCGCGATCTCTGAGTCCGCAACGAACTTATTTTAGACAATTTACTAAAACTATAAACAATAGACTCTTGGGCTTCCGTGATATCCTCGGGAAGGTGAGGTAGCACCCCTCAGTGGCCCCGTGACACTTGTCCCATGCACATGTGCTTTCTTATTTGTGTTTGCGGTCTCAGTTTCCGCACGCGACCGATTTTGTCCCAGAACAATCCAGTGCAATTAAAGTGAAACGGGAGTAAATATTTCATGTTTTGTGTATCTTATTATTTCTTTTTATGTTTTATATTATAATATTATAAATGTATAGTTTAAAAAAATATATTTTTGTTGTAACCAATGAATTACGAAGACTTAGAACGTCGAGTTTCTCGCATGCTAGAGGAGTTCGGTTTTTGATGACGTTTCGGACCAAGAAGATAACCCAGTAGAAGTTTCGCCAGCACAGGATGTGTGTGTTTAATTGGATGCTGAGCTTAGTGACAGCAATGACGATAACGTTCCTTTGTCATTATATCGTCAATTTTTAGCAGCAAGGAAATACGTATACTGGAAAAGACGGGACTCCTTGTAGTGCAAATCCCCCAGTCTTAATGAGAACTAGATTTGTCAATGTAATTAGAGAACAATCCCCTAAAGTTTTGCCACCACTTCTTGCTTTAAGGTCACCTACGGAATGTTATTCCTACTTCATCAGTGATGAGTTGTTGACAATGATTGTGAATAACACCAATAAATTTATAAGAAATATACAGCCCAACTATTCTCGAAAAAGAGATGCTCGAGAAGTGACACTAACAGTAATAAGGATGTCGATTGGATTACTCTTACTGTGCGGTGTGAGTAAAGTATAGTTATTTCAAATATGGAAAACACATGTGTCTAGAACATTCGCATAATGTCACAACAGTCACATACTGCCATATGCTGAGAATGTTCATCTCAAGTAGATATTATGAATTACAAGAAAACATACTTAAAAGCTATTTAGCTTTTAAGTAGGTTTTCTTTATTTTATTTTATTTTATTATAATTTAGATTATAACCAGAATTTTACATAGAATGATCTAAAAATAAATGTAATTTTAAAGTTCCTATTACATAGTGCCATTGACGTTGAATGTAATTTATTTCTAAGATAATTAAAGTCAAGTTTCTAAGTTATTGGTATTAAAAAAGAAAATTTCATTTGTTTTTGTTTTCGTTGAATTATAACGGTGATTTTCACCCAGGGACAAAAATTCTATAAAAGACCTTTGTTCTATTAAGTAAAAATAAAAAATAACGTATAAATAAATAAGTTTTTATTTCATTTTACATGCTTAGGACCTCTTTTTAATCATGTGCTATACAATAAGTCAAAATATTCATTTGTTTTCCAAAACAAGACACTTAAAATTGCGGAATCACTGACCGCGCGCGACTGCTTGTGTTAGGCGCAAGGGTGCGACCGCTGGAAGGTTTATTAAATTTCAACGTCTTATGAATGAGAAGATTTAATTGAACAGTACCAGTCATGTATATTATAAATATCACATGTAATTTAATCTGCGCGAATATTAATAAAGTTTGTAAACTTTTTCATATATGTTTCACTTAATTCCACGATAAATAGCGTTCGCGAGCTGTAAATGTGTTCACAAAACGCGAGCAACCCGCGTTCGATTCTACCGGCACCGATGAAATCGTTTATTTCAATTTTAAGTGTTACTTTACCATGGCTCGGCGGTGAAGGAAAGAATTTTGAAGAAACTTGCATGTCTGAGAAATAAAAAAAAAGGAAATTTCGAAGACATGTGAAGTCCGCCAATAAGCACTGGGACAGCGCAGCGGACGGAGGGGAGACCTGTGCCCAGCTATGGGACGTATATTGAGGGTTCTAGTTTACTATAAATATGGATACTTTCGATAGTGTCGAAAGTTCTGTAAATCTATATCTCTCTGTATAACGCAACTGTTACTATGTACTGTATTTACATAACTGTTTTTTTTTTTTAAATAAAATCTAGAAAGAGTTTCTTAAAAAAACTGTACTAGGTGATATGTGTTTTTTGAAGTGTCAATGTTTATCGCTACAGCGCACTGCAAACACGCTATCAGGGTACAAAGAACGCTTACTTTGTACCTAATTTGTTGATAATGAACTCTTTGGAAGACAGTCCCTGAAGCAAAAAAGTTTCGTTTCTACAAAGTGCCCTTATCTCAAAAACTTCTGACTATCTCAAACACATTTTTAAAGTTCTCTGTGAAAGTTACTATGTTATAAAAATATTTCTTTGTTATATTTATGTTATTTTATTTTTCATTATTGTGGATTCTTCATCATAAACTTAAGTGGCTCCCAGTCCGTCCTTGAAGTATTCATCATATTTTTTCTGCTCCGCGTCATATTTTATATATCCTATAGTTTGTAAGTCCTATAATACATCATAATCTAAAATGTCATAAGTTTTCCTTACAGTCCAAGGAACACCTTTTCCTCCAAAGTTATTTGTACTAATCTAAATTTTATTGGAAATGTTTCTCTGTTCTTGGAGTCAAGCTTTGTAACTTCTTATCTCTGTCGATTAAACGTGCTCAATCCTTATATTTGTTCAAGAAACAAGTTAAAGAACATTATTTGTGTCTCTTGCCCCTTTCATTTATGCCTATGTTTAGAAATAGACTTCTGAGGGGCTGTAATGATAATCAAATTGACGACATTAAGCTTTTAAACATCGATGAATGTTATTAATATTTTTAAATGTAAAAAAGGCGGTAAACGGAATTTCTTTGTTAGAAGTTGATTACAGTCGTTTGCTATATGCCTAGTAAGTAGGAATTTGTATAAACAATTACTAGCGATTTTAATATTATGTCAATCCGTTATTTGTTATATTATGCGAATTGTTGTGTGGCAGCGGCTTCAGAGGATCCATCATCCCAATTCGTCTCATGGGCGTCGTGAGAGGCGACGAAAGGAAACTGACACGGAGAGGTGTATGTCCAGTACTAAACTTTTAGAGGCTAACGATATGTTAATCCATTAGGTTTAATTGAATAGTATATCAGTAGTAATACTAAGTGTTATTAAAATTGTGATTGTTAGTGTATCATTGACGAAAGCGGAGATGTCCAAGATGTATCAAGATGTCCGTATCTAGTTAGATAATAAAGTTAGATAATTGTAAAATTAAGATCTTAAGCGTTCGATAACACACAACAACACTAGTTTATAAACTGCAACTATAGATAAATCATTGGCATTTTCAATGACACAGCAAGCTCCAATCAATAATTTAAAGGACAAGGTCGTGTTATTTACGGAAAAAGATGAGAGGTAGCTTAACTTGATGCGTAAAAACTGGAAAATGCACCAATTAGCTCATTAAAAATGTAAAAACACGTTTTAAAGTTATAAAGAAATATTTGGTAAGAAACATAGTTGTTTACTTTTAGTAAAAAATTAAAAACATTGAAGTGACAATAGTGATGGTCTATATAGTACCTACTTATGTTTTAAAATTCTGTTAATCTCATATATTGATTTTTTAATTATATAAGTAAGTGGTAATAGTGCTGTAATAAAATCTATCACTCAAGTCTGATTTCTAATATTGTTATGCTGTTAGCCTTTTGGTTTTTACAGTTTCATATGTCTCAGTATCATAAGAGGCGTCTATGAAAATGCCAAAAAGATCTCATGGCTTCCGATAGATGGCAGTATTAGTATATTCTTACACTAGAAGAGTAGATCACCGAACTTTTGCTCAGTGTCCCTGGAGTGGCGCCAGTATAGAGAATGGCACTGAATAGCTTCGTAAGCTTAATAACTTCAGCTGTAATAACATTATCACTTGCTACTTGTCGTGTTAACGTTGGGTCATTACTCACACTTGCGTGTGACTCCATGTGTCTAGTTCAACTATCTATAGAACCTCTCATTTTCCTCAAAGTAACAGGTGTCCCGGAAATCACGCCACAATTGGCTTTCAACTTAGCTTTCTAGGGTAGGCAGGCCGACCTCTGGTAAGAACTTTAGCGCTTTGGTTCCGCTCATTTGCTTGTTCAATGCGGGTTGTATAGACGGTGCCTAAGAATTTTTCTCTTTGGACTTCAGATAATCCATAGGAGTCCAATTATCCAATATATCACTTTGCACTAGGAGTGCAAAGTGATCCCGGGATCTTTTCGCGTCTCATGGTAAGTGCGTTAAAATTTGCCAGATCACTTCGCCTACCGTTTTAAATTTAATGAACGGCAGTTCGTTGGCGGCTGTCAGAGGTTTCGATTTCCTATCCTGTATAATTATTTCAAGCGTGTTACGTATTTACTAGGACAGTCGGAGAGAAATAAAATATAAGAGTTTGTTGTGTGTCGTTTTTCTTTTTTTTTATAGAATCAAGGTGACAAACGAGCATACAGTCCACCTGATGGTAAGTGGATGCTGTGGCACATGGACATTTACATTTAACCTCGGTTAAGAATCAAATTGCAGATGCATTGTCAACCTTGAGAACTAAGATGGAATGCCTCGATTCCAGTATAACGGGTCTCCGGTTCTCTACACTCACCCTACGAAACGGAGCATCAAGCTGCTATTTTACGCTGGTATTCTGTTAGAGCGTGGTCCTTCCCCGGTGGAGCCGACCCTTTTTGTGCTAAAACCATAATATAGCTGCAGCGGGGCTCTACCACGTAAAAACTGTCTGTGCAACTCAGAAAACAGTAACTAATATACTTAATAAATTACAAACCGGCCTACTAAAATGCACTTTAGTATAAAATTTCTAAATAAATATTTAAATATGCAGTGAACAAATGACTCACTTCGGTTGTTCTATTTGATTAAAGGCCTCATCGCTTGAAGGTCACTGTTACCTCAACTTTTATTAAAGCTTCTTATTTGGCAATGATTGGTTGATTTGCAAGTTTCTTTATTTCAGTAGCAAACGAGAAGTCCCTACAGACAAAATAATGAGGAGAACATAATTTTAAATTTTAGTAGATTTCTTACTAACTAATTAATAACTTTTAGAGAATTTTAGAATTTCGTATGACTTTTGATACGAAATTCAGTCATTAATTCAGGCTTAACGCAAGATTACTTATTAATATGATAACAAATATACGGATTAATTTTATAACCGTTTTTCAACTGACTGATGAAATACGTATAAATAAAATTGAAGTGTTTGTTTATAATATCTAAATAAATAAATGCCTTTTGATAAGCTGAGTGGTCTAAGACCGTTAAGACCTTCCATTTTCGTGTTGAGGGAATGGAGGGTTGAGGGGCCTTCTTTTCTTCTAGATCCCCAACTGAGCAGGGGTTACCCAGTGCTCGGTGCTACCCCGACTCTATGTGAGCGATATCTTGATTTTACCTGATAATCATCTTGCATTTTATGCAGATGATAACACATCCATCCATGGTTCCATCTGGAACCCTCTCAGAATTAATTCCAAGCTGCAGCAGACGCACTAAGTGATTGTAGAAGTATAAGAGAAAACGGAGAAGCAAGTTAAACCCTGATAAAAGCAAAGTTATTTCATGTTTAACATGAAAGTTCGCTTTAAAAACACTCTTATTAGGGGTTGAGTTAGAGGGGTGAAGCACCTGGGAGTAACATGCGTCTTTTGGCTTCATCCTACCTGAAGGTATTTGGAAACTTCAATTTATCTAAAATAAATTCCTGTGTTGGATCAAAGGAGCTCTTTTTATAAGCGGTACGCGGATCATCACTGCGATTTCTAAATGCTCTCAATTCATTCGTATTTCAAGAGATTATCCTTAAGATACTTCAATTCATTTGAAGAACATGCAAATCCGTTGAAGATAAAGTTGGTTATGTACTCCTCAGAGTGGGATTTCCCTCCCAGAAGAGTCCTAAGAACGTGCTTCTTGATCCCGATGAGATTCGGAGCACTAGGTTACCGAAACACGTTTTACACGAAGTTCTACGAGAGGCATTTTTAATTTACGACTTGTTTTCTCTTATTCCGATAGTGGTTCAAGTCTAGATTCGTACCTCCTTTTGAGGGGTCTTTGATCACTTCGAGCTCCTCCTCCCTAGTTTGAGGTCTAGCGCGCTCAATAGGTCATAAATATTTGCTTACGAGTCTATTGAGATAAAGTTGTAAGGGCTGCGGCGCCACCAACATACATATGTACTCTATCAGAAAAGAAGTGGTAAAATATAAAATAATTGTACAACCGATTTCAATAAAATGAGCACATCATTAATGTATTTGAAGTCAATTAAATACGCATTATTAAGGATAACTCAAAAACTGCTAGTCATATCTTTGTCAAATTAATATAGAAACGCATGATGATGAACGGAGCAACAAGACCAAGGCGACCCCTGCCACGCTGTCCGTGAATTTCTGCAATATCAGGGGACTTCACTCTAACCTAAACGCCGTCCACTACCATCTCGAGACGGCGAGGCCGGCTCTGCTCTTTCTGACCGAGACGCAGGTGTCCTCTCCGGCTGATGTCTCGTATCTCTCCTACCCGGGGTACAAACTGGAACACTCCTTTGTGCCTCGGGCTGGAGTTTGCGTTTACGTCAGAGAGGACATCTGTTCTCGACGCCTCGGCAGACTTGAAGGTTCGGACCTTTCCATCCTTTGGCTACGCGTAGACAGCGACGACCATCCGCGCGTCTACGGGTGCCTCTATAGGTCCCATAGCGGTAATGCCGAAACAGACCGACTCTTCGACCACGTTCAAATGGCTGCAGATTCGTTGCTACAGCAGATCCCCTCCGCAGAGATCGTGATCCTCGGCGACTTTAACGCCCATCACGCCGAATGGCTTGGTTCACGTTTAACCGATCATGCGGGGAGATCTGTTCATGATTTTGCCTTGGCATATGGTCTGACACAACTGGTTATTTCGCCTACGCGGATTACAGATGTGAAGGATCATGCACCTTCCCCGTTGGACCTTCTGCTGACCTCTCACCCGGACGGATATCAGATTTCCGTCGACGCCCCTTTAGGCTCCTCGGACCATTGTCTGGTCCGGAGTGTTGTGCCACTCACGCTAAAATCGCGGTTGCATTCTGCAGGCTGCCGCCGTGTTTGGCACTATAGGTCAGCCGATTGGGATGAGATGCGGTCTTTCTTTGCATCCTACCCTTGGGGGCGGGTTTGCTTCTCGCCGGATGATCCCAACGTTGTTGCGGATTCTGTTACTGATGTGGTACTTCAGGGTATGGAACTTTTTATTCCTTCCTCTGTGGCGCCCATTGGAGGCAAATCTCAGCCATGGTTTGGTCGCTCCTGTAAAATAGCATCATGCTATAAGCAGGAGTGCTACCAAGCCTGGGTTGATGCATCAGCGTCCCGGGATGTAAACACCAACGCTCTAAAAAAGAAGTATAATTCCGCCTCTAGGTCCTTCAAAAGAGTCATTGCCAAGGCAAAGTCAGAGCACATAGGCAGAATTGGCGAGAAACTAGTTCGCCTTCCTTCTGGAACCCGTGCATTCTGGTCTCTCGCCAAGGCTGTCCAGGGGAATTTCTGTCAGCCATCTCTTCCATCTCTGCACAGGGAGGACGACTCACTGGCCCATACTGCAAAGGAGAAAGCCGATCTTCTAGGCTCTTTCTTTGCGTCTAACTCGACTCTCGATGACGGGGCGAGTACGCCGCCGACCATCCCGCGGTGTGAGTGCTCCATGCCGGAAGTGCAGTTCACACAGCGCTCGGTTCGCAAAGCACTCCTCTCCCTGGACATCCACAAGTTGAGTGGGCCTGACGGAATCCCCCCAATTGTGCTGAGGACGTGTGCTCCAGAGTTGGCACCGGTTTTAACGCGTCTTTTCCGGTACTCCTACTCCCTAGGCGTAGTCGCAAAATCATGGAAGACGGCTTTCGTCCACCCGATCCCTAAAAAAAGGCGACCGCTCAGACCCGTCCAACTACCGGCCAATCGCCATCACCTCCTTGTTCTCCAAAACAATGGAGTCCATTGTAAACTGCCAGCTCATGAGGTACCTTGAGGATCACCAGCTGATTAGTGACCGCCAATACGGTTTTAGCCGTGGTCGGTCAGCTGGTGATCTTCTGGTCTACCTCACTCAAAGATGGGCGGAGGCAGTAGAGTTCAAGGGGGAGGCATTGGCCGTTAGTTTGGACATTGCGAAGGCCTTCGATCGGGTTTGGCACAAAGCGCTTCTTTCGAAGCTCCCTTCCTATGGGCTTCCCGAGAAATTGTGCGATTGGATCACCAGCTTTCTTGCAGATCGGAGCATCAAGGTCGTTGTAGACGGTGCAAGGTCCGATTGCAAGCCTATTAATGCTGGTGTTCCACAGGGCTGCGTGCTATCGCCAACGCTGTTTCTTCTGTATATAATGATATGTTGCATACCCGTAACATTCATTGTTATGCAGATGACAGCACTGGTGATGCTCTTTACACCGGCCGAGCCGATATTTCTCGGGAAAACGTCTCCGAGTGCCGGGACAAACTTGTGTCTGAAGTCGAGTCTTTGCTGAACAGAGTCTCGGATTGGGGACGACTAAATCTAGTCCAGTTTAACCCCCAGAAGACACAAGTTTGCGCGTTAACCGCTAAAAAGAACCCCTTTGTCGTATCCCCTCAGTTTCAAGGCACTCCCCTTGTTGCCTCAGCCAGTATCGGAATCCTCGGCGTCGACATGTCGAGTGACGTGCAGTTTCGTGGTCACTTGGAAGGGAAGGCCAAATTGGCCTCTAAAAAGCTTGGCGTGCTCAGCAGAGCGGGACAGTATTTCATGCCGGCACATCGCCTGCAACTTTACAAGGCGCAGGTTCGGCCGCACATGGAATACTGTTCCCATCTCTGGGCTGGGGCTCCCCAGTACAAGCTCCTTCCACTTGACCGCATCCAGCACAGAGCGGCTCGAATCGTCGACGACCGAGTGCTTTCCGATCGGCTCGATTCACTGGCGCTGTGAAGAGATGTTGCATCTCTTTGCGTATTTTATCGCATCTATCACGGGGAGTGCTCTGAGGAATTGTTTGGATTAATCCCAGCCGCCAAATTTCGTGAACGCACTACACGGCAAACGTCCCGATACCATCCACACCATCTGGATGCTTGGCGGTCCACCACTGTACGTTTCACAAGGAGTTTTCTTCCACGTACAACCTCTCTGTGGAATAGTTTACCACCGGCGATTTTTCCGGACCGATACGACCTGGGGACCTTCAAGAAAAGAGCTTACTCCTTTCTAAAGGGCCGGCAATGCACCCGCAATTATCCTGGTGTTGCGGTTGGTCATTGGCGGCGGTAGTCACTTAACATCAGGCGAGCCGCATGCTCATTTGCCCCCTCTTCTATAAAAAAAGCACCAGCTTTCAAATAAAAGAAGAATCATCAAAATCGGTCCACCCAGAGAAAAGTTCTTCACATTAAAAAAATTATAGTCGAATTGAGAAACCCCAACTTTTTTTGAAGTCGGTTTAAAAAAGCTATTTGTAAAATTTTTGACTGTCCGGACTAATCTTCGGAATGGCTGAACCAATTCGTGAAGATATTCGTGAAGTTTCATCACAGGGCAATGCAAAACCAGGAGTGGATCTAGGCTATATTTTATCCGAAAATCTTGGAGTTGTGTTTTTGTGAAATCGAAATTGATAAAATAAATGTTCATTGATAATTATTTTAAAAATCTTAATAATGCCACGTTAATAGATCATACCAAGTCGTAGCCTGCTCGCTAGTCAAACAAAATTCAGCATTTGTAAATCGAGTGTGTCTCGATTTCAATAACGTTTTTTTATTATATTTGCATCCGGGACTTGTGAGGATTGTTTTTGATTTATTTTAGTGTCATTTGGTATGTGCGTATTGGTACGTGTGATGAAAAATGTGTCGCGCTCGGATTATCGATATTTAAAACCTATGCGTTTTTTCTGCAATTTCCATTCTTACGGTTATATTTTTGTACGGTCTTTTTATTTTATTTTCAGGAGGTACATGATATTTATGCTATTGTGGAGGTTACATGATCAAAATATGGTTTAAAGCGCAAAATATCTTGTTCGTGGTTGAGCCATGCTATATTAATAGTATAGTTGTAGCACGAATGGGTCGGCTCGACCGGGGAAGGACCACGCTCTCATAGAATACCAGCGTGAAATAGTAGCTTAAAGCTGCTGTGTTCCGTATGGTGAGTGTAGAAAGAGAACTGGACCCTTTTTACTGGAAACGAGGCATCCCATCTTAGTCCTCACGGGTGACAACGCATCTGTATTTTGATTTGTAATCGAGGGTAGATGTCTATGGGTCGCAGCAATCACTTACCATCAGGTAGACTGTGTGCTCGTTTGTCACCCAATCCTATAAAATAAAATAAAAAATAAGCCATTTTTTCATCATACAGATGTGAATTAATTAAGTAGGAAAATTATAAATCATTCATTTTATTTTATTTTTAAAATAATTTTTTATTCTAATTTAATCTCTTCATATTAATTAATATTTTCAGTGGGATGTAAGCCAGCGCATATCTGGGCTCTTCCCTCAAAAGGTTTACGACAACAGAAGTCGCATAGACGCGTGACCTTGTCGCCGCTATGATGTGTTGACGAATATCATTCAACATTTTGTGATTTAGTTGCGCGGGGAACGTCATACGTGAATTTACGTTATTGTAAATTTATAATCTTTAAGTCGGATGTATCCATGATTTGCATCATAGGCAACCGACACACAAAAAGGTGGGTGATTATTATCCGCAGAAACTAATGCACTTGTTATCGGTGACAATTCACGGTTTGTTTTATTAGTGAAAAAAAGATCCAAAATACGTTGTTTGTCATTTTTTAAGGAGCTCAATTGATAGCAATTTAATACCCCCATAAAATTATTTATTTGAATGTGAGATTGGTTAAGATCGTTGATACAAGGATATTGCACATAGCACTATAAATAGGATAGCTTTTAAAGGTTTAATTGAAATAAGAATAAATCGTTATTAATCGATTAAAGAAAGTTAAATTTATAGACTAAAATATAACACATTTTAAGAGAACCTCTCTGTTTTGTTTATTTGTTTCATTCAGTAAGCAATCACTTTACGAATATTCGTTGACATTTTGTTTTAAACGTCACTCACAACAACCCGTTGACGTCAGCCTTGTTGGAGACTATGGCAGTTTGGATTAAAAAATATAAGAGTTTAAAGAATATATTATTGAGTGTTCTAATATATGTACAGTTGGCCAAGACACATGCTACGTGGCAAAATAAAAAAATGGAGAGAGCATGTTTGGTACCCTAGGGATGGTATTAGAAAACAGGGACGTAGGTCGGAAAATTATAAACATTACAGTCTTTCAAAAGTCCACTGCTGAACGTAGGCCTCCCCGTAGATTGCTTCATAGGGGAGATATTTGCCATAGTTACAACTACAGTTTATTACATAGTTACAACTACAGTTTATTACATAGTTAAAACTACAGTTTATTTCATAGTTATAACTACAGTTTATTACATAGTTACAACTACAGTTTATTACATAGTTAAAACTACAGTTTATTACATAGTTATAACTACAGTTTATTACATAGTTACAACTACAGTTTATTACATAGTTAAAACTACAGTTTATTACATAGTTATAACTACAGTTTATTACATAGTTATAACTACAGTATTAAGTTATTATTATGAAGACGCTAATGCCCATCTCCTAGTTGGTTTCACTGTGTTGTTTGTTTTGTGTCTTACACACACGGGATGAAAAATATGTAAAATGAATAGGAAATGCGCGCGTTCACCGGGTTCTGATTGGCCTTTATAACCACAAATATAAACTGCATCCAAAAGTCACACGAAGCCACGGAAGCACACCAAATACTGAAAGCATTTGGTATTAAAATCTTTATAGTTACTAAACTGAACTATGTATATGCGACAGTCATTAATGGCTAAAATCAAAACAAATGCGCACTACTAGCCATGTGGCGTCTTTTAAACAGTTTCATAATTCAGAGCTAGTGCTACAATGTACAAGTGATGCTTCAAATTTCTTAGTTTTCTGCTCCCTAAACTGTTATAAAGATCATACATATTCACATTGACCGCAGCTGTTGAATGCACACTGTTATTGGATATACACAGAATGGTTTTACTAAGCAATCATGCATTTTACAAATGTAGTTATCAATTCACAAACAACTTCTTTAAAATGAATGGAATAGTCGGAAAGGGACGTCCTAGGCGGAAGTTTGTCGACCAAATTGGCGATATACTAAAAATGGGCCAAATTAAGAGTACCCTTAACCGACGAGCATGTACGCGTAGTAGCGTATACGGATGTGGAAGAGGCGAGAGAGGTATGTCAGGATCGTGCTAAATGGAAGTCTGTAGTCTCTACCTACCCCTCTGGGTGACAGGCATGAGTGTTTATGTATGTTATCAACTTGATTATGTTGTGTATGCTCAATTGTATTGGAAAAGAATTTTTTATATTCATATCCTTTACCAAATGAAAGGTCGAAAACAATTTGTTCGTGTAAGGTAAACCTATTGTCTACGCATGTTTCACGTCTGAAAAGTCTGTTGTTTTCCTTGATTTGAGTGGCGTAATCTGGAATTTAAAACAATCCCTTCTGGTATTACATTTTTTTTTTAAATTTTGATACAATATGTTTAAATGAATAACAACCTACATATACGCAACTTTGGTTTATTTGTTGTTACACAAATATTTATGAATTTTTAAGTACGTAAACTAGTGCGGTAGTGTGATTTTAATGTTTGAATTCTACCACTTGCCTGCCACGTTTTACCCTAGAAAGGGCACACCGTATGCTTTGTCGGGAAAATTTTATGAATCGGTAAGGCTTTTCGGGAGTATATCATAACACAAAGGACGAAAAATAAGATAAAATGCAAAGTTATAATACCATGCTACCTATTCAAAATGCATACGTTTAACTTCAATACAGTAAACTTCATAGAAAACTTTTAATAAAATGTAAAACCGACTTCTAAAGAAATCTAAAGATATAGTGCATCGATTAATTAAAGTCACGACATTAGAAGCTATTAAGAGGACATTACGAGGGTGGATTGAAAAGTACTCGGCCTAACCAAGAAAATAAACACATACTAAATCAGTTATATTTTTATTTTTCTACATAATCACCATCAAGTTCAATACACTTTTGCCACCTCCCCTTCCAAGCATTTAGACAGTTGAAAAAAATGATTCTTCCTTAGAGTCAAAATATGCGTCTACAGCTGCTTTGACCTCGTCGTTTGTCGAAAATCTTTGACCTTCCAAGTGCTTTTTTAGGTTAGGGAACAGAAAGAAGTCTGATGGTGCCAGATCAGGTGAATACGGCGGATGCGGTAACAGTTCAAAGCCACAGTTGTGAACAGTTGAAACAGGACTTTTCTTCTGAGCATTCCTCGACGTTTTTCTTTCTTTTATTTCCTCTCGTAAACGACGTAGTAAGGTGCAGTAGTAATCAGAGTTTATAGTCTGACCCCTTTCAAGAAAATCGATCATAATCACACCTTTCGAGTCCCAGAATACTGAAGCCATCACCTTATTTGCCGACAAAACCGACTTAGCCTTTTTAGGGGGTGGTGAACCAGGTCTTCTCCACTGTTTTGATTGTTGTTTTGTTTCCGGTGTACAGTAATGAACCCATGTTTCGTCCAGAGTAAGAATACGATTCAAAAAATCATCTGCATCGGCTTCAAATAACTCCAAACAGTCGCGTGAAATAGTCAATCGCATCCTTTTTTGTTCAACTGAAAGCAGTCGCGGAACCCACCTCGCAGACACCTTGTGGAAACCCAACTCGTTGACAATGATGTTTTGAGTTCGTTCATAAGAGATGCCTATAATCTCGGCTATCTCTCTAATTTTTAATCTGCGGTCTCCCATTATTAAATCAAGTACTTTTTTAATATTTTCGTCAGTAGTTGACGTCGAAGGCCTTCCAGAGCGGGGTTCATCTTTCACACTCTCTCTACCACGCTTAAATTCTGCTATCCATTTTTTGACGGATGAATATGACAGAGCACAATCGCCTAATGTACTGACTATGTCATCATGGATGGCTTTTGATGATAGCCCCTTCTTATGGAGGTACTTAATGACGGCACGCTGCTCGATTTGCTCCATTCGCGGAAATTATGTCCGATTACTTTGTTAATAAATTTATAAAATCACAACTAATTACCGCACACGTTTCGAACTTCACACAATGAACTAGTCTGAACTGAACTAAATAATGTGGGTAGATTTGATTTTTAGAATTGAATGGATCTGTGTTAGGCCGAGTACTTTTCAATCTACCTAGGTATTTGTTTTTAGTTTTGAACTCGTTTTATACTATTTTCATTTATACAGGGTGTTAGTGTAAACACCGTTATCCTTGAAACCAGTGGTTTGGTTTCACTTATAGAACGTAAATTCAATGAATTTAAAAAAAAAAAACGCTATTTTCTTTCATAAAATTTAAAAAGTTTCTGTTCGACACCGTCCGTAAATTCATGGATATGCGCCCGAGTGACGTAATCACTGTAAAGATCACCGCCCGCGCTAGCTACCTACACAACATTTCAATAAAAACACAATAGGTACACATAACCTGTGATGTTATGTGTACCTATTGTGTACCTATTGTGTAACTTTTCCTTCATACTGTTCGAGCTTGAGGTTCATGACAATAAAAACTGCCGATTGACTTACCAAAATTTACACTTTTAATTTTCTTTACACCAATTAAAACTTAAAACACTAATAATTAATCACACTGATTCGCTTTATTTCGCTCCGAAGCTACGCTTGTCTCGAAAAATTCTATACTGCCTCGATCGCGTCTTGCAGCGCCTTTAAATACACATTTTTACCAAAACATCCAGAATATTCAAGTAAATACGGGCGCCAACCGACCAGGCGCAGAAAATTATAGCTTAATGCTGCTGTTTCGTATGGTGAGTGTAGAGAAACGGAGACCCTTTGAACTGGAATCGAGGCATTCCATCTTAGTCCTCGGAGGTGACAACGCATCTGCATTTCGATTCTTAATTGAGGATCAATGTGGATGTCTATGGGCGACAGCCTCCACTTACTATTAAGTGGACTGTGTGCTTGTTTGTCACACCAATGCTATAAAAAATTTAAATAACTGTTTGTAGCACTGGTGTATGGATTCATGAAGCCTCGGCGGTGAAACGTTTAAAGAAAGGTTACAAGTGACGTTTTGGTTTTTTAATGCCGTACTAAATTTCTACACTACGTCGATAAAGAAGTTTCATTAAAAAAAAAAAAACAAATAAAACTGCTTATTTATATTATAATTATTATTTTTGTTGTATTTATTTTTGTATATGTGTATATGTAATTGGTTTCTCGAAAATGGCTTTCACCATTTGGATGGAATTTTGTTTTAAGCTCATGTTTACTTCCTAAGTTTATATAGATAGGTGTCATCCTCGAGAAATTTATAATTTTATTCTACAATATGCACAGCTCGTTCGCCCGAGTACATAAAACACATTTGTAGTCTCTTTTTAAAACCATTTCATTATTTTATACATTCCTATTGAAATTAATTATATATTTATTTTTTGACGTAATAATAAAAATTTTGATTGAGAAACGTCTTTTTCCAAGTAGACTACCGTTTCGAAATGAGATTTCTCAGTCCCAAGTGAAATAAGCCTTTGATAACGAGTTTATTGTTGCAAGATTTCTTCCGTGTTTATAGTTTTTCTGCCAAGTTTTCATTTTAAGATCATTATAAATAAGTATTTCATTTATTTATATGTTTCATAAAAGTAATTAGAAATTCACGTTATAAAATAAATTGATAGCAAGATATGACAACAAAAAATACACGCTATACTTTCATCCAACTTAAGGCATATTACGCGTGTAAGATAATATTATTTTAGGATAACATTTTCGTCAATGTTTTGCGTAAAATAATGTCAAGATAACAAAAATATGAAATAAATTATAATTTAACCTCTAAAATTAGACCTTGTTTTAATAATATTAAAAGGCTTGTTAAAAGTTGAAATCCCATGCATGCATCAAGCATGTTATCTAGAAGGTTTTTGTTTCATTAGCACATGCTAATCAATCTGCAGCACAAAAATGGGTCGGCTTGATTTGGAGTAAAACTAAGAACTGTATTGGGGGTAATTCATGTTAGCCTCAGAGATCACTTGTGACTGCGTCAGATAGTCTGTGTGCCATATAAAAATATTGTAGATAGAATGTTTCTATGCTATTTTAGTGTGGTTAAGATATAAATAAAACAAATAATAGGTCTAGATCTTTACCTATGAAATTGCCGTTCTGCAGTACCGGCCATTTAAATCCAAATAATTTTTGTTTTGCTAAGAACGCTAATTTCAAATTAATTATCTTATACATAAAATTGTTTTTTCAAAACTATTCATTTGTATATTGATTAGCGTTATGTCTTCATCGTATTTGAATCTTTTTAGTTATCATGGATACGTTAAAACTCGAGTAATTATGGAATATGAGTACCGTCGTGGCAGCAACTCGGCACAAGCGGCACGCAACATCAACGGAACGAATACTACAAACGAAAGCACCACCTGTTATTGGTTTTCCGCTTTCTTTCTGGAAATTTCGCCCTAAAACACCTCGTGGTCATCCGATAACTTTAGTCAAAAAAACAAATTAAGGGCGATTGTGGAAGCATCAGCTCCCGCAAATATCAACGGCTGAATTTGCAATAGCTTTCGACTTAGCATCAAAACAATATTTGTCCATTTGCGTCAAATTGGCAGGGTAAAAAATTTGACGAATTTTACTCAATTATCCCCAGTGTACGCGTCGATAAGTGCCTTGCACTACTCAACAGGCACTCAAACGCAGGAATTTCGAATCGAATCTGCGACGAAAAATGGATTCTGTTTGACAATCGCAAGCACTCAGCAAGTTGGTCGGATCCTAGTTCAGCCCCTAAAAATCTAGAAAAATGATGGTCACTGTTTGATGGCCTAAGGCCGATGTGATTCATCACAGCTTCTTACCAAATGTGATGAGCATTACTGTGAATGTGAATTGTGAAGAATTGGACACAGTGATGGAGGAACTCGCACGTGGCAAAGATGCATCGACTGCATGGGTGATTACTGTGATTAATAGAAATAAAAAAAATTACGTTAACTTATTTCATAAAAAACAGCAATTTCGTAGGCAACTATCGATCGACGAACGATTAAATACAATCAAAACAAATAACGATATAATAGGACAATGATATTCTATAACTATTCTGACCATATTCTTACAATACGGTACTATTAAAAAGTTATTTTTCATTAGCTCTGAATTTAAATTCAGATTGTGTTATTGTGAATTAAAGTTCAATCGATTAGGCGCCATTTTACATATTGTTTCTTACCATGATACACGAGAAAACAGAAGTGCAGTGATTGCTTTCTACAAAGTGGATATAAAAACATCAGACGCTTCGAAAGCGCATTATCGACTGTCAAAGCCAGATGAATTCTTATGAGGAAAAATATTATTGCGCGGAATAAAAGTTCTTCTAGGAGCCTTTCGTGAATTATTTAACAGGAAATGCCCTAAATCAGTCCTTGCATTTCAAGAGAGTAGATCAATCAAAACGCTTGTTATCCCGATATACTGGTGGAAGAGGATTTTCTAACGCCGCTACTGTCAGCAATCAGCGTAAGCATAAGTAGAAAATTTGTAAAGGTTAATAAAGTTAAATCAGCTTTCTTTATAGAAGAGGGTACCAACGAGCATCAGGCTCACCTGATGGAAAGTGACTACCGCCACCCATGAAGAACCACAACACCAGGAGAATTGCAGGTGTGTTGCCGGCCTTTTAGAAAGGCGTAACCTCTTTTCTTGAAGGTCCCTAAGTCGTATCGGTCCGGAAAAATCGCCAGTGGTAAACGAATCCACAGAGAAGTTTTACGAGGAAGAAAACTCCTAGTAAAATGCGCAGTGGTGGACCGCCAAGCATCTAGATGATGAGGACAGTATCGTGAATTTTGACACAATGTGCGTTCGCGAAATTTGGCGGCTGGAACTAATCCGAACAATTCCTCAGAACATTCTTCATGCAACATCTCTACTCAGAGCCAGTGAATCGAGCTGATCAGAAAGAACTCGGTCTTCTCGTTCTCGGATTTGAGCCGCTCTGCGCTGGATACGGCCAGGTGGAAGGAGCTGGCACTGTGGTACCCGGGAGATGAGAACAGTATTCCATGTTATCATTAGTTTCTAAAGAAGCGCATTTGTGCTAGATCCGATCGAAGGCCTTCGCAATGTCCTAACTAACGTCCAATGCTCCAAACTTGGTCTTTACTGCATCCTGCCTATCCATGAGTTATGTCGACTAGAAGGTTAGCAGCTGATCGACTACGACGAAAACTGTATTAGCGTGATCCTCAAGGTGCCTCATTAGCTGCAGGATGCACTATAGTGCCAAACATGGCGGCATCCTGTAGAAAGCAACCGCGACGTCAATGTGACTGGCACCACACTTTGGACAAGACAATGGGCCAACGAGCCTAGAGGGGCGTCGACGGAAACATGATATACGTCCGAATGAGAGAGAGGAGGAAGGTGTATGATTTTCCACATCTGGAATCCGCGTAAGTGAAGCAACGCGAGCGGAATTGCGCTCCCAGAATACGCGAGGCAGCCTGAGTACCCACGCTCAGGAAGAGTAGAATTGCTTGGTTGTAGATGCTCATTAAGGGATTTTCCATCACCAGGGGTGCTGGTTGTATTAGTAACCTGTGATAGGGTGGCAGGGCGTTGGGTGGCAATTTTGCCTCCGGCCACCTGCACTTACCAAGCGAAACACAGAGGTAAATCTCGCTGGTATTACTTCACGCTGGTATTCTGTGAGGTCGTCCCGGTTCGAGCCGGCCCATCTGTGCGACTGCCGCGTAGCACTACCACCGTTAAATAATTTGAGTTAAAATCTTCCGCTTATTGACTATGTCCAAATTACGGCATCACTGCAAAAACCAAGCGCTTAGTTCTTAAGTTCCTAACGAGCAGACGTCACGACATTTAAGATTTTTTGGCATGGCGTTTATGCTACTTTATTATAGGTTTTCATCTAGTGGTGTTTGATTTAACTAAAAAGGTGATGCATTTTATAGTCTTATGAATGAGTTAAGATTAGTACATTTTAAATAGGTTTTTATAAATATAACGCATACATTTATACGATATCAATAAAACAATATAAATAGAAATAATAGTTTTAACACATATTTTTTAAACGTAATTTCTTTACAGATAGAAGCTGTCCTCGTCGGACTTGTTTTTCAAGATAATGAAGATATTAAGTTTTCACAAGACCGGACACATTCCATTACAAGGTAATTTAATCTGAAAAATATTTTTTTCGTTCAAAGCCTAACTTAATTGATTTTACAGGAATTATTTTTAAATATAATCTATGCGTAGAAAGAATTTTAAGCCTGTGGTTTCTTTTACCTAGAAGCTTTCATAAATTTGTTGTTTATTGACCAATTATACGAAAATCTTAAAATTTCGTACGTCTAATTAGACGTAATTACGTATTTCTATTCCGTATTCGTATTTCTTTTCGTTCCGTATTTCTACCGTGGTAGCTCAGTGGTTAACGCTCGCTGTAAATATAACAGAACGTGAGTAACCCGGGTTCGATACCCGCCGGCACCAATGAAATTGTTAATTGCAATTTTAAGTGCTGATTTACCACGTGCTCGGCGGTGAAGGAAAACATCGTGAGGAAACCTGCATGTCTGAGGAATAAGAAAAAAAATATTTCGAAGACATGTGAAGTTCGTCAACACGCATTTGGGCAGCGCGGCGGACACTTCCTTGCCCTAAACCCTCTCAGAAATGAGGGGAGGCCTGAGCCCAGCAGTGGGACGTATATAGGCTGTAACTTTACTTTTAACTTTACTTAAAATTTTTACCCTTATCACAAAAGCTTTAATTATATAATATAATTATAATAATATAAATTAAAGGAAATATTGGATACGAGTTGTTTCATTGAGTAAACTTTTGTGTCATTATATGTACTGTAATTGTTAATTTCGACAAAATTCTTTGAGCATGAAATGAAAAAGGAGATAGTTATACATGTTGGCACTTATAAAAAACAATTAAGTATATTTGTAAGTGTCTGCCACGCTGCAGCTACATAATGATTGTAGCACGAATGGGTTCGGCTCGAAAAGAGTACGACCACGCTCTCACAGAATACCAACGTAAAATAGCAGCTTAATGCTGCTGTGTTTCGTATGGTGAGTGTAGAGACCCGGAGACCCTTTTTACTTGAAACGAGGCATTTCATCTTAGTTCCGAGGGACAGAAACGCAGCTGCATTTTAAGTCTTAATCGAGGAGGAATGTAGATGTCTATGGGCCACAGCATCCACTTACCATCAGGTGGACCGTGCTCGTTTGTCACCCATGTTCTATAAAAATATTATATGTTGTTAACCATACCGTTACAATTTACGTGAAAAGTCAAGTGAATCATAATTTAATATTGAATAAATCTTATTTGTAGCAACATTCCTCGTCATAATATTTTATATTTAGTTTATCTTGCGTTCCACGCTTCTATACCTAATACAGCAAACGTACAGGTAAAGTATTTCTAGGTTAATGATACCGACATTTGGTGTCTGAGTAAACAAATCTAAAGTAGGATATATTTGAACTTCTCTTGATTTTCTATCATCTACTGAACATATATAAAAGGTTGCTGTAAAAACATAAAGAAAATACGTTATGGTGATGACTTTTAATCAATAAGTGATTATAATATTCGTCCTTTTCCATTAATATTTTCAAAAAACTTAAACGCTTAACTTTCTTGTAAATAAAACAAAACTAAAAATAATATAAATACATAAATAAAACAATATAAAATTAAATACTTATGTAGTATTTCTATCGATTAAAATAAGTAATTCAATTTGTAATTTTACCTATATTGCTAACTCAAATGATATTTTTTCTTCTTTGTAAACCATAATAATCGGGGCGCTTTCTTGCTCTTGATTTTAGTTCTTGGTTTTGGAAAAATTTGTTTAAGTCTCTTTAACTTAAAATTCATTAAGGCTTGGTGAAAGTGCTGTTAGAATGACAAAGGGTCGTTTAGCCGAATCTGTGAGGTAGACGGAGCACAGGTTACGATGTCGATAAGGCACGAGCTTCCACTATCACAGAGATTGCTTTTATCCACGGGACTCGACCTCGCTCGTCTGAGCTTCGCGTAGTGTATATATTCTTTGTCTGAGCGCACTTACCTACATTCATCGTGTTTCTAAATCCTCCTGACATTAAACTACGTGCTAACTTTTATCGCGTTTGTAACATAGGGCTTATAAGAATTCAGGTGAAAAAAAAACGCCGCGTTTTATTTATCTTACGTTAGGCCGCTTAAATTGCTCGGTTTCTATAAACGAGGACACTGCAGTTTTATGTTATCAACTTGAATTAAGTACGTTGCAGAAACATATAGATGTTTGACCGCCATTTGCATTGTTTAAATTTTTTTTATATAGTATAGGGAGACAAACGAGCACACAGCCCACCTGATGGTAAGTGGTTGCTGTGGCCCATGGACATCTACATCTATCCTCGATTACGAATCAAAATGCAGATGCGTTGTCACCCGTGAGGACTAAGATGGAATGCCTCATTTCCAGTAATGTAAATAAAATGGAAGTGTCTGTCTCCAATATTGGAGTTATTGGCTTCTATTAAACTCAGGGGGCTATTTCTATAAACTTAAGACATAAACAATCACTTTTAAATTTTTGATCAAAGATAGCCCTGACATACAGATTGTCTGTCTGTATGTCGGGGCTATCTTTGGAATGGCTGAAGCAATTGTGAGAAAACTTTAGAATTAATATACGTGGTAGAGTCATGCTTCAGTTATATTAGAAGTATAGTTGTAGCACGAATGAGTCGGCTCGACCGGGGAAGGAACACGCTCTCACAGAATACCAGCGTGAAACAGTATCTTAATGCTGCTGTGTTTCGTATGGTGAGTGTAGAGAATCGGAGAAACTTTTTACTGGAAACGAGGTATTCCATCTTAGTCCTCACGGGAGACAACGCATCTGCATTTTGATTTGTAATCGAGGATAGATGTAGATGTCTATGGGCCACAGCAACCACTTACCATTAAGTGGACTGTGTGCTCGTTTGTCACCCTATCCTATAAAAAATATTATATAGATAGTAATGCCAGGAGGAATCTAGGCTATATTTACCCCAAAAAATTGAAATAAAGATTATAGATCCTATCGAGGCGAAGCCGGAGTGGGTAGTTGGTTCTAAACAATTCGTAACATTTATGGGCTCTACATAACTGTAAGCGTGTACGACGTGACGTTGTTAAAATACTCATAATAAATGATATGTAACATAGAATACTATAATACATAATAGAATGGCTGTCAACCTTACTTTGTACGAGGATAGGTGTCGCCGCGCCGGGAGCACACATTTAGGCAATTACGTGGTATTGTCACTACTACCAACCCGATTCGCTGTGTTGACAGACAGATTTTAATAAATATTTATTTGTAAATAGCGTGCAATTCGGCATTTTCTAAATAATTTGCATGCAAAATTTGGAAACGATTGTAACGTCAAAACACATCTCGTGTTGACATGTATACGTGTGAATTGACGTGTTAGTGACATTTTAGTGGTTACACGGGCTCCGCCCACTCCCCCGTTTTATTATGTATGTAATTATAGTATTCTATGATATGTAATACAAGAAGTGCCTACAGTTTTCCTTGCAAATTTTACAGATTGTTGCATTCCAAACAAAATTATGTGCACGTGATGCACCCTGTCTACAAAGGAGTGAGGCTCAGGCTAACGACAGATGACGGTAATGATGGGGTGCAGATTTATCAACGACGAACGTTATGTAAAATCAATTATGCAAGGAGTTTATGTTAGTAATAATGATAAAAACAAACAGTTAATTTCAAAACATGTACTGCTAAACCTTACAACATCATCCTTTGCATACACTTTACGCAGTTGCAAGAAATGAACTAGAGTTAGCCCTTTGTTATTGAAATTAACGACTCAATGGTTTTACGTTAATCCAGAAAAAATGTACATTTATATGGCAGCTAGTTAACTTTTAAACACTATATTAATTTCACTGTACTGATCTAAAAATTAGCTATTACATGTAGTTGATAATAGCTTTAATAAAGGTAAAAAAGTGGGCAACTATGTATGTTTTCACATGGATAGAGGAAGTGAAGATATGACGAAGTATGAACTAGCCTTGAATAACTTAAACATAATTTTAAAGATAAAATTTGTACGGCATTTTTCTTTAAATTTTCCATTAAATATTTGAAGGATGTTAAGCGAAGTAAGTTATTCTTACGATATACGTCTACGGTAGCTCGGCAATATACTTTTTTAATTTTAAATCACTGTTAATCATAATATACTTACATAATTACATTAGATCGATAATTAAGGAAGATATAGTGTCATTTGACCTTCAAGATGACATCAAGATGACGAGACTTCGTTATTATTTTTAAAATTTATTGCCCTGTAAAGAATGGCACTGTAAATGACATGGAACCCTTGGCCTATCGGCAGCGATTATTTGACCTGTTTTACAAAATTGAGGACGTAATGGCGCATTGGCGCGAAATTTATGAACGCTGTTAACCATAAGCGTTGTAATCGATTTATTTCTTTTTGAAATATTAAAATTAAAAAAATACTTTATCGATATAAATTAAAAAATTATTGAGAAAATATTGTATTCATTCGGCGACGCATTTATTCTTAATTAATGTTTTATTAAAATGAAGTCTACAATTTCATAGGCTTTTCAATACCATTTTGTATTTCTATTTTGTACAAAAATATATAGACGTATGAAGGCGTTGTTACAAACTGATTACGATGAACAAAGCTATTGACTAATAATAGCTTGTTGGTTGTAAGTCATAGTTTTGTAATATCAGCGAGGTTAAATGAGAGTTACCAAGTTGCGAGTGTCTTGTTTTGATTCGCGCGCGGGGTATAAAAAGCAATAAGCTAAGCTGAAAACTTTAATATTTGGACGAGCATTGAAAAGAAAAATAACTTAGGAAAAATTAAGACAAACTCTTACAAACCATTTTCTTATACAATGGAATATTAAACATTAAAGTACAACGATATCGTACGTCTTCCATTGCGCTATAAATGATGATGGCCATGAAACTATAATGTCATCGATCCTTCCAATTTCACGTTAACGGGATCTTCTTTTATTCCAGAGCAGGAGTTCTCCAGATTTCGGTGCTCTCCCTAATTCTCTACCTACTTTGTGAGTGATGTCCCGATATTACAAGATACTTATTTTGCGTTTTAAGTACATGTTACTATTTTTTTATAGGATAGGATGACAAACGAGCACACACTCCACCTGATGGCAAATGGGTTCTGTGGCCCATAGATATCTACATGTATTCTCGATTACGAATCAAAATGCAGATGCGTTGTCACCCATAAGGACTAAGATGGAATCGTGGATGGCCTCGTTTCCAGTAAACAGGGTATCCGGTTCTCTACACTCACCACACGAAGCACAGCAGCATTAAGCTACTATTTTACGCTGGTATACTGTGAGAGCATGGTCCTTCCCCAGTCATGCCGACCCATTTGTGCTACAACTATACTACTAACATAACTGCAGCATGGCTCTACAACGTAAAGAACTACTATATATATATATATATATATATATATATATATATATATATATATATATATATATATATATATAATACTACTATAATCTATTCGTCCGATACGGACACTCTCAGAGTTTGTATTCGACTCCAAGCTGCAGCAAACGCACACGGCGATTGGTGCAAAAATGGAGAATCGAATTAAATCCTTATAAAAGCAGAGACATCATGGTCAAGATGGATTATGTGTCCGGCTTAAGATATTCATACGAATCGTACGGGAGAGCGCACTATA
The DNA here is from genome assembly GCA_036936625.1 of Parnassius smintheus behrii. NCBI lineage: Eukaryota > Metazoa > Arthropoda > Insecta > Lepidoptera > Papilionidae > Parnassius > Parnassius smintheus. The sequence continues at coordinate 34,092,038 of JAUPFT010000001.1, read as the reverse complement.
TCCTTTGAGGCGGCGAAAATCAGGACGATGTGTGTGGTATCGAAGAGCACCACCTTCTGCATTTGAGCCCGGAGCGGTCCGTCACAGAATCCCAGTCACCTCATACGACCCAAAAAGCTGACTGGAATTAGCCCTTTCTCAGAGACGACTACAAGAATAAAATCGGTCGGCAGACCACCCCACATGTCGGTCACCTCTTGAACCAGATATTTTGTTTTCTTATCTGATTCAGGTTTCACGAGGTTTTCGTCATACGGAATGGTAATGTCGACCAAAAACATTCTTAACTGTCCCCGGTCCATCAGCAAAATATCAGGATTATTCGCAAGAATAGCCCTATCTGTGATGATAGCCTGGTCCCAGTAGAGCCTGACAGGGTCATTTTCGAGCACGGCTTCGGGCAAGTATTCATAATAAGGCAGTTTGCCATCCACGAGACCGTATGTATTTCAGAGCGAGGTATTCATCCTGTAGTACGTCATAACAGTGCAGAATTTTCTATCCAAAGCGTTCAGTTCGGTCTAAGTCCATCTGAGTATGCTAAAGGTATACATGAGTATGTCTTATTAAGTCCCGCCCGACAAAATGCTGTTAAGAATTTTTGTCAAGCGTGCATAAAACACATCGCAAACGGACTTTTTCATGTCTGCCTCGCTCATGTTCTGTGATATACCCAGGTATCGGTATGATTCTGACTCGGAAAGGGTCCCTACGTTGATGGGTATAGGTCAGTCTATGCCTTCAGAGTTGGCAACCCTACCCCTTTCGATATGGAAGAGCGCACACTTATCCGTCCCCAGCTCCATTCTGATATAATTGCTGAATTCACAAGTGTTTTTCAGCAACTCCAAGATGGGAAGAACTGGAGGCGAATATTTGATATCATCCATATAGAAAAAGTGAGTCACTTTTGCTCCTCCCTTCCGAATCTTAAATCCCCTCCCGGAGCCCTCCAGAAAGGTACTGAGAGGGTTCAGAGAGATTATTATTATGGGGTATTAATACCCCATAATAATAATCTCTCTGAACCTCTCAGTACCTTTCTGGATTCTTTCTGTATTCTCAATCAGGTTGGGCTGAATAAATATATAATAGGAAATGATAAATATATATATTTAATATATATACTAACATAAATAAAAAATAATCAATAAATAAATAAAAGCCGAATCAGATAGAAGCCCTCGGCAGGGGAGAACAAACGGCCGAGGGTTCTGCGGAAAGGGAAATAAACCGGCGGACGATGTGGGCGGTATCGAGGAGCACCGCTTTCTGCATTTGAGCCCGAAGCGGTCCGTAACGGAGTCCCAGCCGCCTCAGATAACCCGAGAGGCTAACTGGGTTTAGCTCGTTTGCAGATGCGACCACCGGAACAATTTCGATCGGCAGACCACCCCCACATGTCAGTCTCCTCGTGAGCCTCGTCCAGATATTTGTATGCTCATCTGTTTCGGCTTTCACGAGGTTCTCGTCATACGGAATGGTAATGTCGACCAAAATATTCTTTACTGTGCTCGGTCCATCAGCGCAATATCAGGTTTATTCGCAAGAATAGTCCTAGTGATAATGGCCCGGTCCCAGTAGAACCTGGCGCGATCATTTTCAAGCGCGGCTTGCGACAAGCACTTTTAATACGGCAATTTCCGGTCCACGAGACTGTATTTCAGAGCGAGCTCTTGGTGTAGAATCCTGGCTACTACGTTGTGCCTGTGCCAGTACTCAGAGTTAGAAAGCACCGAACAACCTGAGATGACACGCCTAAGTCCGGGATGGCGACAAGCTCAACAGATATCGACGGTGCCATTCTTTAGATTATTATTATATTATTATATAATACTCGACTACGACTCTAGACTCACGTACAGACTTACACAGATAATTACCGGGCACGTGTGCTTCAGTATCTGTGTATCTTCAATTATCTGTGTAAGAACGGACGCGAGTTGACAGTGAACTGCTTTCATTGCGGTGAGCGGGACCAGGGCCCCCGTACGCTTGCGGTATGTCCAGCGTGGTGACGGGAGCGGACGATCTGCCAGCAGTCGTATCGGCGATGCTGAGCGGGGATTCGGCGTGAAGGGCCGTATCTACCTTCTATTATTCCGTTATGATTCAGAAGGAGGCTGCTGAACAGGATCGGGAAAGGGCGGATGCCGCTCCCTTCTCTTAGAAACGATGTCTCTCTACCAGAAACGGAGCTCTGGCGTTTGCAACGTTAGGATCGGAGGCTTGGTATGCCTAGTTATGTAATCTCCGAGGTGGACGATGACTCGGATGTGGTTTCGAGTCATCGTGGTATCAACTACGAGGGTGCTGGGTTTAGCACGTACTGCCCCTGGGATGTGCTAATAGTGTGGCAAAGTGATGGAGGGGTCCCGGCTACGTTCTGAACGGAGATCGCGGGACTTCTCGTGTACGCTGTTGATGACCACCGTTGGGTTTCAGCCGGTAGGAGTCCTGCATAACCGAGTATCCATGAAAATCAGCTCATGAAAAAAAATATTAATGCGATGAGTTTCACTCATCACATTAAAGCGATTCAAATTAAGGCGTTGATTGTTGTATATCGCCTTTTCTCTCTTACAAGTATACAATTTGTCTACACATATAACTTTCATAGATTAAACATGTAGATTTATTTCAATTCTATTTTTAGGATATTACTAATCTACTGATATATGTATTATTAATAAGTAAAAAGTTATAAATAAATAAATATATAAAAATAAAAATATAACAAAAGTAGTTAAAAAAAGCAGAATATGAATAACTTCTTAGACGTTAGTTTTAGTTTCAGATTTGGTGTATTTGTTACGTAGCAGGGCTACGCTGTAGCTATGTATGTGTATGGTTGCGACGTGAATGGGTTGACTCGTCCGGTGTAGTTGCAGATCAGTGCTGCTGTTTTTAGCATGATGAGTGTAGAGAAACGGAGATCCTTTTACTAGAAACGAGGCATTCCATTTTAGTCCTCACACACCACATCTGCATTTTGATTCTGAATTGACGATAGGTGTAGATATCTTTAGGCCACAGTATCCATTTACTATCAGGTAGACTGTGTGCTGCTTGTCACTCTTATTCTAAACAAAGTGTTTATTTGTTTTATTTTAACCGCGCGTAAAGGTGCTTTTTTAATACACACACAAGTAATAAATCACCGATAAAGCCAGAGTAAACGTAGCACTGCAAAATATTCCGAAAAAAATAATTCCCTCAATAAACAATAAACTATTGAAATATAATTAAAAGGCCATTAGGGAAATCTGATAAAAACAAAACAAATTTCCTGTATTGCTTTGTTGCAAAAAGTTTAACTTTAACTAGTACTTGCTGATTGCGTGTCAAATACTAGCTTAGTGTTTGCGTTGGCGATGGTAGTGGTATAGCGTGTGAAACAGCAGTATCCATGGAAGCACGCGAAAGCTGCACAATGCAGAGCCCCGTCGGTCGCTTCCATGCCACAACTCAGTTTGCACGTCACGCTACTATCGCTTTTCCGGTATTTGCAGCAAACATTTAACGTGCCTATGAATAAACGTAAAGTGGGTAAAATGGGGTGAATAGCCTCACTAACGATTTACAGTGTCTATGTATATTATAACACACGATACAAGTTATTATAACGTGTTAATTTATTTATTTAACCTCTATTTGCATAAAATAATGTACACAAAAGCGTACTTAAGGATATCATTTTTTCTCAGTCTACCTCCAGGTTGAACAGATAATATTGGGTGCAAAATGCAAACTGTTTAAAAATCGTTTTTGAACCAATACAGATCTAGATGTTAATTATGATGAATAATAAGCAAAAATTGTATCAACATCAAAGAAGTAAAAAGCATGTTTAGAATATCAATAGGTGATGCAATATACCTTAGAACATGAGGATGAGAAGTAACTTGAGAATACTATGAATCAAATATGCTACCTTTTGTTCTTTTACATTGGCAAAGTTCATTAAAAGAATTAATAAACAAAAATAAACAAACCATAAGCTATTGACTTATCAACTTTAACGATAGAAGTTTTAACAGTTTTATTATTTTCTATTATCTTTACATCTAAAAACAAGGGTTTACTGTTAGCATATAATATATTACACAATATATTACAATTGAGTCACTGTGCGGAGAAAAAAAAGGATTATAATGTTGTAGTCTGATAAACAAAAAAAGGACATTATAAAAATTGTAATTTTTTTAAAGTATTTAGGACTGGTTTCAAAGTATATTGCTATGAAGAAAGAGAGCTTTTGAAAGGTGAAAAGAGTTTAATATTAAATGTTTTAAGAGAAAAAGTCCCTTATCAATTACAGAGATATAAATTTGTTGTCTGTCAAAGGATTCTTCTAGATCAAATGTTGTTTTAATATGAATATCTTTAAACGTTGAAATCACGGCAATTTTTCAATAGCAAAAGGGTGACAAACGAGCACACAGTCCACCCGACGGCGAGGGATTGCTGCGGCATATATATATATATATATACAACATCTATTATCGACCATGAACTAAAATGCACTTGTGTTGGCACCCATGAAGAACAAAATGAAATGCCTCGTTTCCAGTAAAAAGGGTTTCCGGTGCCCTACACTCACCATACGAAACACAGCAGCACCAAGCTGTTATTTTACGCGGGTATTCTGTGAGAGCGTGGTCCTACTAATATAGCTGCAGCGTGGCTCTAACACGTACAGTAAAATGCTCCCTTTGAGGCAATTTATGTGGAGGTCTGTGTTCATCTGCAGATATTATATAAGCTGTAATAAATGAATGAACAGTTGTATAATCAAATAATACTACAGGCCACAAAGAAAGTTGTGCAGAAAAAAGATTTCTTTTTGTATGAGACACTGGACCATTGATTGTTATAATTTATTTTGAAAATACGATTCACAAGTATTTACAAGTTAAAATATGAAAGTTCCAATTTTAAATTTCATTCCACATTATTTACAAGTTTTTTGAGTATATATTTGAAGATCATCTGCGTATAAGTGGTAGGAAGAAGTAATCTTAGTAGCTATAGAATTAATAAAAACTGAAACAAGTAAGGGACATAATACGCCACCCTGCGGGACACCAGCAATGGTATAACACCAGATAGAATAAGTGTCATCAATGCGAATACATTAGCGGTGCCCAGAAAGGAACTTCGAAACTAATCAATTACCGCTGGAGATATGTTAAGAGAGCTAAGTACAACTAGTAAAATTTCAAAACAACTGAATTAAAGGCATTGCTAAAATCTGTTAGACAAAGAATACTTAATTTGCCATTTTCCATTGCAGAATCTAATATCTTCCGCATTACTGACTAAGACTGTGATGTGTGGTATTATGCCCAGGATGAAAAGCAGATTGTAGAGGAGGGAATTATTACGAAGGAAAGCACTGTGATGCTTATATAAGCAACTTTATTTCAAGAAGTAGGCTAGTCTCGGTGTGTTTACGACATTTATTACGAATTTATACCATTTATTATAACGACCAGAATCCAGCGCAAGTTGACGCTTTGGCTGTTCTAAAGTCCCATGCCTACCTAAGTAAGGCAATTTTTTTCATCAATGAAATCTAAGTAGTGTCTATACCAATTGATATTTCCTCTGCAGGTCAATGACAAAATTATAGTTTTTGCCTGCGGAGTTTTTAACTCGTAAAGACGATGCACTTAGGTAAACGCAACCACTCCCTGGTGCCAGACGTACTGTAACTTAATATTATTATGTTTACATAAAACATTCACGTCTGTTACCCAGAGGGGTAGGCAGAAACTACAGACTTACATTTGGCACGATCCTGAGAGGATTACGTTTACGTACACAAATTACACATATAGTTATTATGTTGACATACAGAAAAGGTTAAAAGGTTTCATAGTAGCTATAAGGTATCTAACTTTCGTCGGCGGAGGGTAATGTAGACACTACAGATAATCGCGTTACTTTATTATTACTGTAACCCTTTTAGTATTCCGAAGCTATAAATAGGAGAGCAAATGTCGTGACCCTTACGTTGAAATTTCGTGACTATTTACATTTAATTATAACAGTGAACGTACTATGTCGATAACATTTTGTAAACCTTGTCATTTCGAATTACAAAATGTTTGTTTTTAATTTTTTTTTAATAAAACTGAAGTGCCAAACGGACAACTCACCGGATGTTAAGTGACTACTGCAGCCATATACATTACCATTACTCCTTACTAAAAGGCCGGCAGCGCACCTGCAATTCCCCTGGTGTTGCAGTTATGGGCGGCGGTAGTCACCTAACATCAGGTGAACCGTATGCTCGTTTGTCCCCTCTTCTATAAAAAAAGAGGAAACCTTTTTGTCGTCAGGTGGTACCTACGCGAACGGAATCCAAGACACAAAAGGAATTCTACATTCTATATAGCAAACTTTTTTATAGCATAAGGTGACAGACGAGCATACAGTCCATCTGATGGTAAGAGGATGCTGTGGCCCATAGATATCCACATTTATCCACAGTTAAGAATCAAAATGCAAATGCGTTATCACCCCCGAGGACTAAGATAGAATGCTTCGATCCCATTAAAAAGTGTCTCCGGTTCTCTACACTCACCATACGAAACACAGTGGCATTAAAGTGCTATTTATGCTGGTATTTTGTGGGAGCATGTTCCCCGGTCGAGCCGACCCATTCGTGCCACTACTATACAATTACTATAGCTGCAGCATGGCTATACCACTATATAGCAATTAGTTTTTAGTTTACTATAGGTATACCGGACTTAAACTTTAAGTATTAAATTCCTGATTCATTTAAATTCAGCGTTTGTATACTATTTTACCTGATGATTACTGGTGATGCAGCCGAATATGGTAAAGCGCATAACCTTAACTTAACAAAAGACTATTCACTCTTGCCGAGAAGGCAACCACGTTGTAATTAGATGGAAAGAGATGGCAAATTATTCCACTCGTTTTCTGTACACATTACAAATGACGAAACGAACGACAAACGAAGCTATGAGGATCGAATGCGTGTTATGTCGATAAAAAGGGCGGAGACCCGCCGAGCGTCCGGGGTTTAATATTGGCACGGAAAGGGGGACTAAAGTCATGCCATTGCTGCTCATATCCGCCGAAAGGTATAAGGGATACCTGAAAAGTTGACTACTTTGTGGCTGTGCTTGAAACTGGTAGGATAGATTTTAACCTTTATATTATTATCACCAATTAGTCTCCAAGCACGCCTATCCATTGAGCCCAATGCTGTTAGGTTGCATTTCGCAGCACCATCCCAGATATTACAGCAATACTTCATGCACGATCGTACGTGCGTTTTACATAGCAGAAGCATCCTTTACAGCGTGAAGTATCGTCGAACTTTTTTGCAGCTGCTTTGGCCCTGAAATCAATGAACCACCCAATCAAAGTAGACTTCAACCCCCAATATCTGAAGGTTTTCCCCAGCAAAGGAAGGAAAGAAGGGACCCAAGGTTTGCTTGCTCGTTATTGCGTTGAAGTTAAATGCTTTGATTTTAAGGGCATTGAATCTCACAAGATTATTCGGGGACTACTTGCAATAAGAGATTCAAACACTTGTCCAAAGCCTCTCCTCTGGACTGCATTTGATTCAAACTGGTCCGGGCACTCAGGTGATACCTGTTTACAACTGTGTTGTCATTTATAAACTCATAAGTACCAGACATAAGCAGGTCATTGATATGCAGCAGGAAGAGAGTTGTGGAGAGAACGGATCACTGAGGAACTTCGGCTCATAGGATCGGAAAAAGTCCTTCACCCAGATAGTCAGACCACGGGATAAGCCGTACATTGACAGATTGCTAAAATGGCTGCGTGCCAGACCTTGTCAAAGGCCTTCAAGACATCAAGAGGCAGAATAATTGCTGTATTATTGTTCTCTAAAGCCTTGTCCCATATGTGTGTGAAGTACGCTAGAAAGTCCCCTGTTAGACCATTATAGTGGAACCCACAGATTTATCAGCCGTTTTGTTCTAGGTGAGCTATAAATTGGGCATTTAATATACGCTCCATAATCTTGCGGAGTGTAAACATAATTTTGTTTGGCCGATAATCGCAGGGTTCGCATGGCTTCCTGTTGGGCACAGACAGAACATTAGCTAGATTCCAGGATTTGAGCACCAATCCATTGCTAAATAAGAGGTAGAACTAGTGTGTCAACGTAGGCGACAGTTCAGGTACACAAAAAGCCTTTAGGACTGAAGCTTGACGTATGTCTGGTCAACTGGTTTTGTTCACGTCTAGATCCCCAAAGATTTAAGAACGTCCTTGTTAGTGATGTGGATCTCCGATAAGAACGTGCCGCAGCGAGGTTGTTAAGTTGGTACATTGTTGCCACTGACCAGAAGTGAATTACAAGCAAAGAGAGATGCAATCAAGTCCGGTATCTATTTAGCCCTATGCACTAATGTTCGATACGGCTTTACCAGAGGCAGTGTAGCCTATGTTAACCAGTGGACTTTTGAAAGGTGTCGTGAAGCGACAATAAAAAAACTAAAGAACCTAACTTAACTACAACGAAAACAACCAAAATAAAATAAATTATTTAAAAATTTGAAAAATTTTACAGTTTCTTTTATAAAAAAAGGTATGAAGGTGATGATGGGTTGTAATGAAGATAGTGATTTACAATATTATTAAAAAAAATAATAAAGATAAAGATACTGCAACGAAGTATGCACAGGCTATGCCTATGATAGGTGCACAGCTCCTGCTCTAGGTACACGCAGAATCTGGAGAAAGCACACGCAGCGTCTGGAGAAGGTACACGCAGCGCTTGGAGTAGGCACACGCAACGTCTGGAGTAGGCACGCAGCGTTTGAAGTAGGTATACGCGGCGCTTGAAGTAGGCAAACACAACTTCCGGAGTAGACACACACAGCGTCCAGAATAGACACGCAGCGTCTGGAGTAGGTCCACGCAACGTCTGGAGTAGGCACGCAGCGTTTGAAGTAGGTACACGCGGCGCTTGAAGTAGGCAAACACAGCGCACTAGTAGGCGGAGGCGTAGGCTTGGCTAGGCGACGACTTAAGGAGCGGGCAGCGGCTTGCAGGATCCCGAGGCAGTGCGGAAAAGGCCTTTAGGAGATGCTTCAAGTATCAAAGCTCAAGTCAGACCCCACCATTCGCCGATTGTTCGGCTTATTTTTGCTTTTTGACGGATCTGGCATAAGAACGGAAAATTATTCTCATTAAATTTGAAATTATTTAAATTAAAAGCAAATTCTTGTAAATGGCCAAGAAGAAAGGAGTATTTTGAAGTAAAAACATCAGGCCGGTAACGATATTTGAATAAAAATTGCCATGACAACCTGATAAACAACGATGTCAAAACATGTCAAATTTTGGTTTTAGGCTCGTAATACAGAAACGGCAAGATTTAAGTGAAAAATGAGATATTATTTATATAGGAAAAAAAAGTAGCGCAACAGCGCGCACGAAACCCGAAATTGCAGAGTTACGGAGAACTAAATAAAAGACCGAAAAAGGTAGACTCCAATGACATCGATTTAAAAAGTGCTGATAACGGGAAAATACGACGTGAAAATGATTTGTTATTGTGTTCTTATGGTTTAAAAATGTTACAGGTTCCTATGGAAATAAAGGTGATGCAAAATATCTAGTTTTGAGATGAATGCAGAAAATAGAAAACAGAATGGAAAAATAAATTTAAAATAGTTAAAATGGTATGTAAGTAACATAACACTACAAAGGTTGTCAAAAGAAAAAATGAATGTAATATATAAGATAAACGAATCTATTATATTACGAGTATATTATTGACAGCAGTTTTATTTGTTGCGAGGTCGTTTGATGTGGGGATCAACGAGGATAACTAGGTTTATAAGAAAATAGAATAATCATATTATAGATATAAACAAGTATAAATAAAAGTATAATTTATTTCGATTTGTAATTTATAAACGTCTCCACGCACAGGCAACCTGACTCAACCTTTTAAAAAGTTTCCATTTATAATTTAATGGCGGAAAATACATATTATGATCAACTCTTTTTTAAAAAAAATAATTTAACTACTCTACTCACCAACTATTTAACTAGGCATTAAAACATATTAGTGTCCTTAGTCGTTCACGACACATTAGCGACATTTATATGACAATTTGTTTGTAATAAAATTATTTAAAACAAATGCTGGCCAAGGCGCGTCTTTCAGATGATATTTATTTGTTTTGTCTATATAATTTACAATTTCACAGAAATGTTATAAAGAGGTAAGTAGATATTCAACAATTTTCAGAAATAGATAAAAAGAAATATCTATTATCTGTTACGTTTTACTATCCCTATTATTTTCCTTTGATATCTTCATGTTGTTTAGTAAATAGACACAGGAATTTTTTCGTCTTCTTTATTTATCCGTATACTGTTCTTATTTATTTATCACTACACATTCTATTTTATACAACAAACAATGATTTAACGAAGTTGTTTGTGCTAATATGTGTGATACGTACATATTAGCCGTTTTACTATTATAACTAATAACTTATAAAAAAAATAGTTTACCGTAACCCGATAAGCGAGAAATTAATTATTTAATGTAGGAGAACTTGATGAGATAATTACAAGTTGAATCAGAGTGTAAACATAGTCGGTATCAAATTACAAATTAATGAGAGTGTAACATCAGCTTTATCTTTTAATTTGTGTGCTTTTTCTGTTTATTACGTGCGTTTGTTTACTTTTACAAATGCCGTGTTGCGAAAGCCTGAAACAAATTGGGAAAACTTAATAAGCTTGAGCATTTAATAATATTCCAATCAAATAGAAGTATTAGGATCGAAATGAAAGCGTAAATTTCTCGTGTAAAGTTATAAATAGGTACTTTATTTATTGGTTATATTTGAGATAGTAAGTACTTTACTCGTGTTTGAGCAACAACAGATTTAGGATTACATACATAATGATTTTTATAACCACACCATTTTTTTACCATTACCATTTTTTACGTGGTAGAGCCACGCTGCAGTTATATTGGTAGTATAGTTGTAGCACGAATGGGTCGGCTCGACCGGGGAAAGACCAAGCTTCACAGCATACCAGCTTCAAATAGTAGTTTAATGCTGCTGTGTTTCGTTTGGCGAGTGTAGAGAATCGGAGACCCTTTTTACTGGAAACGAGGCATTCCACCTAAGTCCTCACGGATGACAACGCATCTGCATTTTGATACGTAATCGAGAATAGATGTAGATGTTTATGGGCCACAGCAACCACTTACCATCAGATGGGCTGTGTGCTTGTTTGTCATCCTATCCTTTAAAAAAACACCAAAGATATGTTTTTTCAATAATTCTTCTGTACGTGTATTTGTGACTGAACTCCTAAATAGCCAAAACGATATTGATGAAACTTTTGTGTGTTTGAGTAGGTTGCTGGATGGTTTAGTTTTACAATTGGACCTGATAGGTGGCGCTGTTGTCAAGATCCAGAAATCACCCGTGCGAAGCTGACGCTGATCGCTAGTATATTTATATAATATTTTTTATTTTATAATGCTCAGCGCTCGCCTTAGTAATTCATATTACGTGCAAAAACCGAGTTAGATCCCTGTCGCCACCAATAAAAATTTTAATTGCAATTATAAGTGCAGATTTATTATTTGTTCCGCGGCAAAAGCAACCAACATATATTGGCAGCGTGGCGGAATCTACGGACTTTCAGCGGCATTCTATACAAATCCTCTTAGAAAAAGAATGAACTTTTACCGCATTTAAGTAAATATAACTAGCATTACTGAGCAATAATCCTTTTTAATGTTGTGCATTGAATTTTTAAAAATAAATTACATTCGACGATAGAAAAAAAACCATTGGAGTCGAAGGTGGTTTTAATCCCTTTTTTGAAGTTGGTTACAATGAAAGTGGGATGATGATGTAACGGTGTAAATTGAAATTAAACAGTCTTCATGAATCACATAAGCAGCGTTTTCAAGTAGTTTTTTTTTTTAGTAATGGAATTTCATATTGACGTGAACTTAAACTTGGTCTATGTGATTCATTTAGAACTCCACATGTGAGTACGAACTCCGATGTGAAAACAATTCGTCTCATCTCAAACGGTGCCCAATATCAACGACGTACACAGTACGGATTTAGCACTTAGCAGAAAATTTTGACCTCACAAACGTTGAATTAATGAAGCGATGCCGAGCACATGGGCTCAACTTACATAGTCTATGCCATAAAATGGTACACCGTGCATCCTTCTACGCACCGCGAACAAAATCTGTGCGACAATGCGCACAGATTTTGTTCGCGATATGTGTTTGAGTAGGTTGTACATGTTAGTTTAATGCTCACAAATGAAGGTTGATAGTGACAAAATCAAGGCAATAGTTTTGGCGGATCCATTCTAAACTGCAGCTACACTAGCTTTTTAAGTATCAAAACTATATAAGATCATATGCGGCAAATCGATAAAATAAAGAAGCTCGACAAATAGGTACCTCACGAACTAAGTGACGCACAGCAAGAGACCCGCATAAACGTATGTATCATGTTTTTTAAGAGTTACAAACGAGCGCACAATCCACTTGATGGTACGTGGAGGCTGTGGCCCATAGACATCTACATTTATCCTCGATTAGGAATCAAAACGCAGATGCGTCGTCACTCCTGGGGGCTAAGATGGAATGCCTCATTTCCAGTAAAAAGGGGTCTCCGAATCTCCATACGAAACACAACGGTATTAAGTTGCCATTTTACGCTGGTATTCTGTGAGATCGTGGTCCTTCTCCGGTCGAGCCGACCCATGTACATGTACTTAGTCAGATTATAAGTTCTATCAAAACCTTATTATTGAAAAAAATATACTGTCTAGATGAACCTCACCAATTTTAAAAATATAACGTTTGCGCTCGCCGAAAATAAAAAAGATATTAATTTTCATTCATATTCGAATATGGTGTGGTCGAAAAAAGAAAATAGAGTAGTGGTTATCGCGTTGCACCGCTGTGGTTACACGCCAAAAGAGATTTTCAATATTCTACAAAAATTGATAATAACCCTACGATTTATTTATCGCTCTATCAAACGATTCGCAGAAGATTCAAGCTTCGAAGATCGTAAGAGGACCGGCCGACCTCGTATAGTTAGGACACCGATTTTGGAAGTTATCGAGCGCTAATTCATTTTTATTGTCTTATTATTACGATTTCTGTGGAATTAACAAACCAATCCAGTACCGATCCAATGAATTAGCGACCGAACTTATAATTACAGTATTGATTTCCGCCGTAATCGCTCTACGTATTATTTCAGCGTATATAAAATGTTGGAAATAGGATGTCCTGTTTGACTGGTAGGGAGAATTTACCATAATCGCAACGCTTTGCGGACGTAATACCTTTAAGGCGCTACCCTGACCAAAATCTGGCAAAAGTGCGTTTTTCAGAGACTATTATCTCATTAGTTATGAGAAATAAGCTACATCTAAAAGCACATTATTAATGTTCGATATCCTATCATCACATTCCACGTTCTAATTTGTTTTTATGTGTTATGAATACATTTAAAATCTACTTTTAAAAAATGACTAAAATTATTGATTACATGCATCTGTTGCTAAAGGAAATGCTCTAATCATTTGAGAATTACACTAATGGATAGATAATTTATAAAATCTATATTCTACACGTTTTATTTAATTTCTTAAGTTCGCTTATCTCTTTTAATTGAAATAATTCCAAATATTCGGGCGTATTTTTCCGTGATATATTGTAGCGCGAGCGCGTGGATTGTATGGGACCGAACGCTCAAGGTCTCTCGCTAGGGGAACCGTCTTAACGCCGCCACGCCGCGCCGGTGTAAGTATTTTACATATACCTACAAGATGGTTTTACTGAAAACCACCGTGGCTCGATATTTTCCTAAGTTGCCTTTTGTGATATCTATCATGTATTATTCTTGTGTTTTTTTAAAATTCCTAGCATATATTTTATTTAAATAAAAACAAAATGGTATAATACTCGCGTAGTGGTCAATATTCGACCGTAATTCATTAATTTTTTTGGCCAAAGAATCCTATAAATGCAAAATTAACTCAATGGGCCAACATACTCCCTGTACGATAGTATATAGCTATAAACTATACCAGGCGGTCCCATAATGAACTGGCCTGATATAGTTCAACGCGACATGTCGCTACATGTTGTGTTGCATTAAATAGTACGTTTATCGTGCTCTTAATATAAGAAACATGCATCGACATGAAATGCTTAGTCTTAGTTTAACAGGCATTTGAATAACGAGAGTCGCGTATTTTGTCAAAATGTCGAAAACTGAGTATCGAAGTGTCATAAAGTTTCTGTTTAAAGAAGGTTTATCCCCTGCCCAAATAAAAGAACAATTGGATGGCGTGTATAAGGAGTCTGCCCCCTCCTATAGTACAGTGAAAAATTGGGTGAAAGAGTTTCGCCTCGGGAGAGAAACCGTCGAAGACCTTGGCCACGACGGTCGACCTGTGGAAGTGCTCACTCCCGAAACGATTGCTCTTATCGAAGAGGAGCTTCTGAGTGACCGCCGTTTGAAGATTAGAGAAATTGCAGCAAGGCTTGGGCTCTCTAAGAGTACCGTTCATCGCGCAATCCATGAACATCTTCACATGAAAAAAGTGAGTGCATGATGGGTACCGAAACTTCTTTCAGCGGTACAGAGACAGGAAAAGTGCGCTGCGCTTCGGAGTTTTTGGATCTTTGTGGCGAAAATCCAAAGACTGTAATCGAGCGGCTAGTGACTGGTGATGAAACTATGATCTTGTATTATGATCCACAAAGCAAGCGCGAGTCAATGGAATGGCGTTATAAGGGTGAAAAGCCCCCTAGAAAGGCAAAGGTGCAACAATCGACTAAAAAACTGGTATGCACAATATTTTGGGATTTTCAAGGCATTTTGATGGTGGATTTTAAAGAACGTAATTCAGTCATGAACGGCGAATATTATGCTTCTTTAATATATAAATTACGAGACAAGATAAAGGAAAAACGAAGAGGCAAGCTGTCTAAAGGTGTCCTGTTGCTCCATGACAACGCCCCTGTTCATACCGCTGGTGTTTCGAAGGATGCAGTTC
Organism: Parnassius smintheus behrii; assembly: GCA_036936625.1. Lineage (NCBI taxonomy): Eukaryota > Metazoa > Arthropoda > Insecta > Lepidoptera > Papilionidae > Parnassius > Parnassius smintheus. The sequence goes on along the minus strand of JAUPFT010000001.1, from coordinate 34,076,930 downwards.
GTCAATGCGGGTTCACAGAAGTTCAACATCCACCTTATAGTCCAGACATGGCCCCGTCCGACTATCATTTATTTCCAAATTTAAAGCGGGACTTAAGAGGAAGAAAATTTTCAAGCGATGAAGAGTTGCAGGCGGCCGTCTTCAGTCATTTTGAGGATAAAAAATGTGATTATTTTTATAAAGGTTTAGAGATGTTGATTCACAGATGTCAGAAGTGTGTTAGTATTCATGGTGATTATATTGAAAATTAAAATTGGTTTCGTTTCATTACCTTCATTGGTTCATAGTTAGGCCAATTCATTATGGGACCGCCTACGTACTAGCTATAAACTTCTTTTAAGATTAATTAGATTTACATTAACTTATATTTTCTTTTACCTTTTGTTTATTATATTGCTAAACTGTTAATAATTTTTGTTAAACAATATGTCATTTATAATATTTGTTATATTTATTTTAAGCGTATTTCTGCCTTGTTTTTATTTTTTCTATTATTCTAATTCTTTATTTTCTTTTGTATAATATCTAAGTTAAGTATACATTGATTGTATCAAATCGCAGGTATTACTTCGCTTGTGATAGCATTTATTAAAAAAAATATGTGTCTAGAATTAAGCCAATTGCGAAACTGGACAATACAGACCCTTTGGAGGTGGTGTAACCTCTTGAGGAAATTAAAGAAAAAATTATCCCCGCAATTACTGCCATTTTAAGAAAATTACAAAATACATCGAAATTGATGTCTAGGTACTCTAAGTCACAAAGATTTAATTTTAATTGAAAATGATGAAGCATGAAGAATAAAAATGTAATGATTTCAAACAAAACAAGGAATAAATAATTTTATAATCATGAGTATTGTGTTATTTGTATTCTATACCTATATATTTACCTACACAAGAGGCTAATTAAAGTATATTGCTCCACATATTCTAATGATGGCCCCAATAATTTAGGTCAAGTATTTGCTGATTTTTTGTTGTTTGAACAACAGCCATGCCATGGTCTTGAATCGTACCTCTCTGGTAGGTAACTATCATCTGCCAAGAGACTGAAAGATGTAAACTACCTACCGACCTAGAAAAAATATTAAGATAAGTTACATAAGCCACATGTATTGATTGCAAATATACGATGTTTTTGGACAAGGTGGTTGTAATAGATGCTTACTTCAATATGCACTGGTAGTCCATCCACAGAATTAATAGGCTTTAAAGCCTCATAGAGTTCTTTACACAAATACAAAACAATCTTTGAGCATCCGAAACCGGCGTAGAAATTCGTTGTCGGAGAATTCCAATAGATTAAGTATTCTGATCACGTATCGATAGCTGGTGTAATTTTCTTTCTTGTTTTTCAATTTCGGACACGAAAATGTAGTTGCAATAGGCTCGAGACATCTTTTTCGTATTAAAATGGTTTGAAGATAAACTTAAACCCACGTCCGCGAAAGAGGATAAAATTGTCCCTTTCAAATGACAAAAAGGGATAATTTTTTCTCTTTCCCTTGGCCTCATGCTACGGACGGGGAGATATATGTCTACTCGTTATGTCAAACGGGGATATACTATAGAGATAAGACAATTTTATCTCTTGTCAGTGGATATAATCGGGGGATATAATTTTTGTCTCTTGCCCATGTTCGCAGGGTGGATAAAATTAAGCAAGGGATAAAAATTGTATCCTCTCCCCGGGGATATATTGTCCCCGCTCATGCTAGCCCGGCAGGGGCCCAACTCCCCAATGCCAGCTCCTTCTACTTGACTTCGTCCAACACAGAGCGACTCGAATCGTCAGCGATAGAGTTCTGATCGGCTCACTGGCTTTGCGAGGAGAAGTTGCATCCCTTTGCATTTTCTTTCGTATTTACCACGGGTTCACGAGGGGTGCTGTAAGAAATTGTTCTGATTAATTCCAAAATTCACCTTCACATCCGGATGTTTGGGGGTTCACCACTGTGCGTTTTGCTCTTCGGAGGAATTTTCTTCCTATGTTCACTTTTTTTGTGGAATCTTTTACCACCGGCAATATTTTCGGAAAGATACGGTTTAGGGATCTATGAGCTTACTCCTTTTAATAAGCCTGCTGTAATAGTTTTTTATGGGCGGCGGCGGGTACTTACCATAAGGTAAGCTCGTTCGCCCCTCTTCCATAAAAATATTATGACATAAGAATTATATACTTTATGTCGAGACGGAAATTTTGCATTTGATTTTGATTGAATAAAAATATATAGAATAAAGATATATTACTACTACACTAAGCCTTTCATTGCCATGATTCATTTCATATAAATGGATGTCATTCAAAAAAGTGAAAAAATTTAACAAGCCACTAACTTTTGTGTTTCAAATCATAGTTATAGTATTTCCTGGAGTGTGGGGCGAGTGTCCGCAATTATTTCAGTATTTTTCTCATTTTATTTGCCACAAAAGGTTTTAAAATTCTATAAATCCCTTTTGTAGTCTCAGTTAAAATATAATTCGGCTTACTTGTGGAAGAAAAGTCCACAGTCCGCCGAGTAAGCTTCGGAGCGGTGCCTAAAAGCCACTCTGCGAGATACAAATTAAATTTTACGCCCGAGTCAGCGTTGTTGACATCTTTATATATTTCCTCTTTATTTTCCTGAAGAATAAAAGCGAATTTTTTTTTAAAGAAGCAAGTGACAAATGGGCACACAGTTCACCCAGTATAAAGTTAAAGTAAATTAAAGTAACAACATACTCGTATTAGTCAGGTCATAAGGTTTTTAAAAACTTTTTATAAAATTAATGATACACTTTTTGATAATTATATAGAAATGATATATGAAATGAAAGGAAATATAATTTAGAATACAATTTTATTTACATTATTCAAAATACCCTCACCTATTTTCAATACATGCCCTTAATCAACGCCTCTTATTTATCTTAATCACACCTATTTCTGCAGCTGCTTTAGCCAAAGATGCTCCGAGAAATTCCAAATTCCGATGAAGTTTCGCGTAGATTTTCTCCTCCAAATGTTGCTATATAGTGGAACCTCTTTCTCTAACAATGTTTCAAAACAGACATTGGATATTCCAACAGGACTCATCACTCCCAGCTCATAAAAATAAGATATTATCTTATAATCCAGTGGGCTTAAATCTGGACTAGAAGATGGCCAGCCTTTATGTCCGATAAAGTCGATTACATGGCCGGTCAACGAATTTTACGTGCTTCGTGCCCTATGAGCTGATGCAGAGTCCTGTTGGAATATCCAATGTCTGTTTTTAAACATTGTTTGAGAAAGAGGTTCCACTGCGTTTGTTAGGATGGTATTTTGGTACACCTCGGCACCTTTTTACACCTCGGTTTTTACACCTTTTCATAGAAAAACACCTCGCGGAATACGCGCTGGCTTCTTCACTGCTGTGGCATACACCTTATCATTTCGTTTATTATAACTTTCTTCGATGTTAATAAATTTTCATCCGAAAAAAAAAAAATTCGCGGTATTTTTTTAACGTAGCGCCGTAAGAAAGCCAAATTGGCCTCTAAAAAGCTTGGCGTGCTCAGCAGAGCGGGACAGTATTTCATGCCGGCACACCGCCTGCAACTTTACTAGGCGCAAGTTCGGCCGCACATAGAATACTCTTCCCATCTCTGGGCTGGGTCTCCCCAGTACCAGCTCCTTCCAATTGACCGCATCCAGCGCAGAGCGGCTCGAATCGTCGACGACCGAGTGCTTTCCTATTGGCTCGATTCACTGGCGCTGCGAAGAGATGTTGCATCTCTTTGCATTTTCTTTCGCATATACCATGGGAAGTGCTCTGAAGAATTGTTCGGATTAATCCCAGCCGCCAAATTTCGTGAACGCACTACGCGGCAAATGTCCCGATACCATCCACGCCATCTGGATGCTTGGTGGTCCACCACTGTACGTTTCAAAAGGAGTTATCTTCCGTGTACAACCTCTCTGTGGAATAGTTTACCACCAGCGATTTTTCCGGACCGATACGACCTGGGGACCTTCACGAAAAGAGCTTACTCCTTTCTAAAGGGCCGGCAACGCACCTGCAATTCCCCTGGTGATGCAATTGATCATGGGCGGCGGTAGTTACTTAACATCAGGTGAGCCGCATGCTCGTTTGCCCCCTCTTCTATAAAAAAAACCAAAGCGCGTGACCTTCCAGCCTATTTTTTTAAACGCTCGTTCAAATAATGTCCGGTCTTCTTATGACAAGCTCGTAGTCCTAGGTCTTAATTGATCGGTCTTTTGACCGTGGTTCTGCTTAGGCTCATCTGAAGAGCTAAGATTTTTTGTTTACGAACTTGATTTCGTTGGATTTGCGCCTTCGCTGCGTAATCTTCGCTGCGTTGATCGCGGGTGTCCTAACCGTACGACGTCGGCCGGTCCTCAATCTTCGAAGCTTGAATCTTCAGCGAACCGTTTGATAGTCATCATCATTAACATTACAGCCCTTCACAAGTCCACTGCTGAACATGGGACTCCCCCAAGTAATCCAACAAAGCACGGTCCTGAGCCACATGCATCCATCGACTTCCTGCATGTATTACCAGGTCGTCACTCCATCTAGTGGGGGGTACTTGTACACGGGTCTCTTGCTGTTCATTACTTAGTTCGTGAGGTACCTATTTGTCAAGCTTCCTTATTTTATCGATTTGCCGCATATGATCTTATATTGTTTTGATACTTAAAATGCTAGTTTAGCTGCAGTTTAGAACGGATCCGCTAAAACCATCGCCTTGATTTTGTCATTAAACAGATATCGCGAATAAAATCTGTGCGACAGTGCACGGTGTGTAAAAGGATGCATGGAGTATCATTTTATGGCACAGACTATGTAAGTTGAGCCCATGCGCGCAGCATCGCTTCCAGTACGTAGTATAGTATACTAATTCAACGTTTGTGAGGTCAATTTTTGCCGCTAAGTGCTAAATCCGTTTTGTATACGTCGTTGATATTGGGCACCGTTTGAGATGAGACGAATTGTTTCCACGTTAGAATTCGTATTCAAAAATAACACGCATTTTCATAGAGTCCATATATCCATTATAACGATATTCAAAAAAACTTTAAGAAACAAGAAAAACTTGATTATGGAAATAGAATAACTTGCCTTAAATAAAACATTTATTTGAATGTGGAGTTCTAAATGAATCACATAGGCCAAGTTTAAGTGACCAGTTCAATATGAAATTTCATTATTAAAAACTACATATTTATTAAACTTATACACATATCATATATTTGAAACGCTGTTTATGTCGTGTGGGATGGGGCTAGGAAAGGTGCCCTAAACAAATGCTCACTCCAACCCGTCTCGGACCACATTACCACATTGCGCCTTTACATGGAACGTGAAATCTCTCTTAATGTCATCAGTGTCTATGCCCCTACGCTAGACAAGTCTGATGAAATTAAGGTCAAATTATACGAAGAATTCAGGAGAAATGAATTCAAAGAATGAATGAAATGAGAATTCAGCACGCGATGCATAGATCATATCCGTCCAAGTGAGCAAATCCTTCTTTTGGGCGACTTTAATGCCCGATTAGGACGAGATTATGACGCCTGGCCTAAAGTTCTGGGCAGACATGGTGTTGGTAAAATGAATCTTGCAATTAAAAATACTACGTTCAGATTACCTGGCAACTACAAGGCAACACCCCAGATCGAAGCATTGGCACCTTATCGATTACGCTATCGTGCGTCAAAAAGACATCTCTCAAGTCCAAGTCACCCGTATCATGTATAGTGCTCACTGTTGGACTGATCACAGGCTTGTTATCATTAAATTAAATCATCGTCTTCCACGTCCTTGTAGATCGGAAAGATCTAAACAGATACGTCTGAACACTGAACGACTCCAAGATACTAACAGGAGGGCTAAATATGCCGAAACCATGAGGCCGTAGGTTACTAATGCAGCACAGTAAAGCTCATTAGAGTGGAGGTGTTATGGAGTTGCGTCATAGTGATCTGGAGCTGCGTAAGCTCGCACGACAAGCGAAAGGTAAGTGGGGGCAGGAGAAGGCTCAAATAAATGCCTCAAATGTTTGCGTGAAGGTTTAGTGCCCACAGTCTGGAAATCTGCGAATATAACCCCAGTGCTTAAAAACGGTTCTAAAACTGACGTGACTAATTATAGACCTATTTCCTTACTTTCTGCCTTATCAAAAGTCCTTGAACGCTTAGTACATAATTCAATTTATCCGAGTTTACACAACTTACTAATTCCAGAACAACATTCGCAAAACACCGATCGACCATCAGTAATCTTATTTTATATACAAACTTTCTGTTTAATAATATGAATAATCGAATACAAACTGATACTGTTTACACAGACTTTTGTAAAGCTTTTGATAAAGTGGATCATTCCATCCTTCTTCAAAAACTTGCGTTCAAAGGTATACGTGGAAACTCATTGCGGTGGTTCTCTTCGTACATTATTAATAGGACCCAAAAAGTTGTGGTTAATGGATTCTCCTCCAGCGAAAAATAAGTATCCTCAGGTGTACCACAGGGATCTATACTAGGTCCGACGTTCTTCACATTGTATATAAATGATATTCAGTCTTGTTTTATAAATAGTAATTTTTTGTTAAATGCAGATGACCTGAAAGTTTATCGAAGTATAAAGTCCCTTAATGATTGTGAGAAGCTATAGGAAGATCTTGACCGGTTATCTAACTACTGTCTAATCAATAAATTGCAATTAAGCATCCCTAAATGTAAATCTATCTCTTTGACCAAAAACTTAAAAACCTACAATTACATATGTTCCCTTCTTAACAGACCCTTAGAAAAAGTATCATTAATAAAAGATTTAGGCATCCTTTACGATTCAAATCTAACCTTTAATGCTCATATCAGCCATGTAACAAATAAAGCGTATCAAATGTACGGAATTGTTGCACGAACGTGTAATTTTTCCTCATCCTATTTACTACTTTTCAAATTACGTATCAGACCACAAATTGAATATGCAACGCAAGTATGGAACACCTATTATAATAAATAAGGTGAACTTCTAGAATCATTACAAGCAAAGTTTCTTCGTTTTATAAATTATAAATGTTACCACGTTAAATCATCGTATCGCAACTTATTAAAAAAGTTTTCAATTCATACTTTAATAGCAAGAAGAATATACTTTGATCTAATACTATTATTCAAAATAATTCGAAATGATTTAGATTGTAGTGAACTATTTAACAAAATATATATCCGTGTCCCTAGTCGTTCTCAACGCATTAGAGACGTGTATACACATAAATTGTTTGCGCTTAAACTATGTAAAACCAATGCAGGTGAACGCGCCCCATTAAGACGTATTATGAAAGCATATAACATGTATAACATTTTTAAAATGTTGATCTATTCACTTCATCACAGTTACAATTTCGCAAGAACGTTCTAAGAAAGTTTGTAGATATTCAATAGTATCTTAAAATATTATACAAGAAAAATTTGTACTGTTAGCAATTTTTTTTTCTTTTGTCTCATTTTGATTTTTATGTTACTGAGCACGGTCAATTTTATTTTATTTTCCCTTTTTCACTTATACTCTGTTTATTGTGCATTTATTATTTACTGTTACCAATTTAATATTACTTTGTGGATAACGGTGCTGGTTACATAATGACTAATATTATATATAAAATGTTATTTGATTTAAGCATAATTATGTAATTGTTTGTTGTCTCGAATAAATTAAAAAAGGGCTCGTCAGGTGCAATGGCTTACTGATACCAACCAGCTCGGTGAGTTTCATGCTGAGGTGCGACATCTACTCGGTACGTCCTCTATGGCGAAAGTTCCACTGAATTCAACTAGCGGTGAAGCGCTTTTTAAAAGCAGGGAGGAAATACCCGAGCGATGGGCGGAGCATTTTAACACCCTACTTAACGTACGTGGACGATTTTGTTGACCCAGACCATGTTCACTGCCTACCTCAGCAACCTTTCGCCCTCGAGCTCGATGAACCAGTCCCGCCTGACCAGGTTGCGCTTACCATTAAGCAACAACGAAATGAACGCGCGGTTGGTGTTAATTCTATACCGAATTATTGAAGTAATTTCATTAGGTATTTGTATTCGGCGATATGGGAACTTTTTGTCGTTATGTGTGGGAAAGAAAAACAAGTACCATAGGGGGTTCAGGCATTACTCTATCAAGTTCAAGGCATTCCCCTTGCTGTCTCAACTAGCATTGGAATCCTCGGCGTCGATATATCGAATTTTGTGTAGTTTCTTGGTCACTTGGAAGGGAAGGCCAAATTGGCCTCTACTGGTAGAGTGGGAAAGTATATCATTTCAGCACATCGCTTGCAACTTTATAAAGCGCAAGTTCGGTCTCACATGAAATACTGTTCTCATCTCTGGGCCTGCTCCTTGCCAGCTCCTTCCACTTGACCGCATCCAGCGCATGTGGTTCAAATCGTCCGAGACGACCGAGTTTTTTCTGATGGGCTCGACTCACTGTCGCTGCGTAGGGATGTTGCATTAATTGACATTTTCTACCGCGTCTACCACAGGAAGTGCTCTGAAGAGTTGTTCGGATTAATTCCAGCTGCCAAATTTCATCGCGTCAAAATTCACGATACCACACAATTTGGATGCTTGGCAGTCCACTACTGTGCGCTTTACTAGGAGTTTTCTTCCTCGCACAACTTCTCTGTGAAATCGTTTACCACTGGTGATTTTTCCGGACCGATACAACTTAGGTATCTTTAAGAAAAGAGCTTACTATCTCAAAGACCGGCAACGCACCTAGAATTCCCCTGGTGTTGCGCATGCTTGTTTTTCCCTTTTATAATCCTTTAATAAATCCCTTTTATAAAAAACCCTGACTACAGACGAACAAAAACTGACATTAATTTAATTATAAATTATAGAAAATTATTTTTTTCTAGATTCAATCGATTAATATATTTAAAAAAATGGTTTGATATATGTATATAGATTTGGTATTATGAAAGACAAACAATCTAGAAATAGATCTATTACATGTCGAATATAACTTTGTTGTGGGAGGTTTTGTGTAGTTTGTAGTAGTAGCATAAATTCTTAATTTAAATTATTGTAGGGTTGGTTAGGTTAGTTTAGGACATATTTGGGGAAAATAGATCCCCGATTAACATTAATATTCCTTCAGAGTATTTAATTAATACAGCACTTAATTACAATGCTGTTTACAGTACTTTAAATTAGGTTTTTTTAATTATGAATTACTTGGTATATTTGTTCAGCTTTAATTAAGGTTTAGGTGGCCTAAGGGTTTAGGTCATATGTTTTTAAAGTGCCATGTAAAGTTTCGTTGTCAAAGTTCAGGCATGACTCTATCGTTTACATATCTGTTTGTCATAGTGTAGAATATTTCATTATCTATCTGGTTCATAGCCAGAATATTTGGACTTTAAATATAAAATTTTGTGGTTTATGTACACATGCTGACCTTTGATTGAATAACGATATTTTAATCTGTATTTTAGTAGCATTTGATGCACGCAATAAGGCGCCGTGTTCGATTTTATGTGACGTCATAAAGATTTATAACCCGCGGAAGAGCATGATGCTCTCAATGATATTTCATTAGTCGAAATACAACGAGTCGTTTAGATCTTAGAGAATAGAAAATTATATAAGTGGCTTGCTAAAGTGGGTTATGGCTTTGCAGTAGGCGTGTAATTACGTCTATTTATTTATTTATATACACACAGGCTTAGGGCGTTTTAGTCCTCAGGAGAGACAACGCATCCTTCATCATATTTTGATTCTTAATTGAGGATAAATGTAGATGTCTATGGACCACATAATCTACTTACCATCAGGTGGACCCTGTGCTCGTTTTGTCACCGTCATTCTATAAAAAAATAAGCGGACTTAATGCCTGAAGCATTCTATATTAGTCTACTTTGAGGTGATGCAGAAATAGAATGAAGTAGGTGTGATAAAAAATTTAATATGAGAATACGAAAGTAACTATTGTTAGAAAGCTCATATTCCTAGAAGGGTGACGACAAAATGGATCGCCGAGTTTTCTTGCTGGCTCACCTTGACCTTTGGATATATATCAACCAAAGATATTAAAAGTTAATTAGCTAAGATTCGCGTCATTAAATAAAATGGTATGTTTTACATATTTTAAAGAGCAAATCCTCCCCTAGATTTTCTGAATTGCGTACACTATTCCCTTTACCACTACTTCCAACACCACCACACCAGGAAAAATACACCACCGCCAATAGTACATGTATGTTATTGACGGAAAACTAAGTTGGACACATTATTTCATTTTATGATTAATTGCTAACGTAATTAATAACATATTTCTGAAAAATAACGTATTATTCGTAATAGTGACGACAGTTCGCAGATAATATCCACCGTTCTGAAATATCACGCGCTTGGGCTTCATGAGTCGATATTCTCTACATCAAATAGCATAAACGTTAACATACGTATAAATAATGATTTCACAGGGACTCAATTTGTGCCACTTGAATGTTGCCTTTGATACCAGCCTGACCCTAATCGTGTGACATTGAGAAGTAGCTGAAATGTCTACGCATGTAGAGTCCTATTTTTACCTTTTTTACACGAGAGTTTTACCTTTGTAAGATTTCGTTAAAATATTACATTAATTTTCAATTGCTAAGCTTGTATTGAATTCCATTGCGTTTTTATTTTTATTTTTAAATGTTTGCGTAAGAATAAATTAAATAAAACTCTAATAATGTCACACTACTGTCCTTTTGAGTAGGTTTCAGTTAGGGTTTTAATAGTGATGGTTTTTTTTGTTTTGTCTGTATTAGCAGTCCATTCGAGATTTCTCTAAGACAAGTTTACGTAAAAATAGTTTACAACGTAAACAATTATTGCTATATTTGGCTGCAGTATAAATGCTTCGCATAATGACGATCGGAGCGAAGGGTGGGTTCTCAATTGCATATTTAATGAGGATTCGCAAGTCGTAAACTCCCCGACGCGACGCGACGAGACGACAACCTAAAGGCACTCGATAATTGGTTTAAACTATTTTTAGATTCTTACGTTGTTATGTACGGAGTGTAGGTGGCATTTTGTTGGTTGGAGAGAATAAAAATATGGTGGAATCAAAAAATACTTTTTTTTACCTAACCTAACAAAAAACGTTGTTATTATAAAATGACCAATTTTAATTTCCCCTGTCTATATAGAAAAAAATCGTATACATGCGTTAGTTTATTTTGGTAACTTATTGATAGTGTAAGTTACATTTCTTGTGATTTCTTATATTTACGCGAACACTACACATTGAAATAATACTAGTTTTAACGGAATTTATCGCGTATATTTAACTTTTTTACCCGACGTTTCGAGAGCTTTACAGCACCCTTGGTCACGGGAAGGACTGAGATGTTCAACGTCCAGCTGTCATAGTTAACCGCGGTTACCATAGATTAAAATTTTTAACTTTTGTTCCGATCTACACAGTATGAGCTTATGGTATCATGGAGTCTTGCAGTTGTATGCTTGGGTTGGGATTTAATTTTATTTATTATAGGATCCCAAGCAGATGGTAGCACCCAGCCATCTTCTCTATTGAAATTAGGATGTTTTTTGATTTCAATAGCCTCGCGAATCATCTTTGGAAGGAATCGGTGTTCTTTAGCGAGGATTTGTGGTCTATCAAATCTGATGTAGTGACGGGGGCGATCTTGTACATGTTCACAGACTGCAGACTTCCCGGAGCGTCGATTCTTCACGTCAGCTATATGTTCTTTGACGCGGGTTTTAATTGATCTTTTAGTTTGTCCTATGTAGGAGAGACCACATTCACAATCAAGCTTGTACACTCCTGCATCTTGCAGAGGGACGTTACACTTGACTGATGGTAAAAACTGACCAATCTTCTTCGGCGGCTTGAAGTATGTTTTGATGGAAGCGCGCTTCAAGATGTAGCCAATCTTGTCAGTGACTCCTCTAACATATGGCAGTACAGCAGATACACGCTCGACTGTGGCCGGCTTCACTCGTTCTCTGTGACGTAGGCGTGGGACCCGAAGCTTGTTGTCATGCAAAACTTGCTTGACATGTTGGAGCTCAGCAGCCAGGTGTTTACTGTCACAGATCCCTCGTGCTCTCTGAAACAAAGATTTACCCACGGTAGCTAACTGTGAAGGATGGTGGTGAGAATCACCGTTTAAATATCTATCTGTATGGGTCTTTTTTCTATACACAGTATGGCTCAAGGTGTTATCAGGATTCCGAATTATAAAGAAACACTCCGGAAAATTAAATCTGGACGTAAAATGGATAATACCTACGTGCGCCAAATCACCAAAGTTGTATGGGTTATCAAAAATACACAAGCCCAATGCTCCATTACGCCCCATAGTGAGCCAAATCGATTCACCAACTTACAGATTGGCTCAACACTTAGCGAAAATACTCTCACCGCTCAGGGGACATACAAGAGCACACATAAAGAATTCCTACCATTTTGTCAGCGAGATTAAAGACCTACGTCTGGCAGACAATGAAACTATGGTCAGTTTTGATGTGCAGTTATTGTTTACATGCTTACCTGTTGAAGACTGCATCCCAATTGTAACTAGAAGGCTGGAAGAAAACAACATGCCCGCAGAATATGCAGTATTACTCAGACACTGCCTTACATCTGGCTACCTATTGTGGAAGGAGGAGTTCTACAAGCAAGTAGATGGTGTGGCGATGGGCTCACCTGTATCTCCCATTGTCGCCGACATATTCATGGAAGACTTTGAGGAGAAAGCCCTGCTTACTTCTCCCATAAATCCATGATTCTACAAGCGGTACGTAGACGACACTTTCACAATTCTACCTTTAGATAAAGTAACTGCATTTTTAGACCATCTTAACTCTATAAATTCTAAAATTCAGTTCACAATGGAGTTAGAGGCAAACAATTCCTTAGCTTTTCTAGATGTGTTAGTAATTCGGAATCCTGATAACACCTTGAGCCATACTGTGTATAGAAAAAAGACCCATACAGATAGATATTTAAACGGTGATTCTCACCACCATCCTTCACAGTTAGCTACCGTGGGTAAATCTTTGTTTCAGAGAGCACGAGGGATCTGTGACAGTAAACACCTGGCTGCCGAGCTCCAACATGTCAAGCAAGTTTTGCATGACAACAAGCTTCGGGTCCCACGCCTACGTCACAGAGAACGAGTGAAGCCGGCCACAGTCGAGCGTGTACCTGCTGTACTGCCATATGTTAGAGGAGTCACTGACAAGATTGGTTACATCTTGAAGCGCGCTTCCATCAAAACATACTTCAAGCCGCCGAAGAAGATTGGTCAGTTTTTACCATCAGTCAAGTGTAACGTCCCTCTGCAAGATGCAGGAGTGTACAAGCTTGATTGTGAATGTGGTCTCTCCTACATAGGACAAACTAAAAGATAAATTAAAACCCGCGTCAAAGAACATATAGCTGACGTGAAGAATCGACGCTCCGGGAAGTCTGCAGTCTGTGAACATGTACAAGATCGCCCCCGTCACTACATCAGATTTGATAGACCACAAATCCTCGCTAAAGAACACCGATTCCTTCCAAGGATGATTCGCGAGGCTATTGAAATCAAAAAACATCCTAATTTCAATAGAGACGATGACTGGGTGCTACCATCTGCTTGGGATCCTATAATAAATAAAATTAAATCCCAACCCAAGCATACAACTGCAAGACTCCATGATACCATAAGCTCATACTGTGTAGATCGGAACAAAAGTTAAAAATTTTAATCTATGGTAACCGCGGTTAACTATGACAGCTGGACGTTGAACATCTCAGTCCTTCCCGTGACCATGGGTGCTGTAAAGCTCTCGAAACGTCGGGTAAAAAAGTTAAATATACGCGATAAATTCCGTTAAAACTAGTATTATTTCAATACATTTCTTGTTTTTTTTTTGTTAATGTATAAGGGTATATATCATGATGATGATGATGAAGGGTGACATAGACATCTACATCTATCCTTGATTACCAACCAAAATGCAGATGCGTCGTCACTCGTGAGGACTAAGACGGAATGCTTCGTTTCTAGACAAAAATATTAAGCTGACTATGTATACTAGATTATGAGATCATTACTATTACAAGCTCATTGTAAAATGGCAACCCTTTATTTTTCCACAAAACATTTCAAAACTACCTGCAACCCGCTACTCTCTGTGTACCCCATCAGGTCGAAAATACATCGTGTTAGCACAGAATAAGGAGTAAGGGTGTCGTTCTTCATTGCAGTACCGGCGAGTGGCTATGGTGCTACCACTCTACAATTACTCATACTATACATATATTTAGTAATAATGTAAGACAACTGGCTAGGTTTGAGATAAGAACCTAAGACTACCGATATAAGTAATACGAGCATGGCGATCAATTGTGCTATCGTCTCAGTGTAGCTGGCGTATGAAAGTGAGAATTTATTCTTACTATCAAGACAAAAATCGATATAAAAGGATGAAAAGAATAACAATCAGTAATAAATTTGGGTTATATGATCGGATTTATATCCGAAGCTATTAAATTAGACGGAAACTCTTGACGGAAATAGCTCCTGTCGCCTTCGTAAAACCATCCATTAAACTTTGTAAGGTAGTGGGAGCATAAACTTGAATTGAGCACCCTTTTAAATTACAACCGGTTATTAACAACAATTTCATAAAAATAACATGTTCTGGCCGTCTTATTATAGTGCCCAAGTGTATGCGCAAGCACACGTGCACTCTCTATTTCCTCACTCTCATAATCCGATTGGACGGTAAACCGACACGACCGGAGAGAGATCAGGCGCAGGACCAACGGCTTTACGTGCTTTCCGAGGCATGGGGGTGGTACACCGCCAACTTCCTGACTCCGGGTAGCTACTGAGAATTTCTTGACAGAAAAACTCAATAATTGATTTTTTGGCCCGACCCCGGATTCGAATTCAGGACCTCATGACTTAGTTCTGCAGCATATGCTGTAAAAAGATTAGAAGTCTTACCAGCCTTAAACCAGCTAGACTAGTTTACTTTAGCTATCTCCAAAGCATAATGTCGTATGGTATTTTGGTATGGGGACATGCGACTGACACTGAAATTATATTTGTTTTACAGAAGACGGCCATTGGAGAAATCTATGATTTAAAACCTAAAGAGTCGCTCATACAAAAATTTAAGGAAATTAATATATTAAATTTAGCCTCTCAAAAGATTTATAAAATGTAATGTACGTACACAGAAATAAAAATAGCCTTAAAAATAAGTAATATTCATTCTGTAAATACTAGGAATAGACACAAGCTAGTAGTACCAGTTACTCAACTCCACCGAGTCAGTAATTCATTCTTGGAGCGATGTATACGCTTTTATAACAAAATTCCAGAAAATATACAAAATTTTACATACACAAAGTTCAAAAACTTTATCAAACAAGTTTGTATAAAAAGGGTTAATATAATATTAAGGAATTTATGGATGATAATAGCCCCTGGGAAAAGTGATCGCTACTAAGCTATTTCTAATGTGTTGTTGTTTTTGATTGTAACATATATGAGTGTAAGCTGTTATTTAAAAAAAAAGTCTCTGTTCTTCCCAGGACAGAGATTTTTTTTCCGAACCAGTGGTAAATTAAAAACAGTGACTTTCAATAAGTATTATTTATAATCTATATTGAGTAAAAAATTCTGTTTCTATTTCTATAGACAAATAAATATATGTTTCCGGCGACTCGGCAAAAGGTATATAGATTGGCATTTTTTAAAATAGATTTATAGTCCATAGATTCCTATCCTCGGTGAAGAACCAAAATGCAGATGTTGTCACCCCTGAGGGCTTAAAACGGGTCTTCCATTCTCTTGACTCACAATTTGAAACACAGCAGTATTTAGATGCTATTTTAGGCTGGTACTCTGTGAGAGTGAGGTCCTTCCTCGGTCGAGTCGACCCCTTCGTGCTATAACCGCAATGTAGCTGTAACGTGGCTATACCACGTATATTATTAATAAAGATTTTTTTTATTTCGCATTCTACATATTATTTAACTAATTTATTAAATACCTTATAATGCGTTCATTATTTTAATATACGAATATCTAATGATGTGTTATTACTCTAATAAAACTAATCTAATTATTCATGGATATTTTTCAGTGAAAAAATTTTAAGCTTTCAATTACTTTATAAAGTGATTCGTTATTCAAAACACTTACAAAGAGAAAAGTAAATAGACCTATGCAAATTAATGTAAGCACTTTCACTTTATTCATTTGTCTTTATTAAACTGCGTTCCGTATAAAAGATTCCTTATCTACGACGATAAATTATGTCTGTAAGGGTGTAAAAGATTTCCACTCCACCCCTTAATATTACGGTCCGCACACGAAGGTTGTGGGGGCCCGCGAGGCCACACAAGTAGACCTAATCTATTTTTAACCCATTTACTTGTACACGTGCTTTCGGAGTCGTAAATATCATTTAGGGCTAGAT
This sequence comes from Parnassius smintheus behrii, assembly GCA_036936625.1. Taxonomy (NCBI): domain Eukaryota; kingdom Metazoa; phylum Arthropoda; class Insecta; order Lepidoptera; family Papilionidae; genus Parnassius; species Parnassius smintheus. The sequence continues at coordinate 34,060,434 of JAUPFT010000001.1, read as the reverse complement.
TGAGGCGACTACAACAAAGGAATTGCTCTGATTGTGTTATTCTGGAAGGTCCTGAGTTAAAGAACAGCTCGCTATGATACTGCAATAAAAATTTTGTTGAAGGTTTTATATATAAGCAGCCCCGGATCTAGGGGGGGGGCAAGCCGGGGCCTATGCCCCGGGCGGCAAGTTCAGAGGGCGGCCAAATTCACACTTTACAGACGAATGGACAACTCGTCCTTTACTTAACTTTGAGCACAGAATAAATAATAGTACGAGTACAGAAATTTCACTCTTGTTTTACTGCGGCAATATCAACTCGACCGATACCCAGGGACACAGCACACGGACCATGTGATCGGGCGCGACGAGAGCGCGGAGTGAGACGCGCTCCACGAACATTATTAGTAGGCATAGTTCAAAATTCGGGCCCGCTCGCCCGGAGGAATCGCAGATCGCGGCAGCACGCGTCTGGTTACCGTGCGTGCGAAAGGGATGAAGCTATATTCGAAAACTCCCTCGTCGATCTCTCTCAGTGTTTTGTATTAAACATTTGTTTATGTTTATTATTTACTAAAATTTAGTACTTGTCGATCAACCGAAGGGAAAATACTGATTGTATTAGTGTCGCATCAATAAATCTATCACAGCTCATCGATCGCCTTTCTAGGTAAGTATTTTATCATAACTATCTTATGCTTTTTAACTTCCTATATTTATTTTTTAAATTCAATGTAATACGTGCAATCACTTACGTCGTCAATTCATTGTTATTTAAACTATTTCTTAAAATTTTTACGTCGTGTTTTGTTTATTACACGATGGCAGCCATCGGATGACTGAGAAGTAAAACAGCCTTTTTATTCCAGCTATTAATTCAATACAATGCAATGCAGCAGTTTAAAACGAATAAGCAGCCGTTATTATATATTATATCGACGGCGCGTAGGTACCTATTAGTGATGGATTAATTAGCATTAGCATTCATTATTAGCATGCGAATGCTCATTTAGCATTTAACAAATGAAATGTAGTTGCGAAATTCTGTGAAGTGCGAAGTGAATTAATCGTTTCGTACTTCGTTCATAGTTCATACTACACGCGGCACTCAGCGAGACAGCGGCAGCATGCGCTCTCCGTCGCACCCACAGGAATACTAAATCTATCTGTTTCACGTGACCCTGACTTTTAGCAGGTGCATTTGATGCGAAGAATAAGGTTAGGCAATTATTATCTTATTATCTTTGATTTGCTCGTACTTAGAGTCGTATATTGTATGAATGCGTGTGATCGTTTAATTCGTTAAAGTTATTAGCAGGGTGATGCGAAGTATGGGATTGAGTAAATTATTACCTTATTATCTTTGGTTTGCTAGTATTTAAAGTCGTATATTGAATAAATGCGTGTGATTATTTAATAATAATTTGTGTGACACGTGGGTGGCGCGCGTCGTATTGTATAAAATGTTGAATAAATTTGTAAATAATGTACATTATATGTAAAAACTAAATCATGTAAATACGATCAAGTGAACTTATAAATACGCCAGTTTATAACATTTTACTGCTAGTTCTAAGCCTGGATAAAGTATGAATGAAGGTTCACAAAAACTTAAACATCAAAAGGTTTTAAATTAGTTAAATATCTTTAATTATAATAATATGATCATTCATTATCTTAATCACAACACAATGCAAGTGTACTAGTAGAAATAAAACGTTATCGGCGAGGAAACTAAACGCACGGTAGGACTCGACGTCCTCCTTCCTTCATAAGCCGAACGCGCTCTTAATTCGTATAATAACAAAATTCATATAATTATTTAGGTAATATCAATTATAGTTATATTAGCAAATAGCATAGCAATAGCAATTAGCACGCTAAGGCTCAAGAATTCGCATGCTAATGAAATTTATGCAAAATCGCATTAATTACCATTACTAGTACCTATAACTCGGGTGGTTGCCACGCGATCGCGCGCGCTCCGCGATATCATTACGCCGCTCGTAAATTGTAGTGTAACGCTCCAACAAACCAAAAAACCGACAAAAATCGGGGAACGACTCGCGAAACAGGCGCGAAGCCGCGAAGAATACGCGAAATGGTTCTACACTCACGGTTTGCGGGTGGTTCGCGGCTGTCGCGCGGAATGGCTACAAAACAAGTATTTTTCCGTCCGTCTGTCCGTTACAGCCTGTTATAGTTCACTGCTGAACATAGGTGCCTCCCCCATAGATTACCTCATAGAGGGGATATTTGCCATAGTTGCCACCCTTGGAAATTGATTATTTTTGTTTACAGGTTGTAATTATGAGCGCGCCAAGAAAAAAGCTATCGGGAGCGGAATATAGGAAAAGGGCTAAATATAAGGAGTTGCAGGGAAAACAATGTGCAGATAATATGAAAAATTGGCTTCTCAGAGGGGGTGACCCGTCAGTATCTGCTGCAACGTCCGAAGTTGATATTCAGTTAGAGGATGTTTCTCGCACTTTGCCCGATCAAACGGATCAAGATTTTTCACAGTCCGATTTCACAGTGCAAACTTCACCATCTTTATCGATGTGCGGAGAACAACTTGAAAAAACAAAGCCAGAATACGAAGGATCTAAATCCCCGCACTCGGATTCGGATGAACTGCAAAAAACTGGATTTGATTTGACTGACCCAGGCAATTGGCCAGGGGTGGAAAAAATGACCGACCAACAACGGTCTTTCTTTAGCAATCAGGCTGTATTATTAGCAGAAAATCACCCCGAAAACATTGAATTTAGATCTACTGAACGCAATGGCAGACATTTAACAGCTTCTATGTGGTACAGGACGTTGGCTAATTGCGAAAGAGTTAAAAGATCTTGGCTTATATATTCTAAGACAAAAAATGCAATATTTTGTGCGTGCTGCAAGATTTACCAGAAACCGTCTTTTACCGCCACATCTGCATTGTGTTCTACAGGATTTATTAATTGGAAAAAAGTTTCAGAGAGATTAACCGAACACGAAGCAAGTCAAATGCATAAAGAGTGTATGATCAAGTGGAAAACACGGGTACAACAAATGAAATCATGCCAGGGTATTGATCAAGACATTGAGAGAGTAATTCACTCAGAGAAAGAAAAATGGAGACAGATCCTGCGTATTGTTATGGATGCTGTATTGTATCTATCCATAAACTGCCTTTCTTTTCGCGGGTCCCACGAAACTCCTAGCGATCTCATCACACAGTGTCCTCGGCCTAGTCAAGGTAACTTCTTGAACTTAATTTCTCTGCTCGCCAAACATAATTCAACTCTTAAGTTTCAATTAGAACACTTAAAAAAGGGACAAATATCATATTTATCAAAGACAATACAGAATGAAATAATTGACATAATGGCAAAAACAGTTAAAATAGCATTTTAAATGACATCAAAGAAGCCAAATACTACACGATAATGTTCGACTGCACTCCAGATGTATCCCATACAGAACAAATGAGCCAGGTAATTCGATATGTAAAAAGAACTGGCGATGTGTGTGAAATAAAAGAAAGTTTCATTGATTTCATAGAAGTTGCTGGAAAGACAGGAGAGGGCATTTGTCAACAGATTTTAGAAAAATTGGTAGCTGATGATTTAGATATTGGACAATGTCGTGGCCAATCTTATGATAATGGGTCCAATATGGCCGGCATCCATAAAGGAGTACAAGCCAGGATTGCAGAAAGGAATGAGCTGGCCGAATTCGTACCGTGCTTGGCTCACTCCCTAAATCTTGTAGGTGTTCATTCTGCCTCATCATGCCAGGAAGCTATTAACCTATTTGGACTGATTCAAAAAGTATATTGCTTTTTTGTTGGCTCCACTACTAGGTGGGACATTATGAAAAAATACGTTAAAACAAATTTAAAAGGAAGTAGTCAGACGAGATGGTCGGCGAAACATGTTGCTGTGAATGGCCTATTAAATAATTTGCCAGAAATAGCGGAAGCCTTAGAAGAAGTTAAGCAAGCTTCTCATGCTCCAGAAGCTAAGTACGAAGCAGGTCATCTCTTAACTGCTATAAAGAATTTTAAATTTATTCTTAATTTAACTATTTGGGCGAATATTCTCCGCGAAATCAATCGAGTGAATATAGAAATTCAGAAAGAAGATATTATCCTTGCCCGTTCCGTCGCACTAATGGATGGTTTGCTCAAAACTTTGCAAAAAATGAGACAAAATCCAATGGAATATTGGATAAAAGAGGCTGGAGAAGTTGCTGAAAAAAGTGGTGTTGACCCTATATTGCAAAACAAACGAATTCCGAAACGTAAAAAACATTTTGATGAGATGTGTGAAGACGAATTACAAACACTGCAACCTGTTCAACTACTTTCTAATGAAATAATGATGGTATTTGATCGAATCATATCAGAAATTAAAAAGAGGTTTGATTGTGCTACCATGCTGAATTTGAATTTTGCTTTTCTTAATGGTACTAATATTTTGAGAATGTCAATTGAAGAATTGCAAAAGTATGGAGCAGATTTGGCTCGAAAATACGAGCGAGATTTAAGCTCCGTTGAATTCTGCCAGGAACTCTACGTTTTAAAAGAGCAAGCTCCGCTTTTATTTGGTGATATAGAAAAGGCTAACAGTTTCTATCTCTTGCAACAGATCTATGCGCATGATTTGCAGGATGCTTTTCCTAATATTTGTATTGCCCTGCGAATTTACTCTACGCTTCCTACTACATCCGCAAGCTGTGAGCGAAGTTTTAGCAAACTAAAACTAATTAAAAATTATTTGCGATCTTCTATGAGCCAGGAACGCTTATCAAGTCTTGCAATCTTAGCCATAGAAAGTCAAATTGCCCACGAGTTAAATTATGACAAGGCCATAGATTTATTTGCTGAACAAAAAGCTCGAAGAGTAAAATTGTAATTTTAATTAACAAATGCAATAATATATTTGATTTTTATTTTTATTATACATATTTTTATTTTAAATCCTATCATGTGCTGTGTATAAAATACATATCCTACATGTTCATGTCTATATATCTGTAAATAAATAGACTTAACACAGAAAGAACAGCGATGGATGAATTATTTCCGGAAGGCCTATGTCCAAACGTCAATCAATTAGTGGACATCTGATAGCTGAAATTATAGACGATAAAGGTAAAAATAAAAATAAGTGTGCGAGGGCGGCATTTTTCAGTTTTTACCCCGCCTAAAAAAAATTGAAGATCCGGGGCTGTATATAAGAGTTGATGATTTAGAACAAAAATGTTTGTATTTACATTCAAAATCTATATTACTTAATTTATTGCTATCTTTCAAAATAGTAGTTTGACTGATAGAGAGGTAATAGAGAGTACCGTGTAGGGGTGACGTAAGAATATCCAATACATTATATCGTGTAGTAGCGACGAAAGAATATCCAATACCTTATATTATCCTGTAGGTGGCAGCAACTTCATTCCAAAAACAACTAAAACATAATAAACTGCGATTCCGACCCGCCTGCCACGCGTGGCAACTGTGGTAAATATTCCTCCTTGAGGGGCAATCTATGGGGGAGGCCTATGTTCACCATTGGACTTTTGATAGGCTGTAATGGGTTTAAATTTTTATAGAATACCATTAACCGGAACTTTGTGACGTAATGCTGATTTTAATGTTAACTTTGCTATAGGTTCATAATAAATTTAGACGCTCTGACACTTCCAAACTCCGAGACTCCAGAGAAGGAGTAGTCTTGTTACTAAAGGTTTTATGTTTCAACATATTTATAGAAACGAAAGTGATTTACTAGTTTTAATTTTTATTCTGGATAAATATTAGTTACATACTCATTTTAGAGGGCAGGTTGCGGTGTACCAACTAGTAGTATACCAGTTCGGGGATCCGGTTGACCACCCGCTTGCCAAACGTGACTACTATTTCAAATAGGGATATTTGTATGAAGAAATGTATGGAGGAGGCCTATGTTCAGCAGTGGACGTTAATATGCTGTAACGATAAAGGTAATGTAAAGTAAGTATACACTATACGGGTTTTCAGATAACGCACATGTAGCCTTCTCTATTAAAAATGCATGAAGTAAATTGACCTAAAATTAAACTCAAAATGATTTCATAATTAATTTAGGCCAATATTCAGTGATGTAAAACAAATTGCCTTATTTATCACGTTTACAAATGTCATGGTCTCGGTTTTGTTTGACAAAATACGACTGTATCTTTGCTTAATACATATATCAAATTGATTTGATTCACAATAACTATTTCATTGACCATTGTTTGACTACGAGGGACGGTCGTCACAAAATTTGGATTTATTTATATTTTTTACCAGTTTCCGCAAAGTGCAACCGATAACATGTAAAAAAAATTGTGTCCGTGTTGACGCTACGGTCTTAAATACAAAGTTTTAAGCAGATATTTTAAATCTATCCTTTTTGTTTTATTTATATAGGCTATTTGGTCGACTTCGTCATCAAAAAAATTTTATACCACAGATGTTTTTGTTATGATCACTCCTGGCATTGCTTCCTATCTGTTCGTCCTGTTTCATTACTATCGGTTCAACCATTCCGTAGATCAGCTCGGATAAACAGCCAGACACGCAGACAGACATTCATTACATTACATTAAGAGGATATAGTAAGTCAGCTCAAATTCTAATTTCGCCCCCACTTCCCCGCGCGTCGTATGCTATGTACCGACATGTTTGTAATCACTAATACTGTAAGTAGATAGGTCGTTAGATACTTATTTCATTAGGTTTATCATATTTATGCCTGTTTCTTAACGCCAACCTAGTCGCTTCTCATTTTTATTACGGTTATTTCACATTTTAATTTTACGCCGTCCTGTTGCGTAATGTGTATTCTCATCGGAAGCGACACAACCTCCCCCTTCAAAGGCCGAAGCGAAACTGACCGGGCGGCAGGAATCAAGCTTCAAGAAGCCGATAGTTTAGGTAATTGTTTTTTACAGTGAAAATAATGGTATTTTAAAAAAGTAAATAACATAAGCACTGCTTTAAAGTTAGTTCAGTTAGTATGCAAAGTTTCATGATCTTATTTAAAGTATTTTATGAATAACAGCGGTTTATTGTTTATTTCGGAGGTAACTTTGGTTTTTTTTTTCTATCGAGAACATTTTACGGAATCGTGTTTTCGTCTAACATTAATCTTCAACTTTACCATATATTTATTTCAAAATTAATGCTGCAATATTTTCGGCATAACGGAGGATCTTGCTAAGCCATTTGAGGTTATATTTCACCTTAAATATATAGATAATAATCAAATTTTACTACTATATATCATTGTGATTTCACCATTCGTGTTTTATCAGTTTTATTACTTGGATTCGATTTTGATTTGTCCGGACATAGAATGAATGCATGATTGAATAAAAATAGTTAAATGAGGAAATGGCAGCTCAATAAAAAATATGAAACCTTTTTTTATATATTCAAAACAAAAACTGGATCGTAGTCCTTGGCTATTTTCAGTATTCTCTCTCAAGACGACAAGAGTTTGATTATCTATTATAGCTATGCGAATAGACAACTTATAGACTCTTGGAGCCGTTTAGGGGTTATATTCGAGGCAACGGCACGCAACGTTTTCCTTGTAATATATTGTACTCGACACGCATATTCACTTCCCTTTTTACGTATTTAAGCTTTTTAATAATATGGGCTTGTTTTAAGGGCTTATAATATATAAAAAAGATAAGTAACTTCCTGTGGTGGAGCCACGAAGCAGCCTATTATGATTACATCACGGGTGGGTCACTTGACCAGGGACCTCCCCTGTTCCCCTCCCACGTTCGCGAAGAATACTAGCGTAAAATATTTTTTATAGAATAAGGGTGAGACGTGTACACATTCCACCTGACGGTAAGTGAGTGCTGTGGCTCATAGACATCTACATTTATCCTCGATGAAGAATCAAAACGCAGATGCGTTTTCAGCCCTGAGGACTAAAATAGTTAGAGGTATTCGGATCTGTACACTCACCATACGAAACAGCAGTATTAAGCTGCTATTTTACGCTGGTATTCTGTGAGAACGTGGTCCTTCCCCGGTCGAGCCGAACCATTCGTGCTATAACCATAATGTAGCTGCAGCGTGACTATACCACGTATATTTTTTTAATAGAAATATATATGATTTTTAATGAACTTACAGTCCACCTTATGGTACGAGGGTGGATTGAAAAGTACTCGGCCTAACCAAGAAAATAAACACATACTAAATCAGTTATATTTTTATTTTTCTACATAATCACCATCAAGTTCAATACACTTTTGCCACCTCCCCTTCCAAGCATTTAGACCGTTGAAAAAAAATGATTCTTCCTTAGAGTCAAAATATGCGTCTACAGCTGCTTTGACCTCGTCGTTTGTCGAAAATCTTTGACCTCCTAAGTGCTTTTTTAGGTTAGGGAACAGAAAGAAGTCTGATGGTGCCAGATCAGGTGAATACGGCGGATGCGGTAACAGTTCAAAGCCACAGTTGTGAATTTCAGCCATTGACTGTACTGACGTGTGAACACGGGCGTTATCTTGATGAAACAGGACTTTTCTTCTGAGCATTCCTCGACGTTTTTCTTTTATTTCCTCTCGTAAACGACGTAGTAAGGTGCAGTTGTAATCAGAGTTTATAGTCTGACCCCTTTCAAGATAATCAATCATAATTACACCTTTCGAGTCCCAGAATACTGAAGCCATCACCTTATTTGCCGACAAAATCGACTTAGCCTTTTTAGGGGGTGGTGGACCAGGTCTTCTCCACTGTTTTGATTGTTATTTTGTTTCCGGTGTACAGTAATGAACCCATGTTTCGTCCATAGTAACAAAACGATTCAAAAAATCATCTGCATCGGCTTCAAATAACTCCAAACAGTCGCGTGAAATAGTCAATCGCGTTCTTTTTTGTTCAACTGAAAGCAGTCGCGGAACCCACCTCGCAGACACCTTGTGGAAACCCAACTCGTTGACAATGATGTTTTGAGTTCGTTCATAAGAGATGCCTATAATCTCGGCTATCTCTCTAATTTTTAATCTGCGGTCTCCCATTATTAAATCAAGTACTTTTTTAATATTTTCGTCAGTAGTTGACGTCGAAGGCCTTCCAGAGCGGGGTTCATCTTTCACACTCTCTCTACCACGCTTAAATTCTGCTATCCATTTTTTGACGGATGAATATGATAGAGCACAATTGCCTAATGTACTGACCATGTCATCATGGATGGCTTTTGATGATAGCCCCTTCTTATGGAGGTACTTAATGACGGCACGCTGCTCGATATGCTCCATTCGCGGAAATTATGTCCGATTACTTCGTTAATAAATTTATAAAATCACAACTAATTATCGCACACGTTTCGAACTTCACACAATGAACTAGTCTGAACTGAACTAAATAATGTGGGTAGATTTGATTTTTAGAATTGAACGGATCTGTGTTAGGCCGAGTACTTTTCAATCCACCTAGGTATGTCTGTAGTTCATAGATCATGTGCAGGTAGCACACAACTATAAACTATAGCTACAAATGTGTAATCACCTCTGAGAACTGCCGCACATCCCATGATAATATTGACTCTGTATAAACTTTGGACCGAAACACAGCAGTGCACGCACCTACCACCATTATATATAGCAGCATTATGCTGCTGTATTCGTGTGAACTGGAGACTTTTTTAATGGTAACGAAGCATTCCACCTTAATCCTCAAGGGTGACAGCACTTTTGCGTTCTTAATTGATGATATTTTTTTTTATAGGATAGGGTGACAAACGAGCACACAGTCCACCTGATGGTAAGTGGTTGCTGTGGCCCATAGACATCTACATCTATCCTCGATTACGAATCAAAATGCAGATGCGTTGTCACCCGTGAGGACTAAGATGGAATGCCTCGTTTCCAGTAAAAAGGGTCTCCGGTTCTCTACACTCACCATACGAAATACAGCAGCATTAAGCTACTATTTCACGCTGGTATTCTGTGAGAGCGTGGTCCTTTCCCGGTCGAGCCGACCCATTCGTGCTACAACTATACTACTAATATAACTGCAGCATGGCTCTACCACGTGAAAGTGATAATTGTAGTTTTGTTTATATCTTATAGGGTAAAAGTTTCGCTTGCCATCATATGGGCTATGTGCTTGTTTGTCACCCTTTCAATTAATTAATGTCCTCCAGACCGAATTTCGGTCACGGCGGCCTGCCTCAACGGAGACTATCCATCGGCGTTGGACAGGATTATGGTGCCCAAGTGAATGCGCAAAGAACAGGCGCACTCTCTATTCCCTCACTCTCATAATCCGATTGGACGGTAAACCGATACGACCGGAGAGAGATCAGGATCAGGACCAACGGCTTTACGTTTTTTCCGAGGTACGGTGGTGAGACACCGCCAACTTCCTAACTCCGGGCAGCTCTTGAGAATGCCTTGACGGAAAAACTTAATAATTGGTTTTTTTGGCACGACCCGGGGTTCGAACCCAGGAACTTCATGATCAGTAGTCGCACTATTACAACCACTGGACCAACGAGACAGTCACTTACCTTTAATAAAAGTCATCATAATAATCAGCACCAGTATCAATATAGCCTATAAAAATTCAATGCTACACTCAGGCCTCCCCAGATTACCTTATAGGGGAATATTTTGCTCTTCTGGCGAGTAGTTGGTAACCACGGTTTTTCATATTTTGACTGTTATTCGGACGATTTTGCTGCCTATCTCCTGTTTCATTTTACTCAATCGCCTCTTATGATATCCAGGGGTAAATATGAGGTGGTGGATTCTCTTCTTTTTTTTACTTTTCATAAGCCAGTGCTTGACCACAATCCCCCGTGGTGGTAAGTAGTGTTGCACCACTTGCATCCCTTCTCTTGCAACCCCACTACATGACGAGATATAAAAAATTAAAAAGGAATTAGAAAGAATAGAAAATATTATTAATATATTTCAATTGTTGCGATACAGTAAAAACATTATTTACTCAAATGCATTAAGTTTCTCTGTAACGCGATCATTTATTTTGCTTTAGTTTAGTTTAGGCACAAATCTACCATAATATACTAGCCTATACTTTAATTTTGTAAGGTTTGTGTTCCCTGTTTCATTGAAATTGCTAAATTGTCGTAAAAACATTTTGATTATTATTTATTAACTATTATTGAATCTATTTTGAGAATGCCGATGACAAATCTATTAGAGTATGTTGCGTGAATGGCTAAACATTTTAATGATTTATATGATCCTTTCAATTTTGTACACTGAATTATATTCTTATTTATGGATAATGATCCACAAATAAGAATATAATTCATAAATACACAAAGAACATACAATTGGAACTCTATAGTTGGAGCCCTCATAAGCCTATTATAACCCGTTTTATGCAAAAGGATGCATTTTTGGGAGCTTATCTTTTTATTCATACATTTCATACATCGTGTGGAAATATTTTGAACAGTTTTTTATGAAGCCATTTTAACTTATAATCCAAGCTAGGTTTGTCTTCATTCATGATTTTTTAAATTTGCGCGAACACTACACATTAAATAAAACTATATTTACGGATTTCATCACGTTTAAACAACTATTTTAACTTAGTTTTTAATTTCCGACGTTTTGGGTTTCGGGTTTACAGCACCCATGGTCACGCGGGAGGGGGGGGGGGGGACTGAGATGTTTGACGTCCTAATGTCATAGTTAGTCTGGCTACCTTCTGTTTTTGAATATTAATTTTTAGTCTGATTTACGCAAAACGAGCTTACAGTATCATGAAGTCTTGCAGTGGTATGCTTGGGTTTGGGTATAATTTTGTTAATTATAGGATCCCAAACAGATGGCCATCCATCCTCTATTGAAATTAGGATGTTTTTTAATTTCAATAGCCTCGCGTATCATCCTTGGTAGGAATCGGTGCTATTTTGCGAGGATTTGTGGTTTATCAAGTATAATGTAATGGTGGGGACGATCTTGAACATGTTCGCTCTCGTTCGATGGAAGCTCGCTTCAAGATGTAGCCAACCTTGTCTGTGACTCCTCTAACATACGGTAGTACATCAGGCGCGCGCTCGACTATGGCCGGCTTCATTATATAATATTTGTCTTCATTAGCTAATTAGCATGTTATATATATATATATATATATATATATATATATATATATATATATATATATATATATATATATATATATAGATTTCTTATATTTACGCGAACACTACATATGATTAAAACTACTTTTACGGATTTTATCGCGTTTATTTTTACTTTTAATTACTTTTATTTTAAATTCCCGACGTTTCGGGCGCTTTCCAGCACCCATGACCATGACCACTACATTCCATAGATAAATATTTCCGATAAATCCGAAAATAAATAAACATCGTTAAATATTGTGGAATAATAAATACAGGCATGGGACACACGGGCAGAGGAAGGCCGAATAAAAGATGGATCGATTGTGTGAAGAGTGATATGAGAATGAAAGGAGTAAGTATGGAAATGACGGCTGATAGAGAGGAATGGAACAAGAAGATTTACTGCGCCGACCCCAGATAATGGGAAATGGTTTAGAGAATGATGATGGGTGTCAGACGGAATCGAGTTAATTTTTTTTTATCGTAGTGGATGGCGTATACTATGACGTTACTCTCCCTAAATACTAAGTGGTTGAAAGCGCTAATCGAGTTGTTCTTAATCGCCCAACCCTCGTCGTTAATATATCGTTAATAGATATTTTCGGTGAAAAGGCGGCGATAAAAATCTTGACCACTTAATAGTAAGCTATGTATAAATTTCGAAAGAGTGCACAATACAACCTACCACTTTGTTTTGTGTGGAATACACGATAGCCGTAGACTCCATATAAATTTGGTGTTACGGTACCTATAGCAGTTTCGCGCCGATCATCGGTGTATCAAAATACTGAAGTGTTTCTACATTATGTCTATTTTTTTAAATTTAAATTATATTTAAACATTAGTTTACTCAGAGCCTTTCAAGCGTATTTTGACGTGATAATATTACGCGGTGAACGAAACGTGGAGGGGATAGCTGCGAATGTCGTATCTGTGCTAGGCTGCTAAGGACGGTATGCGACTGGGGAGCCAATCAGCGCGTGCAAACGATACACACAGCCAATCAAAATACGCAGTAATAGTCACCGCCAGACCTTTGTGACGCGAATTGTAAATTGTGCTGATACCTCATTTATTTTATAATATAATAATAATTAATGCGTAATTATTTTATTTTGTGGGTATACATATATGGATTTTAATTTGCTGAAATGAACGAAATTTTATGCTCGTATTACTTTTTTTTATAAAGTGTGGTTATCATTAATATAAGAATCTGAAATAATATCAAAACCTAGTTTACCGTAGTTTCACATTTTCTCATTTATTATAATCTATATATAGTATACGTATCTAGTATATTTTCATGTTAACTACCAGTTTACAACTAAGCAGAATAATATAACAAGGTTTCGGTTTACGAGGTCTCCTAGACATATTTACAACGTACGCTTAGTTAGGTGCGACAACGGATTAGACTAGTCGTAAAACGTACATACGTACATACCAAACCTAATATGTACCAGTATGTACATTAACTGCAACGTAAAATAATATATCGGTAAAAACAAAGAAGCAATTGGAATAATTTCCAGGCTTTTGGTGCTAAAATTTTCTTTAGATTGTTCTTCTTCGTTTGTTGCGACAAAATTAATATGGCATTGCTGTTTAACTGTGTATACAATTAAATAGGACGCTCAAAGCGGATGGCTTCTAAAACTTTAGTTATACAAAACAGATGTAGTTACAAAGTTATTTATATGAAACTTAACTTAAGTTTACATTTAAATTACTCAAACTGTTTATCGTTATAAACAAATAGTCGTAATCGATCAATTTCATTGTGCAAACCAATACGTTACAAGGATTTATATTTTTTCAAAAAAATTTGAAATTCACCTACTTTTATGGATGCCTACTCAAATTTTAATAGAAATATGCCTTATTATGATTTGATCAACCTATTTTGAGATTGATGATTATTGAGCGAGCTGAAGTGGCAATGGGCTGGCCATATAGCTCGAAGAACCTACAAACGATTGGGAAAAAAGGTTCTTGAGTGGCAGCCTCGTATCGGTATGCGAAGTGTAGGGCAACTACTACTACACCATTAGATAGAGTAACGACCTGGTAAGATATGCAGGAAGTCGATGGATGGTGGCTCAGGACCGTGCTTTGTGGCATGTGGCATCCTTGGGAGAGGCCTATGTTCAGCAATGGACTTGTGAAGGGCTGTAATGATGATGATGATATGCTAAGTTACCGAGCAACATCTAAGTCTAAGTGATTTTATATTATGATCTCATTGTGAAGTAAGGTCTCGTAGACTGAACACTCCCTTTCTCTAAGTGTTAATATCATTTAAGATTGTCTTGAATTTAAATCGTTTGCACCTTAGGTCAGAGTAAGTTTGTACTTTTGTTAAATTATTAAGAAAGAAGGAATACTAAAATAGACCATGTTTCGCAAACGAAAACCTGGTAAAATTAAAAACTTTGTACAACCGACTTCAATATAAATACAATGAGAACATCATCAATGTAGTCGAAGTCAAATACGCATTATTAAGTATACTAACCAACACACAAAAACCACTAGTCACATCCTGATCAAATTACATATGGGACCACTTGAAAAGCACTGCTTTCAAATGAAAAAATAATGATCAAAATCGGTTCACCTAGAATAAAGTTCTGAGGTAACACACATAAATAATACAGTCTAATTGAGTATCTACTACTTTTTAAAGTCGGTTAAAAATCGGCTTGAAAAAATCGCGCTATAATGATGACTTCCCTTAGAAGGTCCGGGACATCAAAACTCTACACTTGCGAAGTACCCTGATATCGTGTTGATGGACCGATCAACTAAGGATAGTTTTGGTCGACATTACCATTCCATATAATAACACAAGATATCTCAACCAGACTCAAAAAAGTGGGATGGTCTGCCGCTTAAAATTATTTCAGTTTGTTTCCCTGCAAATGATTTATTTTTATGCTGTTGATAAAAAAAATAAGTTTATTTACTTGTACTTTGTTTAATTGCAGGAAAATTCCAGTGTGAAAAAGAGTCTTCTTCTAGATGCCTCCTAAGTAAGTATTAGTTAAAACACAACAATAAAAAAATTATACATTTAAATTTTATAGCAGCAAAGTAAGTTACGATTCTTTTATTAAACACGATACTATAGGCTACTATTATAGATACGTTACTGTAGTCTTTCTTTTATGGCTTTGTGTGAATGAAATTTAAATACATTAATATATTACAGCATTTAAATGTTAACATATAAAGTGCATGAAATAAAGGGCTCTTAAATTTATCGCATTGATAGTTTCTAAATGAAAATAGAGAGATTTAATTTGTATGAAAGACATGATACAAATCACACTGTCTATATGCAAAGATAGTCTCTCATCGAGGGAATTCTTCAAAGATTAATAATGTTTTAAAATCTTTCACGCACGGTGACATGAAGATGAGTCTGTTTTAATGGTGAAGGAACTTCTTTGAATAATAACTATTCATTTATTTAAACAAAAAGTGACAAAACTACATAAATATGTCTCTCTGTTCGCTACAATATACATGTTATACGTAGTAGAGCCATGCTGCAGTTATATTCGTAGTATAGTTGTAGCACGAATGGGTCGGCTCGACCGGGGAAGGACCACACTCTCACAAAATACCAGCGTAAAATAGTAGCTTAATGCTGCTTTGTTTCGTGTGGTGAATGTAGAGAACCGGCGACCCTTTTTACTGGAGCATCTTGGTCCTCATGGGTGACAACGCATCTGCATTTTTATTCGTAATCGAGGATACATGTAGATGTCTATAGGCCACAGCAACCACAGCAACCACTTACCATCAGGTGAACTGTGTGCTCGTACAATTAAACTGTATGGTTTTTGTATGATGTACGTTACTCGATATCTTCGCGTTTTAATTGTGTACAGATTTTGATACTATTTTTAATGAAATAGATAACCTATTTAAGTAAAAAAAAACTTCAGGGAGCACTAAACATCGCTCAATAGGCTTGTTGGGCCATTAACGAAAAGGACGCCATTGAGGTAGCTTGTGTTATCTCTTTTACTCCCGAAAACAACGAAAGATAAAAGTAAAAAGAGATACTGTATTAATCCTTTACATTGTTTACGTTTTTATGTTATGCTTCTTCAAAATTCCAAATAGCTTCTCGTTGTTGAATTTCAACAATGAATTTCTCTGTGTCCAAGTTCATGGCTGCGCAACTCAAACTCAAAACAGTGCGTATAAACAAAATGGCGGCCAGCCGCGAAGCGGGCCGCGTACAGACATTTAATTTAGATTTCTGTGGGGCCGCGGCTCTTCGTTCAATCGCCACGTTTAATTTCGTACGATCACAAACAGTTGCATAATAAACTGAAATGCTGATAACCGCGCGGTGAGTAGCCCCCGCGGTTAACCGTTGATGCGTAGGCGCGCTTAGGGATGGTCTGTATGAGAAAAATTCCACCCCTTCCTGCCATTTCTAAGGATGGAAAATTATGGGATGAGATTGGGATATATCTTAGTTCACTCAAAAGGGTACAAAATAACTTTTAATAATAAGTAAAGGATAACTTAACACAACTAGAAATGTATAAATAACTTCACATTATAAAATCGTTGCTAAGACATATTGCATAGAAGAATTTAAGCCCCGACTTTAAAATGTAAAATGTTTATTAAAAGTTTTTGTTTTACAATTTTGTTATAACATGTTTGTAATTTTCTTAGAACATTTTTTAATTACTTCGACGTATTGCTGTAATTTACATTGCTGTAACATGTCCAGTGTTGATGGCCATGTTATGTGAAATTAAGATCCAATACAGGGGTGATCGTTTACCAACGAGTCAGTGACAACGCATAGTGGAAAACTACTGACAGGGATAACAGCAACGGTTGTTAGTAGGAATTTTATAACATATTTTGTTGATAAGTGAAATAAAATCAAATCTATTATGGTGTAGATCATATTTGCATACGAAAGTCATAATATTTTTATTTGTTTTTGATATCTATTCTCTCCAATAGATCCGATCTCCGATAAAAAGCATATATTAATATATGAAGAACGTATGTTTAATGGACAACTATCGTATATTAAACATACGTTCTTCATAACCGTGTTGCTGGATGATAATGTTTTATGCATAGAGGAAAAAAGCATTATAAACCAAAAATAAAAGTAAGGACAGACTGGTACCATGTACGCAACGTATACGATACAACGTTGCTACGTTAGTTTACGTTTGCTACGCTTGATACTTTGAGCGTCAGACACTCTTATCACTTCTAGCGAACGCACGAGTAGAAATGTATACCATCTTTTTTTATTCTGAGAGTGAGTTTAAGAATGATTTACTTAGTCTGATGTTCATAAACGAAGAAATACGCCACAAAAAACGTTTAGGTAGTAATTATGTTAAAATTTGTGATTAATGAATTTATAATGCAATATATAAAAAACAATGTATTTTCGCAATATATAAAATCATGTTTCGTATCTATATTTAATAAAGCGGAAGAGTTTCTTTTTTGTTGATTTCTTTCTTCTTTTTTTGTTTGTTTAAACAAGCTGATCTCTGGAACGAACCAGTCTAAATCGAAAAACTATTTTTGTAAATGATGGACAGATTCGTGGGTAATAGGCTAACATTAAGCTACATGTCTTCTTAAATATTGCTCTACTTCTTAAAAAGCGCTCTCGAACTGCTTTATCCGCCTGGGCTGGCGTAAGGGTTAGTGATACGTAAATACAATGTTCTACCCACATACTGATCTTTACACTATCTAAAATGTCTGCGATACCAATGCCTATTTCTTAAACCTAAACCGCAATAAGGTATTTTGTGACAAACATTATTGAAAATAAAAAATGGGTTTATGAGCGTTTTTATTAGACATGTCATATAAATCATTACGAACGAAATCTACTTCATCGTTAATTTTATGAAGTTAAATCGATCTGTCTCTTCCACGTTAATAACAAAAATGATAGCGTTAGGTTGATAGGTACTTACTAGGTTTACTTTGTTGTTTTGTCTCACATATATACATTAATAATATAAGAATATAATTTAATATTATAAATATATTCGTATTTCTTTACTAAAAAAATCCTTAATATATAATAAAAAATCTCCCATTTTGACAGCCAAACCTGTGCACGGTGTAAAGGTCTATATATGTGTTTGTGACGTGCTACACGCAAGTTTCAGGAACACACTTGTCGTACGCGTGGGTTTGCGTACGAAAATCTCCTCCACCTTCCCACACTGATCTAGAAATTGAAGATCAACGTTACCTCAGACGTTCAGACTATTCAGACTGTTTCTAATGCATAGTTTTCATACATAATTAAGAGACTAGACGTCATAATGCGTTGTGTACTTTGCGTACGTGGGACCAGTTTGTCTCTCCTCTTAATGTGGGGTAGGTCTTAACGTTTGATCAGTTCTCGCATGACTATGTTTAGTCAGTCAGTTTATATCCATATTTGTTTGCTCTTTTCTTTTGCTTTATGTTTATCCTTACTATGATAGCATAAATCGTCCTGGTAAGATCGTCGATAATTCGTACTGCTAAAATATTTCAAATCTTCTTTTGAGATGGACTCTTAGAGGATTTTTGATATGCATTTATTTTATGTATACACTGATCATAAAGGCGCATCCCTGCACAGCACACATGCCATCAATTGAGCAGTAAAAGCTGAATAAAATACATAATTATTTTGAGTATTGTAGCGTCGAATAAAATGTTCAAGTATTAAGCTAAAACAGAAAAAATATCAGCGGCTTTTAAACTTTTATTATTTCGTTGGCTTTAATTAGAAACACCTTTCAGACTAAGACGCAATAATTAAAGTTTTCAAATTCACCTCCTTCAAATTTGAAATCAAGTTGTCCTTAATTTTAGACTCAAAAATTCCTTCACAACAACGTTAGTAGAGTAGGTAAATTCCTGTTACATAATATTCTGAATAACTTGGGAATTTTAAATAATCATTATATAGCACAATATGTGAAAGTTTTATTGACACACTAATGGCAATATTCTTTTACGATTCAATAGGATTAAATCAAAAGCACTTAAGTGAAGTATGTGATCATAAAGAAGAAAACATAAGAAGTAGCATAATATTGAGTTTATGTGGTTTACTGTATGTGTTTGATATTTGAAAGTGAATTTAATAAGGCGGGCAACGTACATGGTTTAACTGCTGCAGAAGTTTTAAAAACAAAAATTATAAAATGCGCATGCTAGGGAATGTAAATATATTGGTTTAACATATATGGGAATATATGATTTTAAGACTCACATACATAAATGCTGTGAATGTGCAGTGCAGTGCATGATGTACTTCCATTAATTAAAAAAAATATTGAAAGATTATTCAAAAAATACATTCATGTTTGTATTTTTTAAATAATATGAAGGAAAGACAGCAATATCGTCAACGTTATGGTATTAGATATTGATAAAAAAATTCTCCCAAGCGGCCAAACACAATCAAAGTACAAAATAATTAAGTACCATATCCTATACGCAGATTTTCCGAAAGCTTTTTTAAGAATTAGATCAGACTCGCCGTAAATTTCTCGTGGTAGGTGGATAGGTTTATTCAAAACATTTCACAGTTGCAGTTTACAGACAATATTTTATCATAGTACCAGTACCAGTAAGTATAATAGTATTAGATTATTATTTCGAATGTTTTTTTTCATTTCTTCTCTCCTCATTTTCTTCAAAACTCAAGGATCATAGCCAAGAGTAGAAAGGTCGCCTGATGATGTCGAGCCACGTTGGATGTGTTTTAGTGGGCTGCGGCTAAAGGGAATTCCTCTTCCCGTACCGCTGTAGTCGAGGTGGAGTCGTAAGGGAAGAGGAGTGAGACTTTGGTGAGGCTGTATGACTTGATACTTCTAAGTGCTTGTTTTTTCCTGGCTCCATTCACATATCGAAAGAAAAGATATAAGAAAAGAGCTTATTCATTTTTAAAAGGCCTGGAACGCATTTTCAATTCCCTGGTGTTGCAGTTGTTAATGGGCGGCGGTAACCACTTACCATCAGATGAGCCGTATGTTCGTTTGCACTCCTATAAAAAATATCGGGCTCGGGGAGTTCGTAGTGCAGGTGGAGTTATAGACCGCGAAGGGCATGTGTGGCTACTCCCAACTTTTTATTATTATTGCGTTGTTATCAGGAAGATGCTGCTGCTAATATTCTGTTTCAGTTTCCCCCTGTAGTTGTTTTACCACACTTACGGGATGATACAGTGTATTATGCCACTTTACGGCAAGATTGTATGGTGAATGTAAAGAACCGTTCACCCTTTTTACTGGAAAAGAGATATTCCATCTTAGTCCTCAGGGGTGACAACGCATCTACATTTTGATTCTTAACTGAAGATAAATGTAGATGTCTATGGGCCACAGTATGCACTTATCGTCAAGTGGAATGAGTGCTCGTTTATCACTCTTCTTTTATTAAAAATAACATAATTATTAATTTTGTTCAAACATAAATGTCCTATAGTGTAAGTTTTACAACACAGGACAAAGTACCTATAAATTGTTTGTAAATAGTTAATGGATAGAAAAATAATAAAGTGATTAAATCTATCAAGGATGAAGAATAATATGTATTTATTGATTTTATAATAGCCACCAGGCCCGGCGTCGCTAGGGTGGGATCTATTAATGTGGCATCATTTAAGTTTTTTTAAATAATCATCATTTTACCATGCACCATTTATTTTATTAGTTATCCCATTTGACAATGAATATCTCTATGTGTTTCGGATTAAATTTAACTCAGCCAACCCTGGCATTGCTCTCTATCTGTTCCTGAAATTACACCACAATCTGTTCCGCCATTTCGAAGATCAACCCGAACAGATAGATAGACAAACATTTTACACAAATGGTTGTTCAAGTCTTAATGTCAATCAAATAGTCCCCTGAGATTGATAAAGTGTAACTACACTTTAATAACTATTACGATATTAAAGATACGTATATAATAAAGACACCTTAATTCTTTATTTATATGTATGGATATCTTCTGAGCTACTAATTAAAAGCGATGTAACAACCATAATTACTCTTGTAATAAGTATATGTGATAACTCTATGTTCATCAAAAAATAAATATACTTCTATCATACAGTATCACTACCAATACTATGGACCTGAATAATCTTGGGAATAATCTGGGATCTCTAATGACACAAATAGTTTTTTTTATTACATCATTCATCATCATCATCATTACAGCCCTTCACAAGTCCACTGCTGAACATAGGCCTCCCCCAAGTAACGCCACAAAGCACGGTCCTGAACCACCTGCATCCATCGACTTCCTGTATGTCTTACCAGGTCGTCACTCCATCTAGTGGGGGGTCGCCCTACACTACGCCTACCGGTACGAGGCTGTCACTCGAGAACCTTTCTTCCCCATCGGTTATCGGTTCTTCGAGCTATATGGCCGGCCCATTGCCACTTCAGCTTACTAATCCGTTGGGCTATGTCGGTCACTCTAGTTTTACTGCGGATATCCTCATTTCTGAGTCTATCACGCACCGCGACCTTGAGCGTCCTCATACGGCCAGCAGTGAAGGACCACGTCTCTGATCCGTAAGTCATCACTGGCAACACGCACTGGTTTTTAAAACTGTCAATTGGCACTTACACTTTAGTTTTCAGAGATTGAGGTATACCTGACAAGAAGATGTGTCGTAATTTCCCGAACGCTGCCCAGCCGAGTTGAATCCGTCGATTGACCTCTTGGTAGAAGTTGGACTTACCTAGTCGGACTATTTGTTCCAGGTAAACGTACTCGTCAACAACTTCGAGCATAGTGCGCCCAACAACTACCGGCATAGGTGTGACATGGACATTAAACATGATCTTTGTTTTGTCCATGTTCATCTTAAGACCTATCCATTGGGAGACACCATTGAGGTCATTGAGCATAGTGCTAAGGTCCTCCAGCGATTCTGCCATAAGGACTATATCGTCGGCAAATCGAAGGTGAGTAATGTACTCGCCATTGATGTTAATACCGTATCCTTTCCAGTCCAGTAGCTTGAAAACGTCTTCCAACGCAGC
The DNA here is from genome assembly GCA_036936625.1 of Parnassius smintheus behrii. NCBI lineage: Eukaryota > Metazoa > Arthropoda > Insecta > Lepidoptera > Papilionidae > Parnassius > Parnassius smintheus. The sequence goes on along the minus strand of JAUPFT010000001.1, from coordinate 34,038,227 downwards.
GGTGAAGAGTTTCGGGGATATAACGTCACCCTGTCTTACACCTCTCTGCAGTTGGATAGGTGTCGAGCTCTGGTTCTGTATTCGGATAGCCATCGTAGCCCTACTGTACAAACACTTCAGCACCTCGATGTACCGACAGTCAACTTGGCACCGCTGAAGGGACTGTAGCACCCAAATTTCGACGGAATGAAAAGCTTTCTCATAGTCCACATACGCCAGGCAAAGTGGCAGATTGCACTCTTCGGTCTTCTGTGCAATCTGCCGCAGGGTATGTATGTGGTCTGTGGTACTGAAGCCTCTTCGGAAACCGGCTTGTTCGGGAGGCTGGAAGTCGTCGAGTCTGCGTGCGAGACGATTCGTAATGACTCTCGAAAACAGCACGTAGACGCGGCTCAGAAGGGAAATCGGTCTGTAGTTCTTCAAGAGAGCATTGTCGCCTTTCTTAAAGAACAAGACCACCGCACTTTTGCTCCACGCCTCCCGAGTAGTGCCACCATGGAGGACGGAATTGAAGAGCTTCTGAAGGACTTCAAGTACCAGTGTTCCACCCGCTTTCAGAAGCTCCGCTGTAATGCCATCCTTGCCTGGGGCCCTGCCGTTTTTAAGGTGCTGGAGAGCCATTCTAATCTCGCTCAGACTGACGTCCGGGATATCATCGGAATAGTGTTGGGTAAGACTTGCTCTTGGATCGTTACTCACACTTGCGTATGGCTCCAACGATGATGTGTACAGCTGCCCATAGAACCTCTCAATCTCACTCAAAATCTCAGGTGTCCCGGAAACGATGCTGCCACACTTAGTCTTCAGCTTTGACAGTTGGCTCTTTCTGGCAGACAGATCTCTGGCAAAGACTTTGGAGCCCTGGTTCCGCTCGATCGCTTCTTTAATGCGAGCAGTATTAAAGTTGCGTGTCTCGCCGCATGCATTTGGAGATCTGTCTGTTCAGTTGCCTGTATGCTGTCAAATCTGTTGACGATTGCAGCCTCATCTCCCGTCTAACAGCCATGAGATTAAGAGTGTGATCGGAGAATTTTTGTGTTCTTTCGGCGGTGGGTCTTGCAGAACTTAGCTCCGACCGCATGGACAGTTTCCACGAGCTTGTCATTCATATCGTCCACTGCATTTCAATCTTCTAGGCACTGAAAGCGGTTACGTAACTCGAGCTGAAAAGACTCGTGATTCTGGATTAGAGCACGAGGGGGACGGAGCGTTGACTTCATTAGACGAGAACTTTTCAACTTAAGGTTTAGGTTCAGTGTGTCTCTAACCATTCGGTGATCGCTGCCGGTTTTCACCCTTGCGATTACTGAGACATCACTGAACAGTTGCGCGTGGTCGTCATAATGAAGTCAATCTCATTTTTGTCGAACCGTCGGGGCTCGACCAGGTCCACTTCCTGTGGGGCCACTTCTGGAAGAAAGAGTTCATCATAAAGAGTCCCTCTTTCTCCATAAAGTCAGCCAGCTGCTGGCCCCTACGGTTCCATTGCCCTACTCCAAATTTCCCTAACTTCAGCTCACCGCCTTCTCTTGTACCTAGTTTTGCGTTGAAGTCTCCCATCAACACTGTGTAGTGGGTTTTGGAGGAATGCATGGCTCTAGAAATATCCTCATACATTTCCTCCACCTCCTCATCGGGATGTGCCGACGTTGGTGCGTAGACCTGTATGACCCTCAGCGAATACCGTTTGGTGATTCTGAGTATTAAGTACGCGACCCTCGTCGATACACTCCCAATCTTTACAACGTTGTTGAAGAGAGACTTGTGGACGATAAATCCGACACCTCCTTGGGACAGATGGTCGCCCTCCCGGTGATAGAACAAGTTGCCGGACTCCATGATTACTGTGTCCTCCCCCTCCCTTCGGACCTCAGATAATCCAATAATATTCCAGCGCAACTTATCTACCTCTTCTTCCAGCTCCAGTATCTTCTCGTCAGTCCTCAGGGTGCGTGCGTTATACGTTGCCAGGTCGAGTCGTGGTAGGTGGAAACCGAACCTCTACCAGAGATTCTTAGCACCCCCTGCCCCGCCGTTACCATGGTCGCCAACGTAGCCTGGAATAGCGGGGCCGCCGGGGACTGAGGGCCGTTTATTTGCGTCATTGCTCATGGGGGGATATTTGCCATAGTTGCCACACCACCACCACAGGTTGGCAACCGCAGTTTTTTATTATTATCGTTGTTATTAGGAAGATGCTGCTGCCCATATCCTTTCTGTGTCCCTCTGTCGCCTCTTACGACACCCACGGGAAGATATGGGGTAGTGGATATTCTCAAACGCCACTACATGGCATTTTTATTACACTACCATATTATAAAGCATTACAAAAGAAAAACTATGCTAAAAACTATGCACTAACGTTTGTGATGACGCGACCTGAGTCGACGTTATATTAAAGTATAATTAATTGAGTTTGTAAGAAAAAGAGGAAAACATTACAGCCTAATAGGACCTGAGCAAACGCACATACGCTGTTTTAAATAGTTACATTTTTTATAAGTTACCCAAAAAGTACGTTTTATGTTTTTTAACGTTTTTTATATTTAAGTTATCGTGGAATTCCGGGGGTAGGTTGCTTATAAGTCGTTACTCGTACCACAGAATAAATAATAGTACTACGTACTCGTACATGTTGTTTGCACGGCTATCTGCAGCTTGCGGCTGCTTACGGCACGCGTACACACGGGATGCTTGATTTCTAATTTTAAGTTTTCATTAAAAAAGTGTTTTTTTAGTAGTTAATATTTGAATTACGTATGAACCGGTAGCATATTATTACAGTGCTTGAATGACATACTATCATCATTATGAAATTGACGTCGAATTTTGTCTGTTACAATGTTTTTAAGGAATCTTATTTAGAGGTTATATTTTGTTTAAATAAGTATTAAATGTACGACCAATAGCTATTAGCTACATAAACCATTCTGTGTATACGATTCTGCCAGAAAGGTCTATAACATCATTTTAATTGGGAACGGAATTCTGTTCTCCAGTATTTTAATATTAGCTAAGAATTAAGAAAAAGGAAAAATATTGTCCATTTTAATTACATTCTGTAAAAAGTCCTTGGCCAAAGTGACAGACGCAGGGGATTTGGGGATCCAGTTGGACTCTAAGCTACAACTAAGCATCCACATTGATAATATAGTCAAACAAGCTTTTAAAATGTACGGATTTGTTAAGAGATCTTCTACTGACTTCAAACGACCAACCACATACTTATACCTCTATACTCAGATGAAGTAAAAAAAGGTAGATACCGCACCTAGAACAAGAACCTGTAACCGATTTTATAACTATGTTTGAGTCAGAAAAGTGTTGCCACTTTTTTTTAAAGTCACAAGTAACAATACTACAAATATAAGAAATATAAGAGTAATATGCGATGCGAATGCGAAAGTATAGCTCTCTGCTTTAACAAATTTCAACAATTTGACATTCAAAAAAAGATGAAGCACGTTGGAGGCGTCTATAGATCATTTAAAAGTCTTCTTGATATATTATCCAGTGAGCATGTAAGCATCGATAAAATACAACATATGTAATATAAAACATGTTTATTTTAAAAAATAACTTAATACTAAAAAAAACTAGTTGGAATAAAAAAATAAATTTCCATGGAATTAAATTATACTTTTCTAACTGAAAAAAAGTATACTTTAGTAAATGCAAAATAGAACAAACTCCAGCCGGGTTCATAAAGGTGTGTTCTAATTTGTACCTCGGGTAGGGGGATATGAAGTATCAGCTGGAGAGGACACCTGAGCTTAGGTTAAAAAGAGCAAGGCTGGCTTTACCGTCTCCGGGTGGTAGTGGACAGCATTAAGATTGGAATGAAGTGTCCTGATGTTGCAAAAATTCGCGGGTAACGTGAGAGGGGTTGCCTTGGTCTTGTTGCTCCGCTTGCCCCTAGCAGTTTTAGTCGCGAGCAGGATCCCCCCCCCTCTCCCCCAGAATACACGGAGCAGCTTAAGCACCCACGCTCAAGAAGAGTAAAGTAGCTTGGTCGTGGATGCTCAGCGAGGGATTCTCCGTCACCAGGAGTGAGGGTACCCTTTTGGGCTAGTTTTTTTTGATTCCACTACGATGTTAAGGGGAAGGGGGAATTGGGCCTCCAGCCCAAGCGAAACGTAGAGGTATTATGTGAGGTCGTGGTACCACCCCGGTTCAAGCTGGCCCATTCATGCGACATCAATAGCCGCTGCGTGGCTCTACTACTGTCAAGTCAAGAGGATAGCTGCCATTTTGGTTCATTTCAGCTCAGTCTTATAGCAGCGACCCTTGATTCTTTTATAGAATATAATGACAAACGAGCATACAGGCCACCTGATGGTAATTGGCTGCTGTGGCCCATAGACGTCTACATATATCCTCGATTACGAATCAAAATGTAGAAGCGTTGTCACCCGTAAGGTCTAAGATGGAATGCCTCGTTTCCAGTAAAAAGGGTCTCCGGTTCTCTTTACTCACCATACGAAACAACAGCATTAAGCTACTGTGAGAGCGTGATCCTTCCCCGACCGAGCAGATCCTTTCGTGCTATAACTATACTACTAATAGTATAACTGCAGCATGGCTCTACCACGTAAAAATTCATGTCTTAATAAAATATTCCTTGGTAGCCTAAAATCATAAATATTTTTTGATAGTAAAATAGTGTTACGCGCCTTAGTCGACGGCACTAGCGCCTAGTCGAAACTCGAACGCTCGGTACCTTGCGCGTATTTACTTGAACATTCTGGATATTTCTTTGCTAATTTATATAAATAGGCGCTGCAAGATGCGATCGGGGTAGAGTTGAACTCGGCGACACAAGCGAAGCTTCGGAGCGGAATTAAGTGAATTAGTGTGTTTAATTATTAGTGTTTTAAGTTTTAATTTGTGTAAAGTAAATTAAAGTGTTAATTTAGGTAATTTTATCGGCAATTTTTATTGTCACGAACCTCAAGCTCGTAACAATTGGTGTCAGAAGTGGGATAAAATCATGCCGATTTTACCTAAGGAGGAAACGGAGGGTGTCCGTACCCGAAGTCAACGCCAGCAGGAGACGGACCAACGAAGATTTGGTGGTGCAACGCCGCAGACGTCGGAGGGCCAGCCACCGGCTGCAGGCCCGTCGGTAGCTCCTACATCTGCAGCACCTGACTTAGGTGCTCTGATGGTGATGCTGCAGGAACAGGCTCGTCGGTTCGAAGAGCAGCTGAAGCGCGGACAGGAGGAACAGGCCCGCCGACAGGAGGAACAGGCCCGCCGACAGGAGGAATAGGCCCGCCGACAGGAGGAACAGGCCCGTTGCTTAGAAGAGCAGCTCAAACGCGATAGGGAAGAGCAGATGCTTCTCATGAAGGACCTTCACGCTACCTTCGGGAAAGAGATAAGGGAGGTGAAGGATAAGGTTGCTCAACATGATAACCGCCTGTCGGAAGCTGAGACCCAAATCAACCAAGTTAAGAAAACGCTGGATGAACTCAAACTTGGAGATGGAATTGCAGCCCCCGCAGTAGCTACTACACCTTCGCTACGTGGGTTCAAGGTACCACCGTTCGACGGAACTTCTTCCTGGTCGGCCTACAAAATCCAGTTCGAGGCCGTCATGGAGGCAAACGGCTGGAATAAAAGCCAGGCCATGACTGCACTCACCTTAGGCCTGCGCGACCAAGCCTTAACCGTGTTGGAAGCTCTCGGTAAGAAAGTGACCTACGAGCAACTCCTTGAGGCATTGGAGGCGAGATATGGTGACGCTCACCTGGAACACGTCTTTCGCGCGCAGCTTAAGGATCGCGTGCAACGCAGCAACGAAAACCTGCAGCAGTGGGACCTAGAAGTGGAGAAGCTGGTGCGAAAAGCATACCGGTCTGTACCTGCGCTCATTGAAGGGAACCTGGTGCAGACATTCATCGACGGCATCCGCGACCTGGAAGTCAGAGCTGCTGTGAGGCTCGGGCACCACGAGACGCTTAAGGACGCCTTGGCCCATGCACTGGAAGTGGAAGCCGTGCGGCAGGATCATCGTTCCCATCGCGTCAGCTAGGTTGCAGCAGCTACAGTTCGCGACCGCAACAAAGGATACAGCCCTAGGTGCTATGGCTGTGGGGAAAAGGGCCATCTTCGATCCAGCTGCCCTAAGCGAACCGTGGAAAGGAGAGTTGATCGATCTCGAGAGGGTAGTGCAGCTAACGGCACTGCCTGGCGCCGACAGGATCATCGTTCACCTCACGCTAGGGAGGTTACAGCAGTTACGGTTCGCGACCACAATAAAAGATACAGCCCTAGGTGCTATGGCTGTGGGGAAAGGGGCCATCTTCGGTCCAGCTGCCCTAAGCACACCCTAGGAAGGGAAGGTGAATGGTCTCAGAAAGGAAGTGCGGCTAACAGCACCGCCCAGCAGCAGCAGGAATACGACTTTAATATCCGACACTGCAGCGGGAAATCTCACGGCAACGCAGACGCATTGTCAAGAAGACCTTGTCCTAAAATTGCAAACATTGTAGTAGGCAAGAGAGAAGGAAGTGGTATCCGTGAGGATGCTCAGGACAGACCACCTCAGCAACGGGTGGAAGGACAGCCTACGTCATGCACAGCAGGAAGATCCGGACATCAAGCCGATTCTGGGATGGATGAAGGCCCGTGCTACCAAGCCTAAGTGGAGGGACGTCTCAGCGATGAGTTCAACCACGAAAAGCTATTGGGCCCAATGGGACAGCTTGCTGCTTCAGGATGGAGTCCTGTGCCGTAAATGGGACAATGGTCGAGGAGACAGCTGTCGTTTGCAAATGGTTGTCTACAGCTGTGCCATAATGGTTGTTCAAGAGTCCATCTGGGAGTTAAACGAACTTTACTGAAGGTCCGAGAACAGTTTTACTGGGTCCATTATCGTGACGATGTCGAGGATTGGTGTCGTACATGTACAAGTTGTGCGGCTGTGAGGGGACCTCAGACACGGAGTAGAGGAGCATTGAAATTGTACAATATTGGTGCACCACGGGATAAGACATCCCTTGACATTGCGGAGCCGTTACAGAAGGGCGCAAAGGGGACTCCTAAGATCGTCCATGTGGATCGCCTGGCGCGTTATTACGGGACCGATAATGCTCGGGACGAGAATGTCTTAGGAGGGGGCAGTGTTACGCGCCTTAGTCGACGGCACTAGCGCCTAGTCGAAACTCGAACGCTCGGTACCTTGCGCGTATTTACTTGAACATTCTGGATATTTCTTTGCTAATTTATATAAATAGGCGCTGCAAGATGCGATCGAAGTAGTGTTGAATTGGCGATACGAGCAAAGCTTCGGAGCGGAATAAAGTGAATTAGTGTGTTTAATTATTAGTGTTTTTAACTTTAATTTGTGTAAAGTAAATTAAAGTGTTAATTTAGGTAATTTTATCGGCAATTTTTATTGTCACGAACCTCAAGCTCGTAACAATAGTTTGTATGTACTCAACAATTAAAACAGAAACATCGTCTTAAAAAATTAAATATTTACCTTGACTTCAATTTGATGTCACATAGTAACAACTGATTAAAAATAAGCTGACTACATATAATTTATAACGTAGCTTAAAATTAAATACTCAAATCTAGGACCATTAGAAATAAGAAATACTGGCAACATTCTCCCGTTACGTAATCTCGAAACATTGACATTCATGCTTCGAATAACCTTCAAAATTGTGTGGGAATAACATATTAAAATATAGTTAAATGAGTGTTTACGAGTGAAACGATATTGCTTCAGACTTTTTGTTCACTTTAGTATTGTTTTTGCACCATTTAACTACACAGGACGGCATTTTGTAGGCAAATTTACTGCGCGACGCCACGAGAAGTACTGAGCGAAAATGAGCGTAGTTTGATGCATGTGTGTGCGTGAACGCGTGTGCTGACATAAAGGAGCGGTTTTTTTTGGCTTCACCAATAACAAAGGCCGTGCTGTATCTACCTTTTTTTACTTCATCTGAGCCTCTATAAAACTCTTGTTCGTTCCCAGCCTGATTATGCTGTACCTATATGGAATCCCTACTATAAAGTATACAAAAAAGTAATACTATACATGTCATAAATCTTACTTGTCTCATATCCCATTGCTGAGAGAGTTTGGAGTTTTGTCGCTTGAATGTAGACGTAAATATCTTGAAGATATAACATTGTATAAAATAGTAAACAACAAATTTAACAGTACTGAATTAGTTTCCAATTTAAATTTCGTAGTTCCTAAAAGTGCTCATATACGAGCTGTGCGCACTCGTACCTTGTTCGCCGTCAGTACATGTTGTACACATACCGGCATGCGTGCGCCAGTTCGCCCTATGATGCATTCCTTTAACGAGTTTTTACGGTTCCGTAGTCAACTAGGAACCCTTATAGTTTCGCCATGTCTGTCTGTCCGTCTGTCCGTCCTCGCTTAATCTCTGTGACCGTTAGCACTAGAAAGCTGAAATTTGGTACCAATATGTGTATCAATCACGCCGACAAAGTGGTAAAATAAAAATTGGAAAAAAAATGTTTTATTAGGGTAGCCCCCCTATATGTAAAGGGGGAAGTGATTTTTTTTTTAATTTCAACCCTAACGTGTGATATATTGTTGGAAAGGTATTTAAAAATGAATAGGAGTTTACTACAATCATTTTTAGGGTTCCGTAGTCAACTAGGAACCCTTATAGTTTCGCCATGTCTGTCTGTCCGTCTGTCCGTCCTCGCTTAATCTCTGTGACCGTTAGCACTAGAAAGCTGAAATTTGGTACCAATATGTGTATCAATCACGCCGACAAAGTGGTAAAATAAAAATTGGAAAAAAATGTTTTATTAGGGTAGCCCCTCCATATGTAAAGTGGGAAGTGATTTTTTTTTAATTTCAACCCTAACGTGTGATATATTGTTGGAAAGGTATTTAAAAATGAATAGGGGTTTACTAAGATCATTTTTTGATAATGTCAATAATTTCGGAAATAATCGCTCCAAAAGTAAAAAACAATGTGTCCCCCCCCCTCTAACTTTTGAACCATAAGCTTAGAAAATATGAAAAAAATCTGAAAAGTAGAACTTTATAAGGACTTTCTAGGAAAATCATTTTGAACTTGGATGGAAAGTCGGAGCGCCTGCCGCGGAGCGTGCAATGTTGCACGCTCCATGTTCGCGCAGTTGTTGCAGTGTTGGAGCAGTTGCAGGAGCGCGGAGCGCTGCTGGACCGCGAACATAATGGATACCCACCTTTAAACTCATAAGTGGGAACACTTATTGTGACGGACGGGAAACTACGGATCCCTACACTGAGCGTGGCCCGACACGCTCTTGGCCGGTTTTTTGATAATGTCAATAATTTCGGAAATAATCGCTCCAAAAGTAAAAAACAATGTACCCCCCCCCCCTCTAACTTTTGAACAATAAGTTTAGAAAATATGAAAAAAATCTGAAAAGTAGAACTTTATAAGGACTTTCTAAGAAAATCATTTTGAACTTGGATGGAAACAACAGTACCCACTACCGGGACCAGTTGTAGGAGCGCGGAGCGCTGCTGGAGCGCGAACATAATGGATACCCACCTTTAAACTCATAAGTGGGAACACTTATTGTGACGGACGGGAAACTACGGAACCCTACACTGAGCGTGGCCCGACACGCTCTTGGCCGGTTTTTCAATGATGGTAACACAGATTTGTTTACACCAAATGTTCTTGCTTTTAAAAGATCTATATATATTTGAAAAACTAAAAATGTAAAAATAATATTATTTTGGCTCTTTGTTTTTTTAGTTTTTAGTTATTAAGTATTTATTCAGCGTCCGCCACAATTTAATTAACATTGTAAGTAATATGTGGATAGCGTTGTGGGCTACATTACTGTGAATACATCATGGTATTGTATTTTAGATATTACTGTATTTTGAAGCTGTGTTTGCTGTTCCTTAATAAATAAAATAAAATAAAATAGTCTTAATTTGTTACAAACTTACTCGATGTGGTTATGCCAAGTAAACTTACTATCGATCTCTATTCCGAGATATGTCTGGTTATTGAAGAGATCTATAGATGGGTAACTACAAGTGCTTTTACAAGTTAACATAATTATCACTTCGCCAAAAAGATAAGTATATATCCAATGATAGTATACACTACACTATCACTGTATATATCTATATCTTCATTCATGTAATACATTGTAAAACTTAGTGTAATCACGTGTTTCTTTGAAACATTGTGCTCAACTCTACTTTGATGTACTCGTACCTATATGCGTAGAAAATCCTTCAACGTTACAACTTAAAAGCCTGCTCATATCGTCTTAAACAGATGATTTAGTTAGGTTGGTAATGAAGAAGAAAAATAATTACTCTGAGCTAATAAAATTGTAATTAATATAATACCATTCCAATTTATATATTTAAGTATTTAAAAAAATCAGTTACGGCTAGAAATATTATTTAATGCGCAATGACAAGGTCAAGCATTCACGGTTATTCCCAGAGAAAATAAATGTAGTCAAAGTACTCGATAGTGTGAATGGAAGTACCTACCAAATTTCATACTTAAAATAGTAGGTATTTTTTCCAGACTGCTGCAGATATATTTTTTTATTTTATTTTTTTCTGACTGGTCGAGGTGCCTCCCACAAGTATCTGCGTGGTTACCCATTATATACCGGACAACCTATATGGTGAAAATATAATACACCTTTGGCAAAATATTTTATTTGCTGATTTAGTTATGTACATTAACATATATATATATATATATATATATATATATATATATATATATATATATATATATATATATATTTAATATGTTTCAATTTAATAATATAAAGAATTACAAACTTTTCATTGAGTAAGTTATTAGGGCAACAGTGGAAATTTTTTCCAGATGTGATGGGTGAATCAATCAATGGGACGTGCCAAGCGGCATCTATCAGAGATAGCACACATAGATCCCGATGATTGCTTTGTGCCGCAGGAAATTAGTTTCCAACTTGAATCGAATTCCCGTATACATAGACTGACCAAACAAAAATCTTTGCTTTTTTCAGATAGAATTCACATTTTTGATAATGTTAGGTTTTTAATTCAGCATTTTTATAGGCACGGCGTATACCGAGTATTATTAAAAATGACGACGAAAAAAGCGAAAGAATCAAAGCACAAATATAAGGTGAGTGGTCCTACGGGGTCACATATTTATTAAATACTATGATGGCCGATTTTTGACTATTTAATACAACGGCGTTTTAATTCCATATAATTAATATAATATTATTGTGTCATCGACGTGTGCGTAGTAAAAAATAAGTCATATCACACACAGCCAGGCAAAAGCAAACAATTTGTATATTAAAACATTATTACGGTTCCGCTTAGTCGTTTTTCAACAAGAACTTTATAGAAGTTGCGTTAAACTCTTTACATGCATTTGTAGATCTGTCTATACATTTGCCAGTACGTTGTAACATCTCTAAGGTTTCTTTTCCTGTCTAACAGACATATGATTCAGAGTGTGATCGGAGAGTTTCCGGCTTTTTGTACATATCATGCAAAATTTTGTTTCGACCGCATGACGTCTTTCTGTCCTGCGTGAGCTCTGCAACAGTGAAACCCTAAATATGTACTTTATTATATTTTTTATTGTGCATAATATAAATTGTGCAAATAAATTAATCATCGTCAAATGAAAAGCTTTAGTGATTGTTTTAATTAAGGTTGAGTTGACAGTGACCTTCAAGCAATGAGGTCTTTAATTAAATAGAACTGCCAGATTGAGGCATTTGTCCACTGCATTTCTAAAGATTTATTCAGAAGTTCTACGCTTCTCGTAGAGTTTATTTTGAGGAACGTATGTAATGTATTAAGTATAGTTACTATATTTTGAGTTCCGCAGTAAAGTTACAGTCTGTATACGTCTCAATTTTGCATGCATGCATGTTAGCGGTCTTTACATTTCATCGAAATATTTTTATTTTATTTCGCAGACAATATTTCTTAATAGAATAGGGGTGACGAATGTGCACACAGTTCACATAATAGTATGTGGATGCTGTGGCCCATATAGTGCTGGATTAACCACGTAGCAAGACTAGCAATTGCTACGGGCCCCACGCAAAAGTGAGCCCCTCGTATCCAAGCATCCCATCATCGTGTAAGCGTACTTTTTAAAGTAAAACTTATTAAGTGAGTATATTCAATCTACTTGATGGTACATAAATGTGAAACGTTGCAAATGACAAACGGTAACTGATCATTTCATTAATGAAAATGAAACACAGTATTGCATACAGTAAACCCAAAAGTTTTAACGCCCAACACGCCGAATGGCTCGGTTCTCATAGTACTGATCATGCGGGAAGATCTGTTTACGGCTTTGCCTCGGCATATGGTTTGACACAACTGGTCACGTTGCCCACGCAGATTCCAGATGTGGAGGATCATACACCTTCCCTGTAGGACCTTCTACTGACCTCTTATCCAGACAGCTATCAGGTCTCCATCGTTACCACTCTTGGCTCTTCGGATCATTTACTGATCCAGAGTACAGTGTCCATCACTTGCTAATTGCAGGCACGATCTGTAGGCTACCGCGATATGTGGCACTATAGGACGGTGGATTGGGATGATATGTGTGCTTTTTTGCATCCTAACCATGGGGGGTGGATTATCGATGATCCCATACATAGATGATCTCAAAAAATTCGTTGCTGAGTCTGTCGCTGATGTGGTGCAACAGGGAACAGAACTTTTGATCCCGTCATCCGTAGCGCCGACAGGCGGCAAATCCCAGTATTCGTTTGGACGCTCCTGCAGAATTGCGTCACGGCAAAAGCAGGTGTCTTACAAGGCCTTGGCTGACGCATCGGCGTCTCGGTCTCTCCGTCCACCAGGCACTCAAAAATAAGTACAAAACTGCCTCCATGTGCTTCAAAAGAGTTATCGCTATGATAAACTCGGAGTACATTAGGAGAATTGGCAAGAAACTAGTTAGCCTTCCTTCAAGAGCTGGTGGGTTCTCGTCCCCCGGCAAGGCTGCCCAAGGGAATTTTTGTAAGCCATCATTACCATCTTTGCAAGAAGGATGACTTGGCCACGCCGCAAATGAGAAAGCCGATCTTTTAGGACCTCTATTTGCGTCCAATTTGACTCTCCACGTTAACGGGATTATACCGCCGACCATACCGCGCTCTATGCCGGATGTGCATACAGCGCTCGGTGCACAAAGCACTCTTGGAGTGGGCCTGATAGAATCCCCCAAGTTGTGGTGAAGACGTGTGCTCCAGAGTTGGCATCGGTTCTAACGCGCCTTTACCGGTTCGGACATTGTTCTAGGAATACCGTTCTAGTGCACACGATGCCTAAAAAAGGTGAACGCTCGGATCCGTCCAACTACAGGGCTATCGCTATCACCTCCTTGTTCTCCAAAGTAATGGAATCCATTATTAACTACAAACTCATAGTACTACGTTGAACGATACGCGTAAGCGCCATGAAATCCCTGGCGCTTATGACGTTTTGGTCGTGAGAAAACTAATCCCTAATGCAAAAAAGTGCTGCATGCTTTAATAGTTTGGTTAGACGACGTAACTATTATTTTAGCGTTGCAGCGAACTGTAATTCTAACTCTTACCAAAATGAAGCAAGCTTTTGGTTCTGGGTTTCTGTTCTATACGCTAGTAATATACGTTCGATGGTTTTCAGTGATTTTGTGGGCATACAACGGATCTATAAAAATATCATTGGAGTGTGGATGTTCCACTCCAGCTTAATTCTCTCGCCCGAGGCTTCTTGACCGAGACCCAGCAAGAGCACTTATGCGAGAGTGTGCAAAGCCAGCAAAGATATAAACATATTTTACGCCAGAAATAAATCATAAAGGTCTTCAGCTCATAGAAAAGAATCTAAAACATTATTTTTCCTTGCGAAAATATTTTTATAAGTCGTGGTAGCGGCGATAGTCATTTATAAAGACATTTTATCGGTTCGAGGGCTGCCACTTGAGCTGGGGCTTCTAATTAATTATGGTTGTCTATTTTTAGCTTTGAAGGTGAAGTAAGATGACGTAAAAAAAGTTTTAACGGATAGCTAGCAAATTGATATTTTTCAAGAATGTTTTTAAAACTAAATTTCATAGCCTAAATTGGAAAGTAACAGAAATGGTAAAATTAAAAATTTTGTACAACCGACTTCAATATGAATAAAACAAAGATGTTGACGTATGAAATATCTTTGGGATAAAAATATGAATAAAACAAAGATGTTGACCTATGAAACATCTTTAGAATAAAATGAGAAATATCATCAATGGAGTCAAAATGAACTAAATACTCATTATTAAGGAAAACTAAAAAAGCTACTAGTCCGATCTTGATCAAATTTATGTATATGGGACCACATGAAAAGCATCAACTTCAAGTAAAAATAGGTTATCAAAATCGGTTCACCTAGAAAGAGAGTAACTAAAGTTAACAAAGATAAAAAATACAGTTTTAAGTACCTCTTCCTTTTTTGAAGTCAGTTGAAAAAAGGAAAAAGAAAAAGAAGTATTGTTGTGTTAGTCTTAAACGATATACTAGCATATTCAAATATGACAAAAGGTTATTTGTCTTAAGGATCTTGCAATACCCTTTTAAATTTTAGGGTGAGTAAGAGGCTATTAAAACATGAGTATGAAAAGAATTAATGAGTTTAGAAGTACTCTTTGAGTTTGTAACATGAAACAATTATTAGTATTTTCAAAGTATAAAGTAGAGGGTCTTGGGGTCTTAGAGACTTGGTTAATTATGTTTTATAGTAATAGTTGGTAAGTGGATGCTATGGTCTATAATCACCTTCATTTATCCTCGATTAAGAATCAAAATGCAGATGCGTTGTCAACCCTGAGTTACTAACTGAAACTAAGTTAGAATGTCTCTTTACCTGCATCGAGGGTCGCCGGTTCTCGCCAGTTAAAATAAAAAATACAGCAGCATTATGCTCGCATTCTGTGCGAGCGTGTTCCTTCCCCGTTCGAGTTGATCCATTCGCGTTGCAGTCACATTACATCGCATCGTGACTTTAACTCGTACTTATACATAAATTGATATATTATATAGAAATCTATTGACGCTTTAGTCATGCACTAGCTAAAACGCTTTAGGTTAACTTACGAGGAGGCTAAGTTATTTTGCAATTAATCTTACGGTCAATACGGTAGTCACAGACCGTAGGCTGGGTGGTCTGTGAAGGTAGTTAAGGTTACTGTTAAGAATCGAGTTAGCCTACGAGTAATGTATAAATACTGACGAGAGAAAACATTTTATTGGGTTGGCTGCAGCATAAAATTGAAACAAGTTTTGCACTATAAACTACTACTATCTACTATTATAGCGTTGGCTTAAAATATTGTAGAAAAATATCGTCGAATACACATTTTGTTATACAAAATATTTAATGGAACACTGATGTTATACAGCAGCTTGTAGTGTTTGACAAAGAGAATTATTTTTATTATATTTTATTTATATTGTATTAAAAGAATAACAGAAATTTGCAGACATTAAATCGGGAATTGCAAGGCATACGGTGTTTTTATGTAGTTTTGTTCCTTTACTACTTTTATAGTTTTTCCTATAATTTTTGTGGCTAAGTAGAAATTATATAATATTGTTAATAACAACACGTTTATGTTGGTTTGATCGTTAAACATTTTATGATTGGAAGAACGTCCGTACCTGCGAATCGAATTGTTTCCTTATGCGTTACAGAAAAGTAATATTGATATAATATATTAGGGATGGGCCGAATATGGATTTCACCGAATACGAATATTTAGCCGAAAGTTCGATAAAACTTTTATCGATCCGAATATTCAGCCGAACATTATTCGACAGGATTACCTCGACCACCACCTAACCAATTAATGTCGAATTCGAAACTTGTTACCGTAAAACGCGCGGAATTAGCGCCGAACCCTGTCCCTCGCTCCCCCGCCACGCCTGACATGTTCTTGCATCATCTAGTACTGAGCAAATTGCCATTGCCATTGGCACATGCTTATGTTTTGACTATTTTTGTGAGAAAAAAAAGTATTTCATTGTGTTATTCTTAGTGAAAATCGATAATTATATGATAAAAATGAGTGGTACTATTTAGACTTATTTTATAAAAACTGACGACCAAAGTAAAGTGAAATGTACTAATGTAATTTAATGTTTCTTTATTATATACCAAAAACATTTTATCAAGCTTTAAGAAATAAATCTGAACTGCCTCAAAAACATAACGCTATACAAGTAGATTTAACCATAAATAAAATATACTTTCAACAATAAAATTATGAAAGACATGTCATTACTCAATTCGTACATTTCAATGCAATGGACACTTTGAGCACTAGGTACCTTAACAAATGTTCGGTGATTTAGCCGAATATTTGACTGAATAAAACTGCCGAATATGCCGAATACCAATATGAAACGAATATTCGGCCCATCTCTATACATATCCCATTAAATGGTGTAAATATTAACGCATAAATACTTGAAAGACCGGAAGTCTGTTATGAGTATGTAAACACACCTGTAATATTAAGATAGTAGTAGAAGTAGTCCTTCTTATTCTACCTTGATTCTTCATATAGTAGTATAAACCGTGGACTACAAAGGTCACTTATTATTGTGACCTGTAGTGTACCTGTAGTAGTGACCGGAATAACAAACATCGGTAAAAAAGATTCACATTTTACAAGCTCGAGAATTTTATATAGGGCTTTTATGATCCCTTTCCCCACGTTTTAATGCTACGGCATCTAAAAGGCACCAGCTTTATGGCGATAATTTGTGAACTATTGTTAGCCTTCGTGATCATGTACACACCATATTAAGTAATTAATTGTCAGTGGTTACTTTTAAGTTACAGGCGTCATCTACTATGCCTTTGTCTGTGCTTTTTCCTCTAATGTAATGAAAAGATTTTTTTTGGTTTTAGTACTGGGTTTAATCTTAAAAAGGGCGTCAAGTAGTAGATTTGCCTTTGAAAATATATGTTTACTTTTTACTACGTAGTAGAGCCACACCACATTTTTATGGTTGTCGCAATGGATCGCCATGACCAGGAAGCACCGAGCTTTTCCAGAATACCATAAAATACGAACTTAATGCTGTTGTGTTTCATATGGCGAGTATTGAGAACCGGAGAATCTTTTTAATGAGAATGAGGCATTCCATCTTAGGCCTTGGGTTCAGGGGTGACCACGCATTTATATTTTATTTCTTGGTCGAGGATGGATGCATAAATGTCAATGGGCCACAGCAACAACATACAGGTGGAATACATATTCCAACTGTCATTGCCATCCTTATTCTACGAAAAATATAATATACAATCCGTAAATAATGGGACTAGAAATGGCGGCTCATCGAGCCTCTACAGTCAACATGCATTGTACTAGTAGTAGCGAAAACCCGGTATATCGTTATAACGTTATATTATTCCGTTAATTAAAATATTTCTATTAATGGGAAAATATTTGAAGAAAGTAGTATACGCAAGTACGCAGGTACATTAATATTAAAATAAATTTTTTAACTGGCGACCCGTTTTGGCTACGCCTGGATAAGATCTTTTAATGTGGACTTATTTCGACTACGAATCATTTAAGATCATTTATTTTATCTTATAAATAAGTAACTATTTATATTTTAATAAAAATTCTAAATTTTTCTTATAAATCACTCCAGGTATTACTTTGCATTTTTTGTTGTTTTAATATAGAACTAAATTTCAAAACGCTTCGTAGCTCACTAATTAGCGAAACCGGACTTACAAGTCAACCACCGCAGAGTCCTCTTCAGTTGAGGATGCCTTGTGTCACGGTAATTTTATCTATAAAAATTACCGTGCTTGTGTTACAGGGTATAGGCGCAACATACAGTACAACGCACAGTGTTCGCGCCACTTTGCACTATCGCTTAACGGTTATAAGGGATTCGTTAATTATTATCCAATAAGATTACTGCAAAGCCCATTGCCGGTTTCCTATCTACGGCTTTATGACCAGCAAGTGCATTCGTGTGTTAACGGGCGCACAGAAGTTGAGAAGACACGCAATCAACCGCACCGCTTATATCTCGCATCATCGCTCCCGCCCTTGTGTAATTTGGATATTGAATTATACAAGCATATAGTAAAAAGTATAGACATTTGCAATAACGCTATATTTCGTGATTATCTGTGAAGTTGATAAGTGTGAAGACAGCCGGCAGCCATCGAGACACGAGGCAGATCAGCGGAAGTCCAGGTGGGTGCACATGCATTCCTTCACGTCCTTCCTATATCCCGAATTTAGGGGATTTGCAGTATCACGAATAAATTAAATTCCATTCACCGCTCGCACCGCGCTCATATACAGTCCACTATTCTATTTAAATTAATAGCCGCACCGCATAACATTATTTAATACATTTGAACCAGCAGTTTGGTGGTTGAAGGCCAAACGCCAAATCCACCATATATTTTTTGGTCACTTCGGCCGGGATTAAATTAACCTTTAGGCCCGGAGAAGTAAATTCATTTTTTTATATATTACAAAAATTATATACGTATATATTATTAAATCATAATAAATTGTAGTTCTAATTATACTAACTACAATATTTATTTGTCCCGCATCGCTTATTACACGTATTATAATACCTTTGTAACGCATACCACACCGCTTCATTATTCCATTAATGATATTTTTCTTGTTGATTAACCGCCATCTTTCTAGTAACGCGAGATTGCTTCGTTCCCCAGTTAACTAATTCTACCGTCACTTATCGCAATAATTTTAGTCCGCATTTGTTTGTTGAAAATGACGACGAGAAGCAAAGAATCTAAACTGGTTACGGATGAAGAAGTTAGTTTAAAAATTATTATCGCTAAACGTAATTATATTTACGAACGATTACAAAAAATTTACGAGACCTCAAAGGGCGCATTTAATTCCTTGGACGAGCAGAATTTATTTCTTAGCATCGCTTCGAATATAGAACAATTACGTAGTGAGTTCTAGATAACTGTAATACTAAACATTTAAAATTAAACCCTAATGCAGACGTTGATTACGAGGCTTGGAACTCATTTGAAGATTTATATAGTCGTATTAAGTGCCAAATTACGAAAATATCCACATCACCTTCCACTGTTACGTTAGAACATAGATTTCCTACTAAATTAAAAACTTCACTTCCGCCAATTGAATTAATGTCATTTAACGGAGACATACGCCAGTGGTCCATGTTTTATCAACAATTTAAGACATTAATTCACGACAATTTACAATTAACTGATGCCGAACGTGTTTATTATTTGGTTAACAAATTGAGTGACAGGGCGTTATCAGTTTGTGCCGGGTTAGTCCCTACCGCAGAAAATTATTCTATTATTTGGAATGCGCTTTTAGGAAGATATAATGACGAACGCACACTCGCATCTACGTATATTAACCAACTATTGGATTTAACACAGGTGAACGCAAACACAACAGGAGGTTATCATAAATTTATGGACAAATTTGATGCTTCAATTAATGCTCTAAAGCAATTAAAAATTGAGGACTAAGCTGATTTTTTGTTTTTAAATATTGCACTTAGAAAATTAGATCATGACACTGTTAAGTCATTTGAAATGTCTTGTCGCACAATTAGCATACCAAACTACGCCTCTTTAGTACAATTTTTATACGAACAGAATAGGGCTATATGCCATACATTTAATAATTCGCATACTTTATCTACATCCAATAATAATCGAAACAAATCACATTTAAATAAATTTAGTAAAACATTTATTAATACAGATCCTTCGCATTCATGTATCTTTTGTAAATCAAATGATCATGAACACTTGTATGTTTGAATAAGTTAAAATAAAATTAAATACACAACAATGTTACGATATTATTAAACAAAACAATTGTTGTATTAATTGTTTAAGTAATAAACACTCGACTTCTTTTTGTAAATCGAAGCGTAAGTGTATATACTGCGCGCGGCGCCACCATTCTTTAATTCATTCTGACCCGCATCAGAATGGTTCTAAGACTGCTTTTCGTAGTAGCAATACGTTACACTCAGAGGTTGTGCAGACGCTAGACGCTAATGCAAGCAGCTCGCGTTCGATTAACTACCGCGCAGTTAACGATAATAAGGTTCATTCTTCTGTCGCTCACAATTCGAATACGGTGGAAGATGAAAAAACACTTAACTCTTCATGTAATATTTCTCGCGATTATAGTATTCTCCCACGCTATACTACTTTATTGGGGACTGCAAAAATAAAGGTCGTAGATAAATACGACAATGAACATTTTATTCGGTGTTTAGTTGACCCCGGATCCCAAAGCGACTATATTACGAAGGATTGTTGTAAACGCTTATTTCTTTCCGTTTCGAATAAAAATCGTTTTATCGAAGTACACGGGATCGGTGGTGTGTCCCAAAAGATTTTAGGAGTCACTTCACTGCAGTTCACGTCTCGTTTTAATGATAACAAATTTTATCATATTGAACCATTAGTTGTTCCGATCATCACGGGTCAGTTGCCAGATTCGATAGTAGATGTTTCAAAAATTCGCTATTTAGATAAAATACGCTTAGCAGATGATCAGTTTTATCAACCTGGGTCTATAGATATTTTATTGGGGGTTAATACCTACATAAAACTTTTGTCGCCTGAAAACTTAATTCATTCGCAATGGCCTAGTGCCATAGAAACATCACTCGGTTATATTATTATGGGTGATGCTGAAGTCGCTATATCACATCATTCCCCGCGTTCATTTGTTTCCTGTTCTTACGATACAAATTTAAATCAAAATTGTCTTAATGATATAATGGAAAAATTTTGGAAAATTGAAGAACTTCCGCAAAAAATATATTTGAGCCGTGATGAGCAGGAATGTGAAGACATTTATACTTCTACTACTTACCGCCAAAACGACGGACGGTATGTGGTCGCCCTGCCATTTAAGAAAAGGCCCGACATATTGGGTGACTCTTTAATGAATGCAAAAAAACGCCTCTTACTTTTGGAAAAACGCTTTAACAAATATCCCGATCTTCGCGATCAATACAATGTTGTTATACGGGAATACATTAATAAGGGTATTTTATCCGCTGTTTCTGATAATGATTGTATACAGCCTTCTTTTTATTTGCCGCATCACCCTGTCGTACGGAATGATAAAAGTACAACGAAGTTGCGCATAGTTTTAGACGCTAGTGCTAAGTAGGATAACGATATTTCTTTGAATGACACTTTGCACACCGGGCAAAATTTCAAACAGACATTTTTAATATTTTATTAAACGTTAGAGTTTATCGCATCGCTTTATTTGCAGATGTTAGGCAAATGTATTTGTGTATCGAAGTCCAAAAATCCCATCGCGCTTTTCAACGCATTTTATATCGGTTTTTGAAAAGGAATTCGGCTCGCAAGGACCAATTGAAAAGGAACCAAACGGAACTCGACTTTCGATTAAGAAACAGAAGGGAGGAATCGAGGCTTCTCTCGATCCGGCCTCCTATAACGCCTACGTTGGGTTCGGGAACAACGTATGTGATCTCCGCAACGGAGTAACACACTAGGGCGATAACCTCGTTCCTTTTCAGCAAGTAGGTTCAGACGGGGATTACGGGTCTTCCGAAGTCGTCCCGGTCCCGACGCCTTAATTCTTCGATGTGGACTGTATAACTTAAGGGATCTTGGGAATGAAACAGCAATTATCTTCAAACCGTTCCGTGAGAGAGTAATCACTTTTCCCTATACTTTTCTTCTTGACTGCTGGTTTTCACTTTTCCCGAAGGATTTTCTTGTTTTTCCGAACTATTACCCCGAACCATTTTCTTCCCCGAACTATTTTCTTCCCCGAACTATTTTCTTCCCCGAACTATTTTCTTCCCCGAACTATTTTCTTCCCCGAACTATTTTCCCGAACGAATTGCAATAAAACCCGTTCACTAAGCTACCCCCAGAGCTATACGCGAAAGTGAGCTGCGCCATTCGCGTGCCTGCGCAACTTAACAACATGAATTTGTACTATTACTCTCTCACGTTTCACTTAATTTCTTTATTCACATAAATCACACATAAACACAAGTTATCTATTTAGATAGCACAAAACAATATCTACACCATGATATACATTATTTTTCCGTATTACAAAAATCCTTTAATTTATAAAACAAAATATGCCTACTTTACTCACAAATCCAAAATCCAAACTTCTTAAATATTTAACACAGAAAGTTAAAACAATGTTTCCCACTTGAATTTATACATATGTTAACTAATACAATAGTTTAATTTACATTTTCTCTATTTATTTCACTATTTAAAACACTTTTAAATTTCTTATACAAAACTATCATTATTTCACTTATGCACAGGAATTTTCACATAAAAATAACACAGAATTCACCTTTTTAGCACGTACAATCAACCTGAAATGTTTTACAAGTCATTTTTACATAAATTGCTGAAATTACAAACATTTTACATTTTTACATATTCGGCCTCCTAAGGGCGTGGCCAGCGTGCTTCCGTGAACTCACACTATTTGAACAACTAACTTTGCACGGCTCTCGACTATCAGAAAAATGAAAGTCTGAAATACACTTAATTTTAACAATATTAAATAAACGAGTGCTTCTACATAATTTTCAAACAGTAGGAAACTATTTCTGATAAGACTCTTATTCGTTATCATGCTTCTTATCAGATAACAATACAAGTGAATGTTTTCATTAATCAATCATAACAAATAGGCATTTGTTTTCGTACAAACATATCAAACTTATACACGACAATACTTATGCAATTAATTTCCGTTATTTCTGTTTGTGCACAGAGTGATCATCTCGACCGGGGAACCAATCCGATCCCTAACTTCACTTTAATATTCCTTTGAATTTACATCGTTAGAAAGATGATTTCAACCGGGGAACAAATCCGGTAATATAATTTATATCTTAAATTCCTTATGAATTTATTAAGCGATATTACTTAGGAAAACGAACAAACTAGTCTGGCCTGGGAGTCGAACCCAAGACCTTCTTATCATTAATTCGACATTTCTTTAAGATTTAACTAAGCATTTTCTTATCAGAGCGTCGTGGCTCGATAATTTGCTTTTTATAACTATGCGTCATCGGTTGATTTAATAAACTGAAACATTCTTATAGGCGCGTCGCCAACAATCTCCCCCCCGTGCGTTAGCACCATCATTTGGGAGGCGTCGCGGGTACCAGGACTATTATTCTGGATGTAGGTCTCCTCAAGATACCTGTGCTAGTAATGACGTCAACCACTCTGGTGTGACCGTCTGGTCCCGGTAACGTTCTACTAATTTTGCCTTTCGGCCACGTATTTCGTGGCAACGAATGATCTATTATCAAAACAATATCGCCTTCTTTAGGTTCCATGAACTTTCCGTTATTACCTGTTCGCGGTATTAAGGTAGGCATGTATTCCTTCAGCCACCTTGTCCAAAAATGGTCGGCTAACCTCTGTGCAGCTTTCCAATTGAGTTGACCCGTCAGATGCCGCTCTAGAAATAATCCAGGTGGTCGATCACCACATGAGCGTCCCAGAAGAAAATGATTGGGTGTCAAACCCTCTTCAGGACTATCCATACTGAATGTTACCAGAGGCCTGGAATTCACTGTGTGCTCTGCTTCTAAAAGTAACGTATGTAGAACCTCCTCTCGTGGGCTCTTTTCTCTGAGCGTAGCGGTCAACGCAATTTTAATCGACCTTACTAACCTCTCCCAGGCGCCACCCATGTGCGGTGCTCCCGGAGGTATAAATTTCCATTTAATATATTTCTTAAATGACTCATTTTTCATGCCCTCATGGCATTCTTCGCATGCTTTCAATAATTCCTTATTCGCAGCTTTGAAATTTGTCCCGTTATCGCTGTATATAACGGCCGGTTTTCCTCTTCTGGCGATAAATCGCCTCAACGCCATTATCATTGACGCTGGTGTCAATGAGGCTGCTAATTCCAGATGTACTGCTCTGGTAGTCAGACACGTGAATAAAACACCCCAACGTTTTTCGTGTCGCCTTCCTATAGTTACACTCATAGGACCGAAATAATCCACAGCTGAGCATGTAAAAGGTGGTTCTTGATGAGCTATTCTCTCCAGAGGAATATTTCCTTGTGGCACGTTCTGCGGTTTGGATCTGTATGTCCTGCACCACTGACAATGATGTGACACACTTCGTACTACATTACGTAAGTTCAAGACATAAAATTTCTGGTTCACCTCATTCATCACCGTCTGGTGATTGGCATGTCCAAAATGATGATGAACTTCTCTAATCATCATTTTAACGATTTCGTGTTTACCGTCCAATATGACAGGTTTTCTACTTTCCTTGGTCAAATTAGACTTGAAAGGTAAACCTCCATTTAAACGGAGTAAGTTATCTTCTCCTATTTCCATAGATAATTTACTTAAGCGTGAACTTCTTTCAACGCTTTTGCCTGCTTTCAAGCACTTTATTTCCGAATAAAAACACTCGTCTTGAACGAACTTCCAAATTAATAATTCCGCCTTTTTCAAGAGCGCTACGTCCAACGCGCCATCGGGTCCTTTAACCGACTTTGCTAAAACTTTGTTGGAACACATAACCGACTTTTCGGCTGCGTCGTCGGGTCCTTTAACCGACTTTCTTAAACTCTTGAATTTTTCTACCGCTTGTAAGGTGCGTGTAGTTGCCCCAAGGAATTTCTTAAAGCTGCTAAATCGTCCGTAGTCGGGTAGACTTAACGGTTCTTGCTTTCTTAACGCATTTACGCCCTTTGGCGATTTTTCTTCCTGCGCTCTATTCGATGGCATGCACTCATTGTCTGTGCGCCATAACAAAGCAGTCTCGTACCTATTATTAGGTATACGACGTACCGTTTTGTTCAAAATACTTAAGGCTCGTTCTTCTGGGTCGTTCACGGGCTTTCTAGCCGACACTCCCAGAGATTCCAAACTAAAATATTCCTTGATCAATTTATCCATATCTTCCTCCTTCTTGGTGGAAATGTGGTTAACGATCTTGATCGGTTTAATACCACCCGATATGTGACCATGTAAAACCCATCCAAGTTTGGTGAGCGATGCTACAGGTAGGTTCTTACCTCCTGAAATTAATTCACGAGTAACTATGAGATGCCAATTGTCCTGACCAATTAATATGGTAGGTTTGGACCTCTCATACATCAACTCATCCTTAATCGGTGTCAAATGAGAACACCGTTGCAATAATTCTCGGCTTACCGACTGCGGAGAAAGGTTAAGTGACTTAATTGTTTGTACACTTATCTCTTCTAAGTCGCTCGAGTAAATGCCTTTTATCTTAATGTTTAAGCGATACGAACTGTCGTCGTTAATTCGCTTACCTCCCACGGCTTCGATACGTAATCCCTCTTTACGTCCGCGAGGCGCTAATTTCTGAGCCATACACTCCTCTATGAGTGTCATGGTCGATCCCTCATCCAGAAGAGCTGTTGTCTTGACCTTTCCTCTAGGTCCATACAACTCGACCGGTATAATCTTTAAGTATGCACATGCCAGTGCATTCACTGTACTAACAGTTGTAATCTGAGCATCCTTACCCCCCTCGTCCCCTTGTGGCGAGGTTTTTTCTTTGGGGTATCGGTGTAGCATTCGATGATGTGACATTCTACATCCCTCTACACCACATTTTTTCGCTTTGCACTCTAACCTCCTATGGTTAGGTGACAAACATTGGAAACATACTTTCGCCTTTTTGACCGCTTCCCATTTCTCGTGAATATTCATGTCCTTAAACTTGTAACAACTCACTATAGAGTGTTCCTTGTTGCATATAACACACTTATGTGTTACCCGACTTACAGGCTTATCCTGGGTTGTCATAACCACCTGTCGGTTGTGCCCTTTACTATTTCGGCGTTCTAGACGCTCGCTCGACTTACTTCGGCGCATATAGCGCTCGCTCACGGCACATCTGCGTACACCTCCCTTTGCAGTGTGTACAGTTTGCTTCCTGAATTCAGGACGCTTCCTTTTTTCAGGCGCATTTTCATTGTTTAAGGACGCTCCAAATTGTTCACTCAATAAATTTAAAAACTTGGCCATCTTCTGTAACTCTGGCTCCAAAGGATACTGAGCTCGATATTCAAACCATTTAAATTTAATCATAGTTCCGAGCTTCTCCACTATGCGGCTCACTAACTCCGGTGAGTACAAATACTGTGGTTGATTCAACGCTTGTATCGTGGCAACCACGTTCGTAATACGACTTGCAAAAGATCCTATATTCCGGCAATCTTCTGCCAATCTTGGCATACGCTTTACATTCTCGATTTCGGCTAGAATGAGCATCTCAACCCTACCGAATCTTCTTTCGAGAGCGTTCATTATTTCTTCCGGTTCACACAAAGTAAACAACAACGACTTAACCGCTTCCTTAGCGGTGCCCTTTAATGCCCTCCTAAGGCGTGCGACATTTTGCACCCCTGAAAATTGGCTTCTCGTGTCTTCAAACACCGTTTTGAAAATTATCCATTCACCCGGGTCTCAATCGAACACCGGTAATTCCTGGAGGAAATGAAGCTGGGAAGACTTATCTTTACCAGCTATTTTTATTGCACTCACAATCGCTTCGGTCAATTCTGACACCTCACTCGCGTGTGTTTTCTGTGCATTTCCTTGGTTGCGCTCGATCTCCGCCCCTTTGCGGCGTGATCCTTTACACGCTTCCTTATCAGTAACATCGGGTTGTGCTACACTAACCGGCGCGCTCATTATGGTCTGCTGAACCCAACTCCTTACGAAAGGTTCCACCTGAGTATTCCGCTCTTCATCATCCTCACTCGAGTCGATCTCCTCTTCTCGGTTGAGTCGTGCCAACTCCAATTGAGACTTGGCCAAGGCAGCAGCTGCCTGTGCTCGTTCGAGCTCTGAGCGTTCGAATTTAATCCGCGCCTCTAATTCGGCTTTCAGCCTCGCCGATCGCGATGACCTACTACCTCTTTGTGACCCTTTATCACTAGTGTGCCCGATTACTGTCCTTGACGATGCCGCTTCTTCGGTCCTTTGACCTACTTTTTCGACCACCGTTTCACTCCTGGATATAACGGATTGTTGTGCGGTACTGGCCTGCGTACCACTGGTGTCCGTCCTGTTGCTTGTCGTTGCCACGGACGTCCCTGTGTCCCACGTGCATGTGGACGTGTCGGTGGTGGCTCCACTTGAAGGAGTTGCTCCATTTGATGCAGTAGCTGTGGTCACTCCAAATGGTTCCGCTTCTTTAGCTTTTCTTGAGAGCCCTGTCCTTGTCCTGCTCCCTTCGCTTCTCCCTGTCTGGTCTTGTGCCTTCTTCATCTTGCAGGAAGGTGATTGTTGGCCTACGGTCCCTAACTGTCCCTACGGTCCCTACAACCCCTTACCTACAACCCTTCTACACCCCAACCTAACACCACTACCCCTCCCCCCCCTTTATCTCCCAACCTACAACCCTACTACCACCCTAACAGCCCTATCAGCCCTATCAATCCTGGACGGGGCCTACCGAGGTGAGCCGTCCAGGGATGGAGTCGTGCAGGAATGGAATGGAGGAAAGGTTTAGGAACTGTCCCGCCAAGGAATATGACGAAACAGTCGAGCGGTAGTGCAAGCGCAGTCTCGCTCGAGAGAACTGCTCCACCCGAAGGTGTTGTGCCAGAGCCCAACCGTTTGGCACCGTTAGGTGGTCGGGATGTATGCTGTGCTCGCCGCCCAGTTGCCGGTGACGCCTCGTCCAAGCGCCCTCCTCCGGCCGCGATGCAGTCAGGTGCCCACGCGCACCCTCGCCTGGCAGCAGCAGCAGTGGATGCTTCTTCCTGCACCCTGATGATCCGACAGGAAAATGCCGGACACGGTCGTCCGACAGGAAATGCCGAGCACGCTTGCCCGACAGGAAAATGCCAGACACGGTCGTCCGACAGGAAAAATGCCAAGCCCTGCTTGGCCACGATGAGTGCCTTCACAAGACACCTGCGCCCGGCTGCGATACGTGCCCCATGCGAGCACACGCCCCCGGCCGCAATCCCGGTTTTCTTTCTTCCGGTAGTTCCAGGTCCCGTCCTTCAGCGCTGACGTCCTGGTCTTCTGGCCTTTGGTCCTATTGCTTCAGCTCAAACCTCCGGCTTCCTTCGGTTGCTGATCTTCACTCGGCTCCGAAGGTCTTCTTTTTTCCACAACCAGCAGTCCACAGCTGGTTCCTTGATCCAGCTGGCGGGGTTCGGGTGGTCTTTAATCCGGCTCCGAAGGTCCAATTGAAAAGGACACAACGGACGGAAACTAAGAAACAGAAGGGAGGAATCGAGGCTTCTCTCGATCCGGCCTCCTATAACGCCTACGTTGGGTTCGGGAACAACGTATGTGATCTCCGCAACGGAGTAACACACTAGGGCGATAACCTCGTTCCTTTTCAGCAAGTAGGTTCAGACGGGGATTACGGGTCTTCCGAAGTCGCCCCGGTCCCGACGCCTTAATTCTTCGATGTGGACTGTATAACTTAAGGGATCTTGGGAATGAAACAGCAATTATCTTCAAACCGTTCCGTGAGAGAGTAATCACTTTTCCCTATACTTTTCTTCTTGACTGCTGGTTTTCACTTTTCCCGAAGGATTTTCTTGTTTTTCCGAACTATTACCCCGAACCATTTTCTTCCCCGAACTATTTTCTTCCCCGAACTATTTTCTTCCCCGAACTATTTTCTTCCCCGAACTATTTTCTTCCCCGAACTATTTTCTTCCCCGAACTATTTTCTTCCCCGAACTATTTTCCCGAACGAATTGCAATAAAACCCGTTCACTAAGCTACCCCCAGAGCTATACGCGAAAGTGAGCCGCGCCATTCGCGTGCCTGCGCAACTTAACAACATGAATTTGTACTATTACTCTCTCACGTTTCACTTAATTTCTTTATTCACATAAATCACACATAAACACAAGTTATCTATTTAGATAGCACAAAACAATATCTACACCATGATATACATTATTTTTCCGTATTACAAAAATCCTTTAATTTATAAAACAAAATATGCCTACTTTACTCACAAATCCAAAATCCAAACTTCTTAAATATTTAACACAGAAAGTTAAAACAATGTTTCCCACTTGAATTTATACATATGTTAACTAATACAATAGTTTAATTTACATTTTCTCTATTTATTTCACTATTTAAAACACTTTTAAATTTCTTATACAAAACTATCATTATTTCACTTATGCACAGGAATTTTCACATAAAAATAACACAGAATTCACCTTTTTAGCACGTACAATCAACCTGAAATGTTTTACAAGTCATTTTTACATAAATTGCTGAAATTACAAACATTTTACATTTTTACATATTCGGCCTCCTAAGGGCGTGGCCAGCGTGCTTCCGTGAACTCACACTATTTGAACAACTAACTTTGCACGGCTCTCGACTATCAGAAAAATGAAAGTCTGAAATACACTTAATTTTAACAATATTAAATAAACGAGTGCTTCTACATAATTTTCAAACAGTAGGAAACTATTTCTGATAAGACTCTTATTCGTTATCATGCTTCTTATCAGATAACAATACAAGTGAATGTTTTCATTAATCAATCATAACAAATAGGCATTTGTTTTCGTACAAACATATCAAACTTATACACGACAATACTTATGCAATTAATTTCCGTTATTTCTGTTTGTGCACAGAGTGATCATCTCGACCGGGGAACCAATCCGATCCCTAACTTCACTTTAATATTCCTTTGAATTTACATCGTTAGAAAGATGATTTCAACCGGGGAACAAATCCGGTAATATAATTTATATCTTAAATTCCTTATGAATTTATTAAGCGATATTACTTAGGAAAACGAACAAACTAGTCTGGCCTGGGAGTCGAACCCAAGACCTTCTTATCATTAATTCGACATTTCTTTAAGATTTAACTAAGCATTTTCTTATCAGAGCGTCGTGGCTCGATAATTTGCTTTTTATAACTATGCGTCATCGGTTGATTTAATAAACTGAAACATTTTTATAGGCGCGTCGCCAACAGTTTTCTACAGAAGAAACTATACGAACATATGAATTTAATCGCGTCACAGTCGGATTACGCTCTTCCCCTTTCCTCGCACTTCGCACTTTACGCCAGTTAGCCGCTGACGAAAGGGAGTCCTATCCCCTTGCTGCTTCTGTAGTGGAAAGGGATATTTATATGGATGACCTCGTTTCCTCCGCGCCTTGCGTCAACAACGCAGTCAATACCGCCACCCAACTTATCCAAATGTTTCGCCGAGGTGGATTCGATTTGGTTAAGTGGACAAGTAACTGCGAGGAGCTTTTACAATATATACCAGCATCACATCGTCAACAAGACTCGGTATCATTTGATGATAATGACATTTTAAAAATTTTAGGCCTTCGTTGGTATCCCCCTACCGATAAGTTTTCCTTTCTTGTTTCGCCGTCACCGGTCACTTGTACCAAACGCGCTATCCGCTCGCTTGTACGATGTTTTAGAACTTGTCGGTCCAGTAATACTTTACGCCAAATTATTAATTAAAGCCTTGTGGGTTCTTAAACTTAACTGGGATGAGACTCCACCCACTAATATTGTCAATACATGGCAGCGATTAATATCAGAGTTACCTTTAATCTCACATTTACAGATTCCACGTCATATCGGCGTAAATGAAAAATCCCATGTGTCGCTACTAGCCTTCGCCGACGCTAGTGAAAAAGCTTACGGGTGTGTCATCTATTCGCATGTTGTTAACGGAAATAATCCTCCAATTATAACGCTCCTATGTTCTAAATCTCGGGTGTCCCCACTAAAAGTTAAAACTTTAGCCAGGCTTGAGTTGTGTGCCTTGGTTTTGCTCGCTAAGTTAGTACGCACCGTTTACGATTCGTTGTCATTGAGGCATCCGATCGACAACATTTATGCGTTTTCAGATTCGGAAGTCGCGCTCTGTTGGGCGTGTTCTTCACCGCATAAGTTCAACACCTTTGTTGCTAACCGTATTTCGCAAATACAGTCCTATTTATTACCGGATAACTTTTACCACATCGCCGGCTCGGAAAATCCTGCAGATCATATTTCGTGTGGACTGTTACCCTCACAAATTTTAAATTGTGACCTTTGGTTACATGGGCCTTCGTGGGTTTCCTTGCCGTGTAAAGAATGGCCTGTACAAAGGTTCGCATCAACTCATATCAGTTTACTAGAAGAAAAGACTGTGTCGCTTGGAGTCAGTGACATGGAAGAAAACCCATTTATCTCGTTAAGCTTAAAATTTTCTAATTGGAATAAGTATTTACTTGCTGCATTACGGGAGAAATATTGGATATTATCAGCTCGCCGTGTAGTGAGATACCGCATTCATAGGTGTAACATTTGTTTTCGACATAAACCCAAACCTATTTACCCCATGATGTCCGCCTTGCCTGCTTGCCGCCTAGAGCAGTGTAATGCGTTTACACACACAGGTGTGGATTTTTCGGGCCCACTTTATTTCACATTGACGCGTAAACGTGGTATACGAAGCCAGAAGGCTTATTTATGTTTATTTATATGCCTCGTTACTAAGGCAGTGCATTTAGAATTAGCGTCTGATCTAAGTTCGGCAAGTTTTTTAGACGCTTTTAAGAGATTTATCTCTCTTAGAGGTCCGTGTCGATTTATATACAGCGATAACGGTACTAATTTTGTCGCCTTGCGTTCATATTTACATGAATTACATGGATTTTTAAAATCAGAAGAATATTATAAGGCATTCAGTCAGGTGCTCACTGATAATCGCATTGTTTGGAAACTCAACCCTCCAAGCGCTCGGGGGTTTGTGGGAGTCCAATATTAAGGTTGCAAAAACCCATTTGTTTCGCGTAATAGGTAAGCAAATCCTCACGTATGAAGAAATGCTTACTACTCTTTGTCAGATCGAGTGTATCTTAAATTCTCGCCCGCTTTATGTATTAAGCAGTGATCCATCGGAACCTACCGTACTTACACCCGCACATTTTCTAAATTTAAAACCACTTGAATGCTTACCAGCTGCAGATTTAAGCAAGGAACGTATTAATCCTTTTGGAAACGCTTCAGATTCGAATACTTACATACATTACAGAGTAGAGTGAAGTGGAATAAGAACTCTACTGCCATTTCTGTAGGGACGATTGTTCTAATAGACGTGGATAATACTCCACCGCTTCAGTGGCCTCTAGGCGTTGTCACCGAATTGTTTCCCGGTAAGGATGGTGTGGTACGCGTTGCGCAAGGTTAACTTAAGAATTCCACTTTTAAACTTGGTGGTTGAAGGCCAAACGCCAAATCCACCACATAGTGTGTTGGGGGAGTAGTGCTACTGGGATTAGTGGTGAGTGGTGACGTGGATAGTGAGTTTGAAATTGTAAAAATTTGAAATTTATTTTTGTAGTTTATGGCATTTTGTTATAATTGAATCTAATGACAAGAATGGACTGAAGTTACAGAACGTACGATAAACGAATATCGCTGCATAGTTTTTGCAGTCTTTACTGGCGTGCGCGCGCGCGCGCGCGCGCGCGTGTGTGTGTGTGTGTGTGTGTGTGTGACAACAACAGTGTGAGAGCGAGAGGTGAATAGAGGCGACGCTAATTACAATCCCATTCTATAACCGCACGGATAGTAGTTACACAGTAGTGAGTTGGTCATGTATGGTTTACATTACGAAAAAAGAAAGTTAATAGTACTTTGCACAATGTTAATGCGGTCTTCTAGAGTACTAAATATTTTTATAGTATTTTGGCACATAGACACTATAGTGACATTTAAATTGGTTCACGCCACAGAGATCTTTAAAGTGTAAACTGTATGAAACATCTTGTAAAGTCAATAGTACCTACTGGTTTTAAGCCAAAGGCATAATACGTTCTTTTTTAATTTACCAAATATCGGTATTATGTTATGTTACAGTTATGCAATACGGATTGGCTGATATATTATGTCTGAAAAGATAAAGTACTTTAATGATTTTTGCAACAAAAAAAATTAGAAGAATTCTTGGTTCGAAATTGAATAATTTTTAGTTTAAAATATAATTTTTTCCGGATTTTCGTTATATTAATACACACATACAGACTATCGTAAATAAAATTATTAATTATTGAAAGAGCGGAGCCAAATAACGTCTATGCTAACAAGGTCGCCGAGAGTTCCGGGATCTTTGGCTAGTAGCCAACTTTATCTGTCCTAAAATATTACGAGATTTTTTTTAACAATACACCGAATAAATTGCTCTGTATTTGATTGTAACCCGCTTTTTCATCGCCAAAATAATGGTTGTAATGCGACACCTAGGTAAAAACAAACATGTACCTAACATTTTAACCTTATTAATTCTTGTTATGCAACTTGTATAAAAAGTTTATATTGGGAGAACTTAATGGCTTAAGACATTCTTTCCCAGTCAACTTTGAGCGTAGTGAGATTTTGTGATGTACGCGTATAAGTAAAATTATACGATTGAAAGATTTCGTGATAGGTGCATATAAGTAAAAAATGGGTTAAAAATAAGCTAAAGCAACTTTATATTTTATTAGATTTTAAATCATAATATACCAAAAACCTGTCAAGTTTTGCAATACGATAACAAAAGTGTCACCACAAAAATGAGAAAATTTGAAAAGGCTCTCACCATCACATTAAATAATGAATATTCCTGTTTGAGCAACTATTACTTAGAAATGTGTAATAGTACCTCGACAAGACTAACTCAGATTTATCGACACCTTTGCATTCACATATAAAAGCTCTAGAAAGATATTAAGTGATGAGTACATGACAAAAAACAGTGTAAATTATATGAAAATTTTAAAAATGAAGCTATTTATGGGATCGTCGGAAGTTTGCAGTATGTCAAAATATTCGGGGTCGTCTCAACCATTACATTAGGCTCGTAATCTACAAATTATCTCGAAAGGACACCGATTCCTACCAAAAAAGATAAATCGCGGGGCTATTGAAATAAAAATAAAAACATTTTTATTTTAATATAGAAGATAGCTAAATACTACCATATAGGTGGGATCCCATAATTAATAAAATGAAATAAAAATCTAAGCATAAAGCCAGACCTCAAAATACAGTAAGATCGTTCTGCAGGATATCAGCACAAAAATATATTCAAAGTTAAAATAGTCTTCTTATCAGGACGTCAAACTCCTCAGTGCCACCCGTGACCACGGGTGCTGTAAAGCACCCTAAATGTCGGAAATTTACTTTTCACTTTTTATACCACAAATTATATATCTACGTGTTTACTATATTACAAGGAATATAAAAAAAGCATAATACTTTCGTTTTTAGTCCAGACACAAATATAAAATTCTATAAAAAAGACGGAGCACCTTCATCAAAGCGACACGTGGAACGCCGAAAGTTCAGAGTGATTTATTTTTTTTTTTCTAAGAAACATTGCCAGGTTATGGTTTAAAATAAAAGAGCATATCGTTGTCTTTGATACTATTATCTATTGCATAGTGTCTTCGGTTTTGTTTAAAACGAAAAAATAGTTTTATCATAGGTACACACTTTTACATAATTCTGATCAAATTCGTGCTCTACTGAGCGAACGGAAGGTAGGTATTGTACGATCTAAAGTGCGCATGGCTTGGTTAACGGGTTAAAAAGGATAAAATTAAACGTGATAAAATACGTAAAATTTATTTTATTACGTGTTCGCGTAAATTTAGAAAATTATTATGGAATAGGCTTTTGTTACGCTAAGACATTGCAATTTAATATCT
The DNA here is from genome assembly GCA_036936625.1 of Parnassius smintheus behrii. Taxonomy (NCBI): domain Eukaryota; kingdom Metazoa; phylum Arthropoda; class Insecta; order Lepidoptera; family Papilionidae; genus Parnassius; species Parnassius smintheus. The sequence continues at coordinate 34,003,416 of JAUPFT010000001.1, read as the reverse complement.
AGGGCTTTATTACCTCTTATCACTATGTGGATTGTAAAAAAGCACTGCCTGGATAATAATTTTTTTTTTATATTTATTATAATAAGTTGGTTTTCTTCAAATACTTTCAAAATATAGATTATTTTTTCCAAATTTTAATATGATAATAAGTTAATTTTGGAGACACTCGGTTCCTTTAATCCTGTTCTAAAATGCATAATACTTTTAATACTGAATAAATATACGAAATCATTACTGTCAACTAAACTAATTTAAGGTTAATAAAGGGAATAGTTTTCAATATTACAACCACAAAGTACTTAAAATTATACACAATGCATAAATCTTGAAAGACATAAACACAAAATCACCATTTCATTACGGCGGGTGCGTGTGTGTGACTAATCCCGAGGCGCCAACAGGGCGTTCGCTACTGCCGCCTATACACACCTCCGTTTTAAATAGCATTCAGGATCGATTTGCAACAAACGAGAATTTATAGCTCTATTCATTAGTAGATATTTGATTTAACAACCGCCGGGCTCAGCGGCAAGGAAAGAATATCATCATAAGTCGCAAGTATTAAGTTCTTATCTCAGCTAACTGGTCGTGACTGATTATATAGCGTTTTCCCCAAATAACTTGAATTTAAATTTTCAATTACCTTAGGTTATCATTGGATTTTGGATCGCACTGGGATCCGCACACAAAAACTTTAGCTAACTTCACTGTTGAAAAGATTAGTCGATTTTCTTACACGTGGTAGAGCCATGCTACAGTTATATTAGTAGTATAGTTGTAGCACGAATGGATCGACTCGATCGGGAAAAGACCACGCTCTCACAGAATACCAGCCTAAAATAGCAGCTCAATGCTGCTGTGTTTCGTATGGTGAGTATAGAGATATAGTGAGATATACCCTTTTTACTGGAAATGAAGCATTCCATCTTATTCCTCACTGGTGACAACGAATCTGCATTTTGTTTCGTAATCGAGGATACATGTAGGCAACACTGTTTTAGGCCGTACCGGGGCCCTTGGGCACACAAAAATTCGGGGTCCTGTTGAAAAGTAAAAAAAGTGAATGACAAAAACATTTTTCTGTTATGACCTTATGTTTATTATAGTTATTTGATCAATCAAATAATATGTCATTAATCCACGACTTTTTCTGCCACCAGGGCGGCGCCACTTTACAATGAGTTAAAATATTTGACAGATTTCATAGCGGGGACGATAATTTCTTAGCAAAAAGTTTAGGATAGAAACATTAAAGTTTACAAACTTTAGTGTTTCTATCCTAAACTTTATTTCAAAAAAAGGAAAATATATTTTATTACAGCATCAATACGTGTATTCTTTTTATTTCTTACATTAAAATTTAGGCTTCACTAATCTAAAATTAAGGATCGTTTTACAATCATTTGCTACTAGCTGTACCCCGCGGTTTCACCCGCGTATATCACGCGTCTCTGCCGCGCGACATGATATGACACCTCGCTCATTTAGTTCAATCATTTTAGCTAAAAATTAGCAAAATTAAATTATTTTTTGACATAGACTCCCCTCCCACACCCCAGTGACACCCGCATCGCATGGTGCTGGCAGTGTACGCGATATAAGGATTTTTCGACGTTACTATTGAATATTTTAATATGGAAAAGTAGTTATTGTGAGATAACTATAATAGTTAGACATATGGTATTGCAGACTTTTATGTAGATATTGATGTCCTCCATAAAACTGTAGCAAATCACTTTGCTCTATTGTCAATAGTTTCCGCAGCGTACGCGATATAAGGTTTTTTTTTGTATTTTTTTCACACCTTGGGTTACATTAACGAAGTTTTCATACGGATCCCTAAATTTTTTGAAAACGATCTATCGCCTATGTTCATCAGGAATAATGTAGGATTCTAATGGTGAAAGAATTTTTCAAATCGGTTCAGTAGTTTCAGAGCCTATTCAATTCAAACAAACAAACAAACAAACAAATCTTTCCTCTTTATAATATTAGTGTAGATAAAATCTAATATTAGTGGTTAAAAATTATCATATTAAATAAATCATTTGCCGTTAAATCTTTTGAAGTGTAATTTTTATTAAACAGTACAAAATGATATTTAAATCTCATAGTAATGATATTAAAATTAAAAAAAAATCCAGGCTATAAATAATGCGACTACACAGCCCGACAAAAACGTTTAGATGGCGGTGAAATGCGGAATTTTATATTTTCTGCCTAGGAAATCTGTTAATTCGTAGACTAGTATATAGTGATCTGTGCTGTCAATGCCACTTTTTCCGGCAATGTGTGCCTTGTCCCTGCTCAGGGTTGCCACACATTGCCAGAAAAAGTGTTCTAACATCGCCCTCATTTACTCTATAATTTATTGTCGGATTATATTTTCCTAAAATAGGAAAAATATTGTATAGGGTAAGCAAATAAGGCCGATGCCTTTCGTCACGGGGGCCCCCTTGACGATAGAGGCCCTGGGCACCGGCTCCGTGTGCCCTTATGGTATAGACGGTACTGCATGTAGGTGTCAATAGGCCACAGCAACCACTTAGAATCAGGTGGACTGTATGCTCGTTTGTCACTCTATCCTATTAAAAAAAAACTAACGGATGGTGATACTGTTGGGTAAGTTTACTTTAGTTCATTTGACAACTTAATGTCAAACAGTATTTGATTATAGGGAAATGCAGCTGACATGAAGGCTTGTTATTTTACAAAAAAACTATTGCCAGTAGGTGAAATTTTCAATTTACGCCCTTGTGATTCTAAACGGTTTAAAAAATCAATATTCTAACTTTTACAAACCAGGTAATATTATGTACAATGTAAACATGGACATTTACCAAAATATAGTTATCGACGTCATCGTAGTTCAAAAATTGTAATAAAATTGATTATCCGATTTGTTGATTAACTAAGATTAGTAACTGATTCATAGGGAAATATAATGAATATTTATCTACCGACTGCTTGTGTTCTAAAACACCAACATGTATTAGTAATCTACGACAACGACCCCAAGGCCTGATTGACTGATCGAGTGTTGGGTAGTTTTCTTGAATTTTGTTGTAATGTATAACGTAACTTAGGAAATTGATCACCTTATCGCATAGTGGACGAAGTAATCGCATAGTGGTCCATTACCTACAGCCCAGCGAAGTAAAAACTGCAAAACTTTAAAAAAAAATAATGCACTTGGCGCAGTTATGAAAACAATTTTATTTAACAACAGATTATATAAATACCGACAAAGAAGTTGTTTTGAAATGTTATATTAGTACCACAGATATCTTTACTCATGTGTTCAGTATTTAGTTCATACTGTTCTGCCTTCGATAGGTCAATGAGAAATATTTTTACACATAGGGTACTCTGTGGACTGCTGTAGACAAATTCGCATTTTGAAAGACTTTTTTCTTGAATTGTTGCAGACCTCGCACCGGTGTGGTAGGCGCACTGATCAGACTCGCTCGCCCCCTCCTCTGACTAGCCAGGTTTCGCGCAAACGGTACGGGTGGCGGATTGTAAGTTAATATTAATTTTTTCTTCGATCAACTTAAAATTCCCATTGTTCACACATATTAATTAAATTACAGAATCATGTTGACATTTAGTTGTATAATTTACAAAACATCATAGGTTATAAACGATAATGATAATTTCATCAGAATATGTATCGATAATAATGGCACTGACATTGTGAAAACTAAGTCCTGAAGGAATGGACCACAAAAACACAGGCTATAGGAGGAAGATAAAATTTGCTCGGAAATCTATGATTATCATACAGTGTCTCTGAGTGATGACGATATCTTGCACAATCAGTGTAACCGACAAAGCTAAATGGATTGGTAAGCTGAATAGTCAATGGACTTCTTATTCAATACATCTCAGGAATCATTACAACCGGTTCCAAAGGAAGATACTTAAAGTAGTCTCATACTGTCAAGATAAGCAGAGACTGATCTACTTTAAGGCAAGGAAGGTAGTTACCTCGATGGGTCCCTCGACGCACAAAGTCACGGCCAGAGTACAATACGAATTTATGAGATTTATGAACATCAATATAATGGTTGTACCACGAATGGGTTGGCTTGATCGCGGAAGGACTACGCTCTCACAGAAGTTTTTCGTATGGTAAGTGTAGAGAACGGAATACCATATTTACTGGAAATTAGTTAGTTTTAGCTTAGTTAGCTAGTTCTCCAGAGTCAACATCAAAATCGACAATATATCGATTTAGAATCAAAATGCAGATGCGTGATCACTCTGGAGAACTAGCTATATGTCTAACAGCCTCAGCGCTCGTCGTTTGACACCCTTATTCTATTCTATATGTTATGCTTTACGTGAATACCTACATGTACGTAACAAACCGATCTCAAAATGGCGGCGCACCCAATTCCGCCGCCCGTGATTCCTCACAGTTCTCACTCAACGCAACGAATTATTTAATGGTGAAATTAAATTTTGAATGTAGATGATAGACATGCAGCTGCAACACTAAATTGTAAACCGCGATTTTGTTATCATCAGTTTTCTGAATCGCCTCCCACTATGGAAGCAAATTTTAAGTCAAATTCACGTCAAAAAATGTTGTGTTGCAGAGGCGTGGGGCGCGGCGCGTGGCGGCGGCGCGGGCGCGGGCAGCGTCAGGATGCGGCGTCTGCCACCATGACGCTGCCACCGCCCGCGCGCCCCGCGCACTACCCCGCCGCGCACCGCGCGATGCGCTATTACCGCATCTGGATCTACGCGTGCAACGGGGCACTGCTACTTGGCGCGCTCGCGTTCTGCACGGCAGCAGGCCGTGCGCTTGCAGACTATCGTCGCACACTAGTGCCTGGTCTCGGTGCCGCGCAGCCCGGCTTTCTTTACGGATACGCGGCCCTACCTGCGCAGGCCGGCCTTCTGCAGCTACTTGGCTGCCTCGCCGCGCTGCGTCTCTCCGAGCGTATGCTTAATGCCTACTGGCTCGCTCTACTGGCGCTTCTAGTCGGTGACGCCGCGATCGGTGTCTATTGGGCATTCCGTTTCGAACGTGTATGTCGAGAGTTACGACCACAGCTGCGCATACGCCTTGCAAAAGATTACGAAAACGACATGGATTTCTCCGAGGCTTGGGATCGTCTACAAAGGGAGCAACGTTGTTGTGGAGTAACCGGTCCTGCAGATTTTGCCGCTTTTAATCGCTCGGCGTTACCACCTAGTTGCTGTCGAATTCCAGCACATTCAACAGCCGTAACATCTGCTTCTTTAGCGGTTATGTCAGTTACATCTCCGGCACCATTCACTCCAGTTCATTGCGCACCACACACGGCAGCGTGTGCAGAGAGGCTGCTTTCCTGGCTTCGTCGAACAGCGGATGCCTTATTCGTCCTTGGATATTGTGTCATCGCATTTTTAAAACTGTGCTTCCTGGGTATTCTAAGATACGAGATAAAGGAAATGATACAAAAAATAAGAATATTACGAAGCGAGTTAGGCGCTGGGGAGTTACTTGACGGTAGTCCCATTCATGGTGGGCCACTGTCTCAGACTGTTGTTGTAAACGCTGTTAACGCAAATGGTGGGGTTCGAACGCACGGCGGTAGTCCAGAAAGGGCGGGAGAAAGAGAAGCTCTCCTTGGTCGAAGTGCCGAACCATGTGCTCGTCGGAGTATACACGACGAGCCGCTTAGTCTTAAAACTATAAACGGTAACAATAATTGTGAGATGCGAGAATTTGCTCGAGGCGATTACCGGCCACTCGCGGCAGATAGCGCTGCAACTCGGATCTGACTAAGATGTTACTTGGAGCGGTTGTTCGGCCGGCGATGGCGCTCATTTCCTGCCGCTGGACTTGAGTTGGACCCCCAAATAGCGCACGGAGCACCCATGTGCGTTCGTCGCACCAGTGCCCGTGTTCGGCTTGACTATCGCCGCCATACTCGCTCCGAATTTGAGTTGTAAGGCCGACTTTTGACTGTTGTCCTTTAGAAAATTATATCGTGCGGTTATTACAGTGTATTTAAAATGAGGGATTTTACGTAATGAATATTAAATGTCAATATGGACGTTACAGTGAAACAGTGACTACTTTAAACATTAATACGGATGTTAAAGTGAGTGTTCTTTAGTCAGTTCAGACTTCCACGAGCAAAGCTTGTTTAGTTCCTATGCTTGTCAGTTAAAGTTTTCTAGATGTATATATTATGCATTATTATATTTATATATGCATTAGGTATATATTGAATGCTTTTGTTTCAAAAAGACATATTTATGCATTTTGCACTTACCATTTTTAATAATGTTTCATATTTTATAATGTATTAATAGTGACGTTAAACTTTTTGATTTTATTTTAATAAGAATACGATATAAAAATACATAATTTATTTATTTTTTAGGACACGAAATCTTACAGTAATTAATTGTACGATTTATAAAATATTTCAAAGATGTTTTATAGGTACAGATACCGTGTACGCGCGCCTAAAACGCTTCCATTTAAAAGGCGCCAATATTGGCGTATTCGTTCGATCGTTCCGCCATTACGCCAGCGATGTTCACTGTGAACGTACATCACGCACCGGTATTTTTAATTTCGCAAAATGACTGTTTGTGCCGTGAAATCATGTAAAAATTACTCTTGGAAAAAAGATAAGGAAAAGAACATCACTTTTCATAAGTAAGTATACAATTTTCTGGTGTATTTCATTATAAAATAATATGAAAGCTGAATGTCAATACAAGTAGTAATACTGCGCAATAATATTCGAGTGTTGCCTACCGTATGAAATGTTTTTCCCTATTTTAATGTCATGAATAGATGTAAATCAACTGTTGACAACGGATATTTATCTAAAGCAGCCGATACGCAATCGGTGTCAACCGTTTTTTTATCCGACTACGGCTGAAAAAGGATAGTTATGTTTTTACTGTGTGTGCGGTTGGCTAAGCTGAATCGCTTTTCGGAATGGTGCTCAAAAACTCCTTGACCTATTTAAAAAATTCTTTCACCATTAGAATGCTATTATTACTGTGAAACGTAGGATGCATTTTAATTAGTGGGCACTACTATCAACGAATATGTTTTTTAGCTAAACTCGTAAAGTACTTGACCGATTTTGAAAATTCTTTTACCACTAGAATGTTATGTATAATTACAGATGTCTAATGTATAATTTATTTTATTATAGATGGCGCTACTTTCTATGAATATGTTTTTTGGCTAATCTCGAAAATTACTTGACTGATTTTAAAATTCTTTTACCATTACATTACTAATGAGGGATTTAGTTGTGTGATTAAATTATATTATTATAATAATTATTTGTGTAATTAATATTTTAAAAAAAGTAAATACCTACCTAAGATGATTACCTCGAATTATTATTTTGGAAAATGTACTAATTATATCTCAGAAAAATGCACTATTATAATATATTATGGGACTATCTGTGGTTTATTCATTACCAAAGAGAAAAAACTTATTGCCCCAAAAAAAATTTTTTAAACCGTCTAATTTTACAGGTTTTAACCAAGTTAAACCGTTTTAAGGCTTCGGGTCGAAATAGATCTGGCAGCACGGATCGCACTTTCCTGTGAATCTATCCTTCTTGGTCACTTAGAACCGTCATTTACTAGAGCGAGAACGAGCGGGAGTGTGTAATTTAACCCTCAAAAAGCCAGATGTGAACCGGTTTGAAAAATCAATCTGTCATTCTTGTGATCATTGTGAGGTAATTGAGTTGGAAAATTAAATGCATGCCCTGCATCGACAGTCTAATAAGTAAAGAAAAATTAGATTTTCATAAGCTAGTTGGACTACGTGACAAGGAAGGACTGATTTATTCGTCACAAAATGTTTTTACTGTATGCTGGCTGTCAGAGGCAATTTTAATTAAAACATTAAAAGAAAAGCAAATAACTACAGAAAAAGATTACAAACTTGTGATAATTAAAATAATGACACACTTAGTGAGTAAAAGTATATTCAACTTTAGTGAAACAGATCACCTTTATGGGCATTATCATGAAAATAATATTTTCAAATTAATAGTGGATGGATATGTAAAAATCAGGCTGTTTCATGTAGCGAAGACAGAAAATATTTACAAAAATATTCCATCGAAAAGGTAACTGTACCGAAAACAACTACAATTTCAAGGTTTTTAAATAAAATTATAATTTACATAAATAAAAAATGTTGATCTTATATGTTTATTTATTTATTTACAGTTTTTACAGTATAAAATGTAGCTTTTAAACACACTAAGTTTTACAAAATTTTATCTTCTTCCAGTAAAAGAGGAAAGTAAAATCCAGTGACAGTATTTAACTAATTTCATGCAAGGATTTGATCTAGTCATGAAACTGGATCGATATATGAATTATAAAAAAACATTTGCTATCTCTTTGCCGAAGTTTACACTTAACCAAACTTTTGTACGTCATTCATGTCTTCGTAAAAAGCGGCAATATTTGGGTTCTACAGTACAAAGGTGTAGTACTCTATATATATTCAATAATAATAGACTGGTTAAATATATAAATAAAAAATCACAGTAGATATAGGTACATAAATATCTGCTGTGATTTTTTATTTGTTTTTAACTGTTACATTAACTATAGGTTTTATTACTTATCTTCACTATTTTGGTGCGATTTTCATACCTACATAAAACACACATAACCAACCATATCCCTTGTATGTGTATATCTCTATACACACACGCACACGCTTCGCATATAAATTTTACACTCAGGTCATAATAAAAATAAAAATAATAAGGTCAATATAAATGAAATGTAAAATCTCCCAAATTTTTGGGTAATCGATTTGCACTGTTATTACCGAAGTCACGCACATTAATGCAGGCACGGTACGTAAGATATGTGCGCCACGTGGTACTCACGCACATATGTATCAAAGACTGGCGTCACTGTGAACGGTGCGATGTGTTAGCAACACGGTATCTGTACCTATAAAACATCTTTGAAAATATTTATTTAACATGTATGTCGCTTTGGGATACGTAGATGTATTGTTCACTTTAATTGCTCTGCCCCTCTTATATTTTACAAATATTATACGAGTAGGGACTTTACAGATTCCTTTTTATATCTCCTCTTCGAAACGCACAGTGGCTTTTTATTGCAAATGTGACCAATTTTACCGAATTAAATGCAAATGTTTACAACGGACGGATAAATTGGGATTATTTACAAGAGAGCTTATAAAAAATTAAAAATAACCTTGAAAGCAATTTTCAATAGAAATAACGAGACTCGAAACGAATATTGCGTAGTGTTTGAGTAAATGATTGTTTATAATGATAATAATGGTAATTATTTAGTAATTATTATTATTGTTACTGTTCCCGTTTTTATATTTTTCACAGTGAAATATAAGTTGTAAAAAATTAAATTATCAGGATTGTATAGCTTTCTTAGCGGCTTACAGCAGCTATTATCAATGTGAAATATTAAAATGATTATGTTACTTTATTTTATAAACAAACTCAGACCCACCAAGAATTTCAGATACGAAACTACTGACGTATGTAAGTTTTAAGTGACGTGACGACCACATATTATACAGGCTGTTAGTGTAAAGATCGTTATCCTTGAAACCAGTGGTTTGGTCACTTATAGAACGTAAATTCAATGAAAAATAACAATTTTTTTTTAGTAAAATCTAAATTTTTTATTAATTCCTCAATTTTTGCCTGTCCTAAGCCAGGACGAAAGTATGAAGGAAAAGTTACATCACAGGTTATGTGTACCTATTGTGTTTTTATTGGAATATTGTGTGAGTAGCTAGCGCGGTCGGCTATCTTTACAGTGATTACGTCACTCGGGCCCATAGGGTATCCATGAATTTACGGACGGTATCGGACTGAAACTTTTTAAATTTTATGAAAGAAAATAGCGTTTTTTTTAATTTATTGAATTTACGTTCTATATGTGAAACCAAACCACTGGTTTCAAGGATAACGGTATTTACACTAACACCCCGTATAGTAGGTACATACTCGTGTGTGTGTGTGTGTGTGTAAGTGCGTGTTCTTATAATAAGTTAAGCATGGTTTTGGCGTCATTTGAAGTCAACGTAGTGTTCTGTATATCTTTGTTGGTCATCGTAAAGTTGTTGAGGTTAGTGAAGATTTTAGTTATTCTATGAAGATTATCGCATATTAAGTGTGCAACTAAATCCCTACAATCTGTAATAGCAGCAAACCTAAGGGAGTAACGTAGTATTTTTTGTTATTGAAAATAGGTAAAATCTTCACTGATTAATTTCCCCGATTGTACGAATGTAAATAGTTCTAGAAATAATTTGTATGTATGTACACGAGTAGGATGCGAGTTATTGTGCATGAATAAACAAAATAGTACTGATATGAGCTTAAACGACGTAGTGCCTACGAATATAATTATGCTTGTAACAGTATAAAGCGTAAAACTACATTAAATTTAATACTAATTCTTTTCCCATTCCTAGAGAAGTTTTTCGTAACATTGCTAAGACGCTCTAAAGTGATATATACATAATATTATACGTCATGGTATGAAGGATTACCTTAATTTAAATGGCTGTGTCCAAATGAGGTTTTAAACCTTTTAAAGTCGTGTAGAGTTGAATTAAAAATTATATTTATTATTATTGTAAAATGGCTGCGTGTTAGGTTGGTAAAAATATTTCGTATATTTAATAAATTAAGTAATAAGTGGTCTAAAGTTATAGAATCGTTTGGAATCTGATGCACTTGGAGGCAATGGACTACAATAATTTAATTAAAAATGTTTTAAAGAATTTATAAAATAATGTTATAACAAATCGACATTTAACACCGACCATGGCGAATGTATTATATTCAATTGCCATAATTTGTAATATGTCATTTTTCTTAATGATTTAACCATTTAATTTTTAAATTTACCATCTATCTACATATTTGTACTTATTAAAATGTACTTTTAGATATTATAATATAATAATGAGTATAAGTTAAATGCATTATTCGCTTAGAGTAGGTTTAGGTATTATTATGTGAAATTATGCAGAAAAATAGTTTTTTAATATTGTTGTCACGTAAATGTACCAGTCTTATAAAATTTTGTACCTATGTTCGGAAAGTTGGATAATTTGTAGCTAGGATCCAATCTAAGACCTGCATTTCTTCCAAGAACAGTAAAATAACATGTGCCTTGGCTAAAAAAAACTCATTTAACTGACTTTATTTTGGCGTAAATTATTCGGTATTTAATACAATTTTATATTAGATTAGCAACATATTAGAGACAAATCTCTAATGTGCTACTAATCTTTTACTGGCGACTTCTATACCTACCTAATTACTTTCCGAGTATATAAATTTTATGTAACATAAATTGTTTTAAAAAACACTATGTAGATTTGTAAATAAGAGAAAATTTGGCATGAGGGTAATACAGGCCTGTGAGGATCAAATAATTTTTCTTGTGAATGCTTGTAAAAATATTGTATTTACACTATTTAAATTTGAAAATAAAAGAAAAACTTAAGATATTTTTTCTTTAATTTAGTAAAATTAGATACAAAATTTATTGTTATTATAAAATTACATTCTACATAGACTATTATAATATGTTAAGATATAGCGCTTGTGTTTAAATTTCTCGCTGTAAACTTTATTCTGTGTTCAATGTAATTTTTCAAGTAATGAGTGTTTCGTAATTGTATTCAATATTTGTAGTGGAGTTGATACAACTTTCCGAAGGTACGCGTTAGGCGACAAAGAGCTATCATAATAAATGCATCAAATAAAGAGTTTGTTAAATAATTCCTATTTCATTTCATTATTTATATTTAGTGTGGAAGAAAAAAATAATTCAATTTATTAGAGAAATAGATTGGATGAGCATTCAGGCCTTTAGAATTCAAAAACCTTGGTGTGATATCGGGAACTTTTGAAACATTTTCAATTTTTAAATGTATCACATTACACACATACCATTTAATAGGCTCATTAATCAGTTATGTTTAAGAGACTGGAACTGAAAAATTGGGAAAAAGGAACGGGAACAATTGACTGTGCTTAAATCTTGATAATTTTATATCAATCCACACACTCTTTATAAATTCGTGTTTATGATTTTTAACGACTTCAAAAGGGATGCGGTATTCAATTCGACTGTATGTTTCTTTTTTTATGTATGTTACCTCATAACTTTTCTCTGGGTGAACCGATTTTAATGATTTTTTTTAACTGAAGCTGTTGCTTCTCGAGTAGTCCTATAAAAATCAAGATCAGACCAGTATTTTTTGAGTTATTATAAATTGTGTATTTAATTGACTCCAAATACATGGGTTCGGTATTATTGAAGTCAGTTTTACAAAATTTTTAATTTTACCACTTGTTTAAAATATTTTTCCATAAAATATCTTAAATATTGTAAAATTACGTGATTCACATATTTGTCATTATTATAAACAGTTCTGTTGAAACATATTTGAGCCTTCTTGAAATAAGAACCTGAATATTTTTACTTTTTTATACGTTCATAACAGAAAAAGGATATTTACGTTAAACTTCAACAATCAGTTATTTAATATCAATTTATTATTCATAAAACTCTTTCCTAAATTTCGAATAACTATTACATTATTGATAATAATGATAATGAGCCACGCAAACCTTAACCACAAAAATTGATTACATTTCTAACAAAACGTGAGCAATTTTCTGTTATCAGATTGAAATATATTTTATTACGTTACGCCAATTAATTATTATTTAGTCACGATTATGGGCATGTTTTAACTAATCATGTTATAAATTACAACATCGGGCAATAACGGCGTAAAACTTGTGGTTAAAAATTAGGTACAATATAAGGGGCGCAAAAAATTGTTCTAAGAACTATTTAAGAATTGTTTAAAGTTTATGAACATTTCTTCTCGACGACCTAAAACCGCATACGAAAGTCTTCCAGCTCAACTTAGATATTATAGCAATTTTTCAAGTCCAAAAAGGCATCTGTTATTGTAACTTATGGTGAAGATCAAATGAAGGTTGGCAAGCGGTGTTAGAGGCATGAGAGTGCAATGAAGTTAAGTTACAGCCTATATACGTCCCACTGCTGGGAACAGGCCTCCCCTCATTTCTGAGAGGGTTTTAGGACAAGGAAGTGTCCGCCACGCTGCCCCAATGCGTGTTGGCGAACTTCACATGTCTTCGAAATATATTTTTTTCCTTATTCCTCAGTCATGCAGGTTTCCTCACAATGTTTTCCTTCACCGCCGAGCACGTGATAAATCAGCACTTAAAATTGCACTTAAAATTTCATTGGTGCCGGCGGGGATCGAACCCGGGTTACTCGCGTTCTGTTATATTTACAGCGAGCGCTAATCATCCGAGCTACCACGGCTCTTTAAGGTAAAATAAGTTAATTTTAGGACTATTCACAGAATCAGTGCATAGGCTGTTTAATCTCTTACTGCACGGTTAAGCGTTCTCGCAATACTGAAAAGATATTAACCTCATTTCTTTTCCCGGAAAGTTCATAGTAATAAAAAAGGTGTAGGTACATTTAATCTGGCACTCGGAAGTGTCAAGAACTGTTGTTGAAAGTCCTAGAAAAATCATAACCACCAACAGGTGGAAGGGTAATACAATAAACATTTATATTAACTGTTTGGATATATTTAAATGACGATTTATAAGTAATTTTATAAATGGATATAAAGATTCACAAAATATAACATACGTAATAATAAAATATTTAATGAAATAGTACCTATCAATTAATTTTCATAAACCTCTGAAAAACGTTACATAGTTGTTCCAGTCTTTCTAAGAGTTCATTAAACTGTTTCTCTGAGGCATTGAAAAGTTGGTTAGGCATTGTAAATATAGAAAGTCAAGTTTAAATACATGTAATACTTGAACAAATCTTACAAATTTTGTTTTGATTTCAGCAACAAAATTTATATTTCTTTGTAAAATTTTATCTTTTGTTATTTACTTACCTGTATATTATTCTCACTGATACGGTAAGTTCTGTCAACATTTGCTCCACCAATCACCAGTATGGGTTTATTCAAATTCTTGTTCGCCAACAAGCTTGCAGCATCTCTCGGATTCGACTCTCCAAATCGTTTATTACATGCAGTGTGAAACTGCCTCGACGAATTTGGTGAATACGTCCCGGATCCCTTTGATGTAGCTATATTATAGCAGTTCCGTGCGTTATTCGCATTCTTCAGTTTTTGAATTTCGACAGCAATGTCGGCACCGACCTTTGCATTGTTTTTTATTAAAGCGATATCTGTCCATCGTTAAGGAATAATTCCTTCCAAAATGTTTGCCCTAACTGTGAAGTGTGGTTTATTGATGACATTCAGCATTTATTAATGGAATGTTCAAGTTCAAGGGAGAAAGAGAATTATTAGTGCAAAATTTTAAGATAAATATGTACGATTTGAAAGTTTGTTTAACTGTGTTAAAAGAATCACTGTCAGATACTACAATTTTTTGGTTTAAGTATATGGTTATGATACACAAATAATTCTAGTTCTTCTCAACAAGGTTTTTTTTCAACTGAGTCTTAAATAAGATTAGGGTATGATGCGGCTGATATAGCCGTTCGGGATAAAAGCCCCTAAATAAATAAAAAGAAAAAAGGAAACATTTTTGAATTCATTTAATTTACATGATACCCAAAACTTAAGCTATTTAGTGTGCCTGCCATTTGATGGCAGAAGAAGAGAATTCATTACCACAGTTCGTCTTGCGGATGTTGTAAGAGACGACTGTCGTTCATACTCGACGTAAAATAGCCAGAGCGGTGACGGCCAGGTTGAAAAAAATGTAGTGTGAAATTGAAAGTACATCTACGCATTAAAGATAACCTATATCATGTAAAAGTAAGGCTTGAACGCTCATTAACCATTAATAATTTTAAAAGGATACTAGTATTAAGTGACGCCCCTTTAGTTGCCTTGGACACAGCAGTTAACAAAAATGGTGTTACTTCTTTTCCAGAAATATTTTTATTTTTTGCATCTATGAGGGCACCTTGTATAGCTTCTTTAATTATATTTTCTGTGAATAATGAAAAAATCCAAAATATTATAAATAATAAACAAACAAAATTAGTAAATACATGGTCTCAATAAAAAAAAAACGTTGTTAATTAATAGTTTCGGGCTTAAACAGTTCAGAAGCTTTGAAAGGATCTTTAATAGTTTTAAGCCCTAGACTAGCAATAAACTACGTTATGTAATAACTTAACAACACAGTTTAAAGACAACAGTTGTGATGTCAGGCGATGCCGGAAAACATTTATTGAACAAAATATGTTTTTACAGCTACAAGAAACAACAATTTACAATTGCTGCACTGCCAAATACTTTCGTGACACTTTCTTTATATAGGTAGATGTTTTCAGTTTTCGCTTTGAACTCAACTTTACTTATGAACTCATATAACTATGACAGTAATTCAACATTATAGATATTATATTTTCTAAAACTGTTTTATATTTCACTTAAAATTAATAAAATAAGTACTGTAAAACACGCTCAGGTCAGCGCATGTTTTGTACAGCAGACCTAGTGGAGAGCGCTGGCACAAGGTCACACCGCCCCCTGCACCAGTACATTCGTTTCAAAAATGTTACACTTTCTTTAAACTGTGGTAATCATTGATTTATATGTTACACTAAATAAGTAATTTCCGCGCCAAAGCGTTGTCACTTCACATAAGGCCACAGCCTTATACTCAGCGAACGTCGGTTCAGTGTTCAAGGTGACGCCGTCCGAGTTAAGCCGAACGATTCACAACAAAAAATGGGTAAATGCGTAGTGAAAGAATGCGTTTCAAGGTCACAAAAACATAATAAATCAAGCGGAATCACTTTCCATACGTAAGTTTTAATTTATATATTCATATTAACGTTTAAAACACTAAAAAATTAAATAAAATATCGAATATTGCCATTTAGGTTCAATGTTGCCACTTTTCCGCATTTGTGATTATCCTACATTAATGGGAGACTATATAATTAATGGAGTAAGTTAATTTGTTACCTCCGATTTTAAATATTTTGGAAATTATAATAAAAACTACGTTTTAACTTTCATACAATATAATTAATTATTCTTATTTTAGTTTATTCTTGAATTATCTTTTAAATATATTTTATTACCTATTTTATATTAATAATTTTATATTATTTATAATTTCGTATACATTTTATATTAATTATATTTTATTAGATACCTATTTTTATTGTTTGATTTATTAGAACCATAAAAATACGTTTTATTTCATCATTATGTTTACTTCTATTTATCTGATAAGCTTTGTATCCCATTTTTTCTAAGGGGACGTAATAAAGATTTTAAAATAAAATATACTTTTTTAATATAAAAACAATTAACTGCAGCTTAAAAAAAACTCATTTTTATTGCGTATTTTAGGTAAAATTTCATATAGTAAGCCACACCAACCCGCCATTGCATGTTTGTGTGTCTATCTTTTTCTAATCTTACGACGACGATATTGTTTTCGCAACTTGTGTAAGTGAGATAGATATATGTTTACTTAAAATTGTTATTAGTTTCAAAGCTACGTCGTCGCGTTTGGATAGTGGTTACACTTTTTTCGACGCGCGGTAATGTGGTTTGCTCCTCTAGTCTTGTATAACTCAATGGTGGTAATAATATCGTAAAAAAATACTTTTTCAATATTATGGCCAGATACAATGAATTTTTTTTACTGAGTATTAAAAGATAGACTGTTCGCCGTGTAGTGGTGGCGTAAAATAATCTAGGACCCTATATTATCCTATTGGTGTATATGATAGAGGGAAAATATACTGGCGATGAGGAGAAGCATCTTAATGACAACAATTCAGGACATAAAAAGTTGCGATTGCGCAACTACGACAAATAACTTCCCTATGAGGCAACCTATCAGTTCAAGATCCCATCCCAAGGCCACCAGATGTCACTTATTTTCTGACGAAAGAAATGTGTAAGATTGATTCGTGTTAGTATCTACTATGATCGCATGCCTATCTGCCGACTCAACCTGACTGTCGAATCTGTTGGCATGTTTTACCATGACATGCTAAGACATGCCAACAGACTCAGCCGTCTAATGTCACGCTCATGCGCGCGGATAATGCCCTCGCATTTATACCCACAGAGGCTTCGGGTCTAGGTGATGATTGACCCCTAGTATCGGTCTGCCTTCTTGTAAAAGGTTTTAAAATAGTTGTTAGGTTAACATAGATAAAATGGAGCTTTTTTATAGTATTAGTGTGATAAACGAGCTCACAGTCTACCAGATGTTAAGTGGATGCTGTGGCCCATTGACATCTACATTTATCTTCAATTAAAAATCAAAAAGCAGATGCGTTGCCAACCCTGAGGATTCAGACGGAATGCCTCGTTTCCAGTTAAAAGGGTTTCCGGTTCTTTACACTCACCATACGACACAGCAGCATTAAGCTGCTATTTTACGCTGGTATTCTCTGAGAACGTGGTCCTACCCCTGCCGAGCCGAACCATTCGTGCTGCAACCACAATACAGCTGCAGCATGGCTCTACCAGCTTCAGAATGTAAGAGAAATCGAGTAATTATTGAGAGCTATAAAGCGTCTGCAAAGAGATACTGATCACGGAAAGCATCTAGGAGTATTGATGGCTAATTTTTAACGATATTATCTAGCATATACGTAAAATCAGTTCGGAGAATTAACGTGAGGTAATGTGTTTTCGTAGATTGATTACCTGATACCTGGAAAATGGCCATCTGACCAAACTAGTAGGTAGGCATGCGGTCATAGTAAATACTAACACTACTCAATCTTATACATTTTGTTCGTCAGAAAATAAGTGATGTGTGGTGGGCCTGGGATCTCGTTCTACATGGGGAAAACTATGTTCGGCAGTCGACTTTTGATAGGCTTAGTTAGTTTTTTTTAAAGATGTCAGCTTATTCCTATTCCTATTTCCTAATTATTTTTCAAACTGAATAGTTTGTGATAGATGATTTAAATACACAATTCGTAGAACGGTATCTAACAATCTTCGTTCCTTACATTGAGTCAAAAGCGTCGAAAAGTTTAGTTGATTAACTAGAACTTACCGTCCATAGCATGTTCTTGAGGCACTGGTACCGCAACGACAATACCTGAATGTAGCTGTAATTGTCGCGCTGCATGGAAAAACCTTGCGGCATGCGATGCGTCTGCGACGCGATGCGGTGCACGGTAACCAGAGCGCACGGTGTAGAAAGCTGGGAAATCATCCGAATCACCGAAAGCGCAAACTGATACGCCTTGTGTTTCCTGTTATGATATTATGATGATATAAAATAAATAGGAACTCTCTATTTAATAAAACTTATTTTGCGGATTTTATTGCGTTTAGTTTTGACTTGTTTTGATTCTTGGCCTCGGTTAGGCATGGTTAGGTTATGACATATTTGATGTTATGATGTCATATTGAAAAAAGGCTACCATCAACTTATTCAAAATGTAGCTTGTACGTAATATAAGAAGGCGTTATTGTCGGACTTAAATAGGACTATAAGACTCCTTTTCTTCGTCCGGCTAGGAATCACCCCCTTTACTTATTCCTACCGTCAAATAGCAAAGTTTGCTGGTGTTCCGTTCTGAAGGGTATTGAGAGTGATAAAATAACGGGCTGTGAGGCATCTCTTCTTATTGCTTAGATAAAGTATCTGTATCCTTCGTTAAATAAAACAAGTTTTTACGAATTATATCGCGTATATTAACTTATTTTATATGCATGACGTTTCGAGCACTCAACAGCACCCACGGTCACATGAGGGTCACGCAATAAAATCCGTAATAACTAGTTTTATTTAACGAAGGCTACAGATACTTTGTGATATTATCGCGTAAATTTAAGAAATCATTACGTAGTCTTCTTTATTTGAAATTCGTTGCAGATGTCCATAGTGGAGAGGGGGTAAAAATCCAAACACTTTGCGCCCTCCTTGCTGCCTTGCGCCCTCCTTTCTGCCAAGGAGGGTCGCGTTCGTATACGGCTTAGAGATCTCTAGTCAGATCGTTAAGCCAATTCCTAAAAGGTTGGGTTTAGTCGGTAAAAGTCACCACATAACCACGCAGCCGGCTGCGTGGTATGCTATGAGCATTCCCAATCTCCCTCCCCCGCTTTCCGGAGGGTTGCCCATATTTGCTTCGGGCGCAAAAAAAATCCAAACACACGCTCTTGTTTTGGTGTTCGGAGCGGAAGCTCGCCGTATTGTTTTCAAAACGCACCTACGCTTATTATTATTTGAACAGGTCATAAAATTATATTTCATAGTAATGTCTTGATCTTACTTTAGAAAGCCAAAATTTGCTACGGAAAATGGGAGAAGCCGACAATGCTTACATTGGTATTAAAGTTAACTTCAATGTAATTATAATTATTAATTATAATTACAAGGTAGGGCTGCATTATTATGCTGCTATATTATGGTTGTAGGACGAATGGACCGGAGCCGTGCACAATTCGCGAGCAAACCGGGTTCGATCCCCACCGGCACCAATGAAATTGTTAATTGCAATTTTAAGTGCTGATTTACCACGTGCTAGGCGGTGAAAGAAACGTCGTGAGGAAACTTGCATGTCTGAGAAATAAGAAAAAAATATTTTGCAGATATGTGAAGTTCTCCAACACGCATTGGGCAGCGCGGCGGACTATTCCTTGCCCAGAAAACCCTCTCGTATCTGTAACTTTACTTTAACTTTTACGAGTGGACCGACTCGACTGGGGCAGGACCACGCTCTCACTGAATACAAGCGTAAAATAGCAGCTCAATGCCACTATGTTTCGTATGGTGAGTGTAGAGAACGGGACACTCTTTTTACTGGAAGCAAGATATTCCATCTTAATCCTTAGGAGTTGCAACGTGTCTGCATTTTGATTCTTAATCGGAGATAAATGCACGATGTATACGGGCCGTAGCAACCACTTTTCATGTGGTGGACTGAGCGCTCGTTTGTCATCCTTGTCCTTTTATTCATATATATATATATATATATATATATATATATATATATATATATATATATATATATACCTGGAATCATTTGCATGCTATTATGCCATAAATAGTCATTTAAAAAATACCTGACTGTCTGTTTGTCCGAGCTATTCTTCGGAATGGCTAAACCGGTTGTAATGATAATTTACTGACAAAAATAGCAATGCCAAGAGGGATCTTGGCTATATTTTATCCAAAAAAAATTATGATACTTAAAAAAAAACTAAATGATCTTTGATTATCTTTCGTCGCTAGTATTTTCTAATATTATATGGATGTTTTAGAGATGTTTTATAGAGCCGTGGTAGATCAGATGGTTAACGCTCGCTGTAAATATAACAGAAAGCGAGTAACCCGGGTTCGATCCCTGCCGGCACCAATAAAATTATTAATTGCAATTCCTTTATATCTTCCCTAAACATGCTACCAAATTTAATATTTTATATTTGGTAGCATGTTTAGGGAAGATATAAAATGTGAAGTAATTAAAGTTGCGTTATCTATAAATTAGGTGACATGCGCGCATCAGGGCGGGGCGTTTGGCGTGCATGTATACGCTCTTGTATTAAAGTGTACTGATTGACAGCCACTCAAAATGTATGACATTTTTGTCATTTAAATGAAATAGGAAAATTAAGAAAATTACCAAATATTCCAGTGTTTTCCCAATATCTAAAATAGACTTTACACCACTGCATACAACTAGCGTTCGGCTGCGACTCAACTCGGTCAGGTCAGCAGAGATATCCATTGTTGTTTCACCTTCGCGATGGACACCTCCTGTTTGGATGCAAATGTCTTTGTTAGCAAAGTCATGGTAATATATATTTATAGTTTTTCATTTAATTACGAACAAGTTAGTTAAATAAAAAAATAAATTCCTTATTTGATATTAATCTTATAACAAATAAGTGGAACAAAATCTTAGAAAACAGGGTTTTCCCCTTTTAGTGTTACAACTAAAATAGATTTGTGAAGCGTGCGTGAGTGCACGCGTGCATGTGTACGTGTGTGTGTGTGTGTGTGTGTGTGTGTGAGAGAGAGAGAGAGAGAGAGAGAGGGAGAGAGAGTGAAAGAGAGTGTGTGTGTGTGTTTATGAGTATGTGTGTGTGTGAGAGAAAGAGAGTGTGTGTGTTTATGAGTATGTGTGTGTGTGTGTGTGTGTGTGTGTGTGTGTGTGTGTGTGTGTGGGCGTGTGCGTGTGCGTGTGCGTGTGCGTGTGCGTGTGCGTGTGCGTGTGCGTGTGAGTGTGCGTGTGCGTGTGCTTGTGCGTGTGCGTGTGAGTGTGCATGCGTGCGTGCGTGCGTGCGTGCGTGCGTGCGTGCGTGTGTGTGTGTGTGGGTGTGTGGCTGTGTGTGTGTGATAAACTGTATTAAAATAATTTATGTATAAACTGTACACGTTTAATAGCAACACGTTGCAGTTGATAAATATAAATACAACTTTAACCAAACACCAATAATTTTTTTTTATATTTACTTAGTTTCAATTCGATTGTAGATACCTAGCATAAAAAGATAAGAAAAAAAAGGAATATCCTTTGCCTTTTCAAATTCGTAAATAATTTTGGGCAAAACCATCCTTAATTATAAGTCGATAACAATTTAGTCCTTAGTCAAACCGAGTTTAGTTATTCAAGCACGAAATACGAGACTGTTGAGAACTCAAGAGCTGGGTATAATTATTTCTATACATAAGGAAACTAAATAATCTTAGTTCGATTTTCGTTGCCAGTATGTACTCGTATCATTAAAATTTTTCGTAGTTATTATTAGTGCCGATTTAAATCTATAAGGCAATCTATGGCGGAGGCTTATGTAGGAGCGATTTTAGTAAGTTGTTATGATGTTGATAATAATTGTTAATACTGTGGGCAAAAGCTCTATATTTAAAAAAATATAAAAAAAGCAACGTCTACTCGCACCAACTTCGTTACACCCTCAAAAATGACAAGAGGACTGTCTCTACAGTAAGAGGCTCAAAAGTTGTTTATTATATTTATAAGTCAATACTTAATATTACAATTCAAAACACAAGCGTGTATCTTCATTGCAAAAAGGATTATTGCTGTCACATATGGTCTGGTCCTGCAAAATTCTATCTAGCAGCCTCGGACTCAATGGAAAGGCGTACTAAGAGGCTTATTGGTGACCCGAATTCGGTTAAAATTAATCTTACCAGCCAGCCTTACATAGACGTAAAGTAGCCAGCCTTTCAGTTTTCTACTGAACGCATTTGGAAGAGTGTGCGCAGGAATCGCATAATCTAATTACTCCCTCTCCCTTCCATCATCGGACAACCAGACGTTCGGCTAGTCTCCACTCTTTCGTTGTTGATTTACAATGCATTCGAATCAAACGGTTTGCTACGTCCTTCATCATACGTACAGCAAAGGAGTGGAATAAGTTGAATACCAGCGTGAAATAGTAGCTTAATGCTGCTGTATTTCGTATGGTGAGTGTAGAGAACCGGAGACCCTTTTTACTGGAAATGAGGCATTCCATCTTAGTCCTCACGGGTGACAACGCATCTGCATTTTGATTTATAGTGGAAGATAGATGTAGATGTCTATGGGCCGCGGAAACCACTTACCATCAGGTGGACTGTGTGCTCGTTTGTCACCCTATTCTATAAAAAAAAGTTGCCAGCATCTTTCAGCACTTTTGTTAAGTCAGTGCGCTTCACCATCTTAGGCTATATCACCACTTACCATCAGGTAGGCCTACAGTTAAGCGCTATCTTTAAATAATAAAAAATATTTTGCAGTAGTTACTAAATTTCTAGTCGGTAATTAGAATAATTTAAATCGCTACATAATTATTTACATACAAAAAGCGTACCACAAGTAAAAGCCTATGAACATGAATATTCAATAGAGACGATAGGCACTTGTTACGATGAAAATGAATAAATTCATAGTTAGCAGTCGGTTAGCCGAGGAGAGAACATCAAGGTGGGATGTACATGATAAATTAGTTTAGGGTAATACCACGAAATGTTGGATTTATTCTGAATCACATTTAATAAGATAAGTTATTCTGATTTCTGCAAATGTTTTATGGATTTTAATTAATAAAACAAAGAAAATGTTTAAACTGATAATTGGAAGGCATTTAGAAATTTGCAAATTCAACTGACTGTTGTCAAAACTGGTACTTAAAGTCTTTCAGAAGCTCTTCAAGTTCTTCAGTTCTTCAAGAGAGCGTTGTCGCTTTTCTTGAAGAAAATGACCACCGCATTTCTGCTCTAGGTTTTCGTAGTAGTGCTACCATGGAGGACGGAATTAAAAAGCTTCTGAAGTACTTCAAGTACCGTATTTCCAGCCGCTTTCAAAAGTTCTACTGTAACTACTATCTTCGCCCGGGGACTTGCCATTTTTAAGCTGCTGGAGAGCCACTCTAATCTCGTTCAGACTGACGCCGGGATATCATCGGAATAGTGTCCGATAAGACTTCCTCTTGGATTTTTACTCGCACTTGCGTGTGGCTCCAACGATGACGTGTACAGCTGCCCATAGAACCTCTCAATCTCACTCAAAATCTCAGGTGTCATGGAAACGATGCTGCCACATTCGGTCTTCAGTTTCGACGAGTTCAGTTCAATAGCTTCGTCAATACGAGCTGTATTAAAGTTGCGTAAGTTCCGTCGCATGTTTTTGGAGATCTATCTGTTCAGTTGCCTGTATGCTGTCAAATCTGCTGAAGACTGCAGATTCATATTCTTCTGCGGCGGATCCTACAGAACTTAGCTCCGATCGCATGGACAGTATCTACAAATACCCGACGTTTCGAGCGCTTTACAGTACCCATGGTAAGGGGGGTACTGAGATGTTCAACGTCCAAATGTCATAGTTAAGAGCAGTTACCATAGATAAAAATTTAAAAATTTAACTTTTGTTCCGATCTACACAGTATGAACTTATGGTATCTTGAAGTCTTGCAGTTGTATGCTTGGGTTGGGATTTAATTTTATTTATTATAGGATCCCAAGCAGATGGCAGCACCCAGCCATCTTCTCTATTGAAATTAGGATGTTTTTTGATTTCAATAGCCTCGCGAATCATCCTTGGAAGGAATCGGTGTTCTTTAGCGAGGATTTGTGGTCTATCAAATCTGATATAGTGATGGGGGCGATCCTGTACGTGTTCACAGACTGCAGACTTCCCGGAGCGTCGATTCTTCACATCAGCTATATGTTCTTTAACGCGGGTTTTAATTGATCTTTTAGTTTGTCCTATGTAGGAGAGACCACACTCACAATCAAGCTCACTCCTGCATCTTGCAGAGGGATGTTACACTTGACTGATGGTAAAAACTGACCAATCTTCTTCGGCGGCTTGAAGTATGTTTTGATGGAAGCGCGCTTCAAGGCACTACAGCAGGTACACGCTCGACTGTGGTTTATAGTTAAATATACGCGATAAAATCCGTAAAAATTAGTATTATTTCAATGTGTAGTGTTCGCGTAAATATAAGAAATCATTCAGTATCTACAAGTTTGTCATTCATATCGTCCACTGTATTGCAGTCTTCTAGGCACTGAAAACGGTTTTGTAAATTGAGCTGAAAGTTTTCGAAACCCTAGATTAGCACACGATGGGAAACTTAACGTTTAAGTTCAGTGTGCCTCTAACCACCCAACACACACCATTCGGTGATCGCGCTGCCAGTTTTCACCCTCGTCATTACGAGACATCACTGAACAGTTGGCGCCTGGTCGTCATAATGAAGTCAATCTCATGTTTTGTCGAACCGTCGGGGCTCGACCAAGTTCACTTTCTGTGGCGACGCTTCTGAAAGAAAGAGTTTGTCATAAAGAGTTCCTCTTTCCCCATGAAGTCGGCCAGCTGCTGGCCCCTTGGTTTCCGTAACCCTATTCTGAATTTGCTTACCTTCGGCTCACCGTTTTCTCTTGTGGTTTGAAGGAACGCATGGCTCTAGAGATATCTTCATACATTTCCTTCACCTCCTCATCGGGATGTACCGAAGTTGGTGGGTAAATCTGTATGACCTTCAGCGAATAACTCTTGGTGATTCTGAGTATAAGGTACGCAACCCTCGTAAAATTGGGTATGTGTCAACCCAATTTTTACGTTGTTAACGAGAGACTTGTAGACGATAAATCTGACACCTCGTTGAGACAGATGGTCGCCTTCCCGATGATAGAACAAGTTGCTGGCTACAAGGATTACCGTGTCCTCTCTTAGGACCTCATATAATGCTATAATATCCTAGCACAACATGTCTATCTCTTATTCCAGCTCCAGGATCTTCTCATTAGTCATCAGGGTGCATGAGTTATACGTTGCTAGATTGAGTCGTCTTAGTTGGCAACCGAACCTCTACCGGAGATAATTAGCACCCCTTGCCTCGTCGTTACAATGGTCGCCACCGTAGCCAGGTATAGCACAGCTGCCGGGGACCGGGGGCCGTTTGTTTGTATCGTTGCTCATGGGGGGATATTTGCAATATTTGTCACGCTTGGCGAGCAAGTTAGCAATCGCAGTTCTTTATTGTATAATTGCTGTTATCAGGAAGATGCTGCTGCCCGTATCCTGCCTGCCTCCCTCTGTTGCCTCTAACGACACCCGCGGGATGATATGGAGTAATTGATATCCGCAACATTCCACTACACGGCAATTTTATTTTAGTGAAAAAATTATAGAAAATTATTTCAAAAGCTGTATTTGCATTTAGCCGGTTTAGTTCATAGCACCACTTACCATCAGGCGGACTATGTGCTTCTTTGTCACTCTTATTCTAAAAAAAAATGTGTTTGATACTAATTGAGTACAGTAATACTCTTTTTGGATTATTTTTACAGGACTCACCTATTCCTCCCGTAACAAATACGTCAATCTCCGCCAACTCAGCTGCTATAATAGTTCCGGCAACGGTAGTGGCTCCGTCACCTCCCGTCGCCATCACAGCCGCGAGGTCTCTCCGTGATGCCTTTACCACGCCCTTGGCTTGTGCCAAATACTGCAACTGTTCTTCTGTCACACCGACCGTAAGCTGGCCTTTGAGAATTGCTATTGTAGCAGGTGTTCCGCCCTGTCATTGAAACTTTTATTATATATCTAATAGCTTTACAAAAATGTATCGTTCCGTAAGTTCAATGTTAAATATGGGTCTCTTACATACAAGGCTTTGCCTTACTTGCTACGCTTAGATGTTGAAGTTAAAGTTAAAGTCTATATATGTCCCAGTGCACTGCTGGGCGCAGCATTTCATTTCTAAGAGCGTTTAAGGGCAAAGAAGTGTCTGCCGCGCTGCCTCAATGTGTGATGACGAACTTCACACGTCTTCGAAATATTTCGTTTTTTATTTCTCAGTCATATAGTATTCCTGCACCACGCAGCACGTGGTAAATCAGCACTTAAAATTGCAATTAACAATTTCATTGGTGCCGACGGGATCACACCTGCATTACTCACACACTTACTTCGAAAATTACAGCAAGCGCTATCATAACAACCACGGCTCTTGCACGCTTAGAAGGCGAATTGGTAGGTGCGTCAATAGACGGCTCACTTTTGTTAGTCCCGTGTCGCGGGACTGGATTTATATTCTGCATTTTACTGAGTTTTGTATATACTAGATACACAAAACTCAGGACCAATTGCTTTGTGGCGTTCCTTCCGTTCCGACTGACGTTGTTCCCGTGGCCGGTCTGGTTTTTTATATGGCCTCAATGAGATGGAGATGGCTATATTCATATAGCTCATTCATCATACGGCCAGCAGTAAAGTACCAGTTTTAGTATTTGTATTATAATATAAATTAGCAAAAGACATTCCTGTTACTTACTCGTTCTCTTATTATTTTTTCGACTTCCTGGGCTGTCTCTAAATTTTGAGGGTAAGGCATGCCATGTGTTATAATCGTTGATTCCAGAGCAACAATCGGTGTTCCCTTAGCCTTTGCACCCAACACTTCGGCAGAATATACGATGGGTGGTTTTATATTATAGCAATAGTTTCGAAATGCAACGGAGAGTCTCAGAAGTGGCCTTCTAAATGAAATTGTAAGTAAAAATGCCATGGTTTCCGCTGAAAAATAAATTATGTATCAAACGAATCGTAAGGTAGATTTCTGCTGTATAAGTTACCTCCAATGTCTTCAAAAGTTTTAAAAGGCAATTGTTATATCGAGCAAAAAGTAGTTTATTAAATCTGATAATTACTTTAAACAATCTAGGTATCTTTATAGATTTAAATATCTATATCTACCGACTCGGTGTCATAAAAAGAATAAAAAATTTGTGCCTTTTGCTTACTTAAAAGGGAAGATTTATTAAAAAAAATATGAATACATTTTCTTGACTTATAATTAAGATCGATAAAATAAACCAAACAACAAGTTTTGTCTATTTCGGTCGAACGTTCTATGATGTAATGATGCCGTGGGCTGCGACAAGAAAAATTAACAACCGACTTTAATGTAAATAAAATGAGAACATCATCAATGTATCCGAAATCTATTAAATACGCATTATTTAGGATAACTTAAAAACTTCTGGTCAGATCTTGATATTAATCTGAATTTATATGGGACCACATGAGAAGCACCAGCTTTCAAATAAAAAAAAAGAATCATCAAAATCGGTTCACCTCAAAAAAGTTCTGAGGTTATACAAAAGTCGAATTGAGTAACTCCTCTTTTTTCAAGTCGGTTAAAAAGGACAATCTTGCTTGTGATTATTTCAAAAGCCATTTTTGTTACTTAGAGAACATCTGCTACGGCGAATGAGAATTAATATCATTTTTTTAAAAAATCCTAAAATTCCGAAAACTTCAGTTTAAAAAATCGTACCCTATTGAGAATATTGCTCATAATTACAATAACAAGGCTAGTAGTAATTCTGATAAAATTGTGTTACAGAAAAAGTGATTTTATTTATGATATGTATTATTATTTGTGGTACAATATTATTGAAATTTATTTGAATTTCAATAATACACGCCTTCCTACATGCATACACATAATAATAATTAAATATTATCTCATAAGCCACCTTTATTTACGCAATACTAAAGTTACAATAAAGGATAGAATATTAAAAAGCTTGTGGCGGCATTTTACATAAATACGTAGGTTGTTGGGGTGTTGCCAATCTAGGTGGCTCGTTGTCTACCTCGCATAGTGATTATATCTCGAATTTTTAATACCTACAATTATAATAGAGTTTTATTTCGTCATACGATACGTCGTCAACACTGAAATCATGTTCGTTGTGATTTTACCACGTGATTGAAGTAAATAAAAATTTCACGACAATACAAGTGTATTTTGTATATATATATATATATATATATATATATATATATATATATATATATATAACCGAATCGAAACCACCAGTGGCGTATCGGTCTTGTTTGATTTAATTTATTAATAGACAAATTATATTGCGCTTATTATCATTTATGTATTTAGAAACAGATTGCCGAAAATACCTCTAAGAAAATACAATACAAAATTATAACGTTAACAAATTACTTCTAAAATTTTAATTAATTACAAGTATTACATTAATTTAAATTTTAACTAAGCTTGCCGTTTAAATATCGCCTGACGCAACTTTAACATTCATGAAATTAAAATTCGTTTCAGCTCTAAGACTTTGATGAATTCAGGCTTAAAATAGAGCACGGAAAATAAATATTCATATACATATTTAGTAAGGCGACTTAAAATATTGATCGTGAATGCATCTGTATTTGCGCATACATGTGTAACACTAATTGTAATTATAATATTTATTTATATTTTTATATTTTTTTTACTAAGTGTAATTATAATATTTGCCACATTTAATACTTGAAAGATGATTTTTTTAGTGTATAAAATGCATGGGGAATAAATTTTTACAAAATGTTCTAGTTTAAAATGTAGGTATTAAAAATAATTTTTATTCAATTTAGATTACATGAATTCAGTCATTAATGAAAGCACTTATTGTAATACTGGTTGGGAAAAAATTCTCTCCAGACCCATTGGGACGTTTTTTTTTACACAAAACAGATATCTTGTACAATTAAATATAAAAATATTTAGAAACAACATTGAAATAATACTCGTTTTTACGGAATTTATCGCGTATATTTAACTTTTTAATACCCGACGTTTCGAGAGCTTTACAGCACCCATGGTCACGGGAAGGACTGAGATGTTTAACGTCCAGATGTCATAGTTAACCGCGGTTACCATAGATTAAAATTTAACTTTTGTTCCGATCTACACAGTATGAACTTATGGTATCATGAAGCCTTGCAGTTGTATGCTTGGGTTGGGATTTAATTTTATTTATTATAGGATCCCAAGCAGATGGTAGCACCCAGCCATCTTCTCTATTGAAATTAGGGTGTTTTTTGATTTCAATAGCCTCGCGAATCATCCTTGGAAGGAATCGGTGTTCTTTAGCGAGGATTTGTGGTCTATCAAATCTGATGTAGTGACGTGGGCGATCCTGTACATGTTCACAGACTGCAGACTTCCCGGAGCGTCGATTCTTCACATCAGCTATATGTTCTTTGACGCGGGTTTTAATTGATCTTTTAGTTTGTCCTATGTAGGAGAGACCACATTCACAATCAAGCTTGTACACTCCTGCATCTTGCAGAGGGACGTTACACTTGACTGATGGTAAAAACTGACCAATCTTCTTCGGCGGCTTGAAGTATGTTTTGATGGAAGCGCGCTTCAAGATGTAGCCAATCTTTCAGCGCAGATTACCGTACGAAGAAATTATCTGTAGCGTCGAGGACTGTTTATTTAAAAACAATATGCGGAAAGAAGATTTGGAGGCGATACGTCAAGACATTTCGTCTATGTTACGTCGAAGTTCAGTGCCTAAACCGAATCTTCCCAGAGACGAATTTATAGCGTTAAAGAACCTACGCAATAAACCAGAACTTACGATTCTCCGCGCAGATAAGGGAAACGCCACGGTAGTCATGGATACGTCAGATTATAATTCAAAAATACAAGAACTTTTGTCGGATGTAAGTACTTATAAAAAGGTTAAAAACGACCCAACAAATAGCACACTAAAAACAACTAGTGACCTCATAAAGAAACACTCCGAAAAATTAAATCTGGACGTAAAATGGATAATACCTACGTGCGCCAAATCACCAAAGTTGTACGGGTTACCAAAAATACACAAGCCCAATGCTTCATTACGTCCCATAGTGAGCCAAATCGATTCACCAACTTACAGATTGGCTCAACACTTAGCGAAAATACTCTCACCGCTCAGGGGACACACAAGAGCACACATAAAGGATTCCTACCATTTTGTCAGCGAGATTAAAGACCTGCGTCTGGCAGACAATGAAACTATGGTCAGTTTTGATGTGCAGTCATTGTTTACATGCTTACCTGTTGAAGACTGCATCTCAATTGTAACTAGGAGGCTGGAGGAAAACAACATGCCCGTAGAATATGCAGTATTACTCAGACACTGCCTTACATCTGGCTACTTATTGTGGAAGGAGGAGTTCTACAAGCAAGTAGATGGTGTGGCGATGGGCTCACCTGTATCTCCCATTGTCGCCGACATATTCATGGAAGACTTTGAGGAGAAAGCCCAGCTTACTTCTCCCATAAATCCAAGATTCTACAAGCGGTACGTAGACGACACTTTCACAATTCTACCTTTAGATAAAGTAACTGCATTTTTAGACCATCTTAACTCTATAAATTCTAAAATTCAGTTCACAATGGAGTTAGAGGCAAACAATTCCTTATCTTTTCTAGATGTGTTAGTAATTCGGAATCCTGATAACACCTTGAGCCATACTGTGTATAGAAAAAAGACCCATACAGATAGATATTTAAACGGTGATTCTCACCACCATCCTTCACAGTTAGCTACCGTGGGTAAATCTTTGTTTCAGAGAGCACGAGGGATCTGTGACAGTAAACACCTGGCTGCCGAGCTCCAACACGTCAAGCAAGTTTTGCATGACAACAAGCTTCGGGTCCCGCGCCTACGTCACAGAGAACGAGTGAAGCCGGCCACAGTCGAGCGTGTACCTGCTGTACTGCCATATGTTAGAGGAGTCACTGACAAGATTGGCTACATCTTGAAGCGCGCTTCCATCAAAACATACTTCAAGCCGCCGAAGAAGATTGGTCAGTTTTTACCATCAGTCAAGTGTAACGTCCCTCTGCAAGATGCAGGAGTGTACAAGCTTGATTGTGAATGTGGTCTCTCCTACATAGGACAAACTAAAAGATCAATTAAAACCCGCGTCAAAGAACATATAGCTGATGTGAAGAATCGACGCTCCGGGAAGTCTGCAGTCTGTGAACATGTACAGGATCGCCCACGTCACTACATCAGATTTGATAGACCACAAATCCTCGCTAAAGAACACCGATTCCTTCCAAGGATGATTCGCGAGGCTATTGAAATCAAAAAACACCCTAATTTCAATAGAGAAGATGGCTGGGTGCTACCATCTGCTTGGGATCCTATAATAAATAAAATTAAATCCCAACCCAAGCATACAACTGCAAGGCTTCATGATACCATAAGTTCATACTGTGTAGATCGGAACAAAAGTAAAATTTTAATCTATGGTAACCGCGGTTAACTATGACATCTGGACGTTAAACATCTCAGTCCTTCCCGTGACCATGGGTGCTGTAAAGCTCTCGAAACGTCGGGTATTAAAAAGTTAAATATACGCGATAAATTCCGTAAAAACGAGTATTATTTCAATGTGTAGTGTTCGCGTAAATATAAGAAATCATTATAGAAACAACATGATAGCGATCGCCTCATTCTCAGGTGTTATTATTAAACATATATTGTATTTTTTAATAGTACTAACTCTTATGAAACTTTTTTGATTTATAAAAATTTTGAACTTTTTAATGGATAGGTTTTGAATATACATGTTTTTGATAAAATCGTTGGTAAAGCATTAAAATAAGAGCATTAATCAGTTTGAAGAACTTTTGTGTGGAAAGTAAATCTAGATATAATATGTATTAGGTGATAGTGACTTTTCAAGTGTTTTTCTTTAGGCAAACTCTACAAAATTACAAAAAATTTTGCAAAACGGTTACTTTACTTGATAGTTTTACTGCAACATTCTATGAAAGTAATTTAATAAATTAAAAGAAGTTTCCATTCCACCTAAAACTTACTTTTAAGACTCTTTGTATTGTTACGAACTTGAGGTTCGTGACACTAAAAATTGCCGATAAAATTACCTAAATTAACACTTTAATTTACTTTACACAAATTAAAGTTAAAACAATAATAATTAAACACACTAATTCACTTAATTCCGCTCCGAAGCTTCGCTTGTGTCGCCGAGTTCAACTCTGTCTCGATCGCATCTTGAGCCACCTATTTATTTAAATTAGCAAAATATCCGGAATGTTCAAGTAAACACGCGCAAGGTACCGAGAGTTCGAGTATAGATTTTCTAGTTCTTCGGGTGGCGCTGTTGGTCGAAAGATTTGTGATGTCATAAACTGCAACGCTCCCCTCGCTCCCGTTCCCGACACTAGATGGCGCTAGTTGTGTCGTCGACTGGAGCGCGTAACACTGCCCCCTCCTAAGACATGCTCGTCCCGAGCATTATCGGTCCCATAATAACGCGCCAAGCGATCCACATGGACGATCTTAGGAGTCCCTCTTGCGCCTTTCTGTATCCGGTAGGTCACATCGTTGATCCTGGTTACAATCCTTTACGGGCCGTCCCATTTAGCTTGAAGCTTAGGAGATTTCCCTTTGCTGCGGACTGGATTGTGCAACCATACTAATGAACCTTCGTTGAACCCTTTATTGTTCATTTTGCGGTCGTACCGGGTTTTCATTTTCTCAGACATTTGCTGGCCCGATTGTCTGACGTGCTCATAAATGTCATTCATTTTGTTCCGCAAGTCATTTGCATAATCGGTTATACTGCGTGGGGCATCAGGTGGTATCCCGGTGATCAGGTCCGCAGGCAGCCGTAATTCTCTTCCAAAGTTTGCGAAAGCTGGTGTCACTGCTGTACTTTCGTGAACAGAACTTCGATATGACAACAAAAACGGTTGTATGTGCTTGTCCCAATCTCGTTGCCGATTGTCTACAACTTTTGCTAGGTACCTCTCCAATGTCTGATTAAATCGTTCCACCATTCCATCAGATTGCGGGTGATAAGAAGTCGTTCTTGTTTTATGAGTACCCATAACTCGGCAAGTTTCCTGAAATATTTGAGACTCAAAATTCCTTCCTTGATCGCTGTGAATCTCTAAAGGTACTCCTAACTAGGTACTACTAAAACGACAGAAGGCTTCGTGAACTAGTTTATCTGCAACTGTTGAAGCTTCTTGATTTGGAATGGCGAAGACTTCTGGCCACTTAGTGAAGTAATCCATCACAACCATGAAATACTTGTTACCGCTTTCACTCTCCGGAAACGGCCCCGCCACGTCAATGGCTATTCTCTCCCATGGTGCACCCACATTGTACAACTTCAATGCACCTCTACTACGAGTCTGAGGTCCCTTTACAGCCGCACAACTTGTACATTTGCGACACCAGTCCTCGACATCGTTTCGACAGTGGACCCAGTAAAACCGTTCTCGGATCTTCAGTAGAGTTCGTTTAACTCCCAGATGGCCTCCTGAACAATCATTATGGTACAGCTGTAGAACATCCGGTACTTTAGCTTTAGGGACAACCATTTGCAAATGACAGCTGTCTCTCCGAACGTTTTCCAATTTACGACACAGAACTCCATCCTGAAGCAGCAAGCTGTACCACTGGGCCCAATAGCTTTTAGTGGTCGAAATCATCGCTGAGATGTCACTCCACTTGGGCTTGGGAGCACTGGCCTTTATCCATTCCAGAATCGGCTTGATGTCCGGATCTTCCTGCTGTGCATGTAGTAAGCTGTCCTTCCACTCGTTGCTGAGGTGGTCTGCCCTGAACATCCTCACAGATACCACTTCCTTACTCTCTTGCCTAGTACAATGTTTGCAATCTTCAGGACAAGGTCTTCTTGACAATGCATCTGCGTTGCCATGAGATTTCCCGCTGCGATGTTCGATCTCAAAGTCGTATTCCTGCAGTAGTTCAATCCACCTCGCAACTTGTCCTTCTGGGTTTTTAAACTGCAATAGCCATTTTAGTGCAGCATGGTCAGTTCGTAAGTGAAACTTTCGTCCCAGAAGATATTTGCTAAAATGCTGTAACGACTTTACCACAGCGAGCAATTCGCGTCTTGTGACACAATAGTTCCTTTCCGGTTTTGACAACGACTTGCTGAAGTACGCTATCACGACCTCTTGGTCACCATTACGTTGAGACAACACACCGCCAAGTCCTATATCACTTGCGTCTGTGTCAACTATAAACTCTTTGCTTACATCAGGGTATCCCAAAATAGGTGTCTTGCACAGACGGTCCTTGAGCTCCTGGAATGCGATGTTACAACTTTCATCCCAGCAGAAATGTCGCTTCTCCTCGGTTAGCTTATGCAGAGGTTTGGCTATATCTGCAAAGTTCTTCACAAAACGTCGGTAATAGGAGCACAAACCCAAAAATGCTCTAACCTGCGTCTTGTCTTTTGGAATCGGCCAATCCTTTACAGCTGCGATTTTCTCTGGATCCGTGCGGATACCTTCTTCCGACACTACATACCCCAAAAAGTTGACTTGCCGTTTGAATAGTGAACATTTCTTCGGACTCAACTTGAGGTTGGCACTCTTAATCTTCATGAGCACGCGTTCCAAGTTTTGAAGGTGTTCCTCAAACGTACGGCCCACGATGATGATGTCATCCAAGTAGACCAGACAGGCGTCGCCAATTAGCCCGGTAAGTACAAGTTCCATCAGCCTTTCAAACGTTGCTGGAGCATTGCACAACCCAAACGGCATTACTTTAAATTGCCACAGATCCTTTCCCGTCGAGAACGCAGTTTTCTCCTTGTCCTTAGGGTCAATTTCAACTTGCCAGTAGCCACTTTTTAGGTCCAGCGTGCTAAACCACTTTACTCCTGTAAGCATGTCCAGCGTGTCGTCAATTCTTGGCAAGGGATAGCTATCCTTCTTATTAACGTCGTTCAGACGGCGGTAGTCAACACAAAACCGCAAGCTGCCGTCCTTCTTCTTTACCAGTACCACGGGTGAACACCATGGACTAGATGAAGGTTCAATAACACCATCCTTCACCATTCCCTTAATCATGGTTTCCACTTCCTTTTCACGTGCTACCGGCAATCGTCTTGGCCGCTGACGGATAGGCAACTCTTCACCTGTGTTTATTTTGTGTTGAACTAAACCAGTCTTTCCTATGTCAGCATCGTTTGATGAGAATACATCGGCGTACTCGAGTAACAACTTCTTCGCCTTGACCAATTCGTTCGGGGGCAGAACACTGCGACAGTCTTCCAAAAGTGTGGTCACTCTCGTTTCTGAATCCTTGCTGGGGGTCCCATTCGATATATATTGGCACTGACGTAACCAATCCACTTCCTCACAAGTACCAACCAGTGTGCCTTTTTCTATAATCTGTTCCCGGTCGCAAAGGTTCAGCACACGTACTCCTGAGATGTCAGTGGTCCTGACCAAGGTTCGAGCTACTTTCCATGGAAGGTCATTGTTTACCCTTTCCACAAGTACACAACGGTGAGCTTGCCCAGCGTTTCGAGGAAGACTAATCGGAACAATCGTTTCCGATCTCGGCGGAAAAACAATCTTCTTGATGCTGTACACGTTCCCTGGTAACGCACCTTCCATAAAAAGTTCCTCCTGTCCACATTTCAAAACACCTTGCTTAACGTCGATCTCGCAACAATTATTCCTCATAAAGTCTAAGCCTAGGATGCAGTCGTCCATTATATCAGCCACGATGACATTATGCAGGTAGATCACGTTGCCTAGCTTCAACTCCATCTCCTTCTCTCCACGGACGGGTATACGCTGACCGGTGGCTGTTACCAAATTAATGCGTTCTAGGTTGTATGCGGAGTCCCCAAGGAACTGACTTATAAGTTGGGAACTAACAACCGTACGAGAGGCTCCAGTGTCTATGGTCAGTTTACACGGCATTTCGTTGACCTCGCCCTTGATGATTAGACTGTTCCCATCATGGGTTTGTGAGATCGAGATCCTTGGGGCTCTTTTAACATCAGCCAGCACCCGCCCCGCAGTTCTGGCTTTTACTCGTTTCCCTGCTGCTGCTGGGCGGTGCTGTTGGCCGCACTACCCTCCTGAGATCGTTCACCGTCCCTTTCTAGGGTTCGCTTAGGGCAGCTGGATCGAAGATGGCCCTTTTCCCCACAGCCATAGCACCTAGGGCTGTATCCTCTGTTGCGGTCGCGAACTGTAACTGCTGCAACCTCCCTAACGCGATGGGAACGATGATCCTGCCGCACGGCTTCTACCTCCAGTGCATGGGCCAAGGCGTCCTTAAGCGTCTCGTGGTGCCCGAGCCTCACAGCAGCTCTGACTTCCAGGTCACGGATGCCGTCGATGAATGTCTGCACCAGGTTCCCGTCAATGAGCGCAGGTACAGACCGGTATGCTTTTCGAACCAGCTTCTCCACCTCTAGAGCCCACTGCTGCAGGTTTTCTTTGATGCGCTGCACGCGATCTTTAAGCTGCGCACGAAAGACGTGTTCCAGGTGAGCGTCACCATATCTCGCCTCCAAGGCCTCAAGAAGCTGCTCATAGGTCACTTTCTTATCGAGAGCTTCCAACACAGTTAAGGCTTGGTCGCGCAGGCCTAGGGTGAGTGCAGTCATGGCTTGGCTTTTATTCCAGCCGTTCGCCTCCATGACGGCCTCGACAAAATCCAGTTCGAGGATTTTGTAGGCCGACCAGGAAGAGGTCCCGTCGAACGGCGGCACTTTGAATCCACGTAGCGAAGGTGTTGTAGCTACTACGGGAGCTGTTGTTCCATCCCCAAGTTTGAGGTCGTCCAGCGTTTTCTTCACGTCAGCCACCACGTAATCAACCCGATTGTTCACTTGGTCGATTTGGGTTTTAGCTTCCTTGATTTGGGTTTCAGCTTCCGACAGGCGGTTGTCATGTTGAGCAACCCTATCCTTCACCTCCTTTATCTCTTTCCTAAAGGTAGCATGAAGGTCCTTAATGAGGAGCATCTGCTCTTCCGACCGATGGGCCTGTTCCTCCTGTCGGCGGCTCTGTTCGTCCTGTCCGCCCCGCAGCTGTTCTTCCAACCGATGGAACTGTTCCTCCTGTCGGCGAGCCTGCTCCTCCTGTCGGCGAGCCTGCTCCTCCTGTCGGCGAGCCTGCTCCTCCTGTCGGCGAGCCTGCTCCTCCTGTCGGCGAGCCTGCTCCTCCTGTCGGCGAGCCTGCTCCTGCAGCATCACCATCAGAGCACCTAAGTCAGGTGCCACAGACGTAGAAGCTGCTGACGGACCGGCTTCCGTGGCCGGCGGCTGGCCCTCAGACATCTGCGGCGTTGCACCACCAAATCTCCTCTGGTCCGTCTCCTGCTGGCGTTGACTTCGGGTACGGACACCCTCCGTTTCCTCCTTAGGTAAAATCGGCATTATTTTATCCCACTTCTGACACCAACTGTTACGAGCTTGAGGTTCGTGACAATAAAAATTGCCGATAAAATTACCTAAATTAACACTTTAATTTACTTTACACAAATTAAAGTTAAAACACTAATAATTAAACACACTAATTCACTTAATTCCGCTCCGAAGCTTCACTTGTGTCGCCGAGTTCAACTCTGTCTCGATCGCATCTTGCGCCACCTATTTATTTAAATTAGCAAAATATCCGGAATGTTCAAGTAAACACGCGCAAGGTACCGAGAGTTCGAGTATAGATTTTCTAGAGACAGTTCTTCGGGTGGCGCTGTCGGTTGTGAGTGTGATGTCATTCTCTGCAGAGCTCCCCTCGCTCTCGTTCCTGACACTAAATGGCGCTAGTTGTGTCGTCGACTGGAGCGCGTAACAGTATGTTTTTTAATGTAATGTCGCCTTTTATTTAATAATCCGGAGAATCAAGATTACTGATATACCCTTTCGTATTGGTAAATTGAAGTGAAAGTAGGCTGGTCACTTCTGCCGTAGAAGTAACAACCGGTGGAGTAGACGTGTTATAGAGGAGAAACCACGCCAGACATAGTGTGAGATGACCCAAGGTTGGATGGAGCGACAATCTGGGCAAGGTAGCTGAAAGGAACTGGATGCGTGCATGGAAGCCGAAGACCGCACTCGGTGCCGCGCCTTCTGAGGTACGTATGTTCAACCGTGGGCTGCCGCATAGACATGTGTCATTCCTAGTGATCGAATCATTTAAGTATTTATTCCTCAAAATGTACCGGGTCATTTCGGGCTTCAGTGTAATTTTTCTTTTGCTTTGTAATAGCGCCATCTACTTTATTCTATAAGTAATGTCATCATTCATAACGAGACACGATTTCTTAGTATACTGATTAATATTACATTTTCTGTATACATGCCCTCTAGCGTCTTTTCTACGTACCACCATGAGAGTTAATCAATTTGGTTCGATAAAGTGACATTACTTATTTAACAAATAGATAGCGCTATTACAAAGCAAAAGCAAGAGTAGTCAGTCTTCAAAAGTCCAATTTTCACAACTACTGTACAAGCCTTTAGGGTTACGTTATTCATCAGAAGTATAAGTGTAAGTAAACGGGTTATGTTAGTAATAGGAAGTGTAAGCATGGAAGTAGACAACATTGGAATAAAAAATCTACTTAAGAAGCCAGTCGCAAAATATACATTTTCTTATTTTCTAATAAAATATACACAGAATATCCCTTACAATCGTCTATTTTCTGAGATAGCCTAATTGGCGACTAGTCGCAAATCACACATTTTGTCGCCCCTATTACTTTCGATCTAGCCAAAATAGCTAAAATTAGCCTAACATGGCAACGCTGGCGAATGCATGCACTATGTGCTCTACAAACTATGCATTCAAATTGTTCGGGATTCGATCGTTATTCGACTCATTTACAATTCACACCAATCTGTTGAAAAACTATTGAAAAAATGGATTTGTCAATAGTTTGTGATTGGTTGAAATAGAACAT
The DNA here is from genome assembly GCA_036936625.1 of Parnassius smintheus behrii. Taxonomy (NCBI): domain Eukaryota; kingdom Metazoa; phylum Arthropoda; class Insecta; order Lepidoptera; family Papilionidae; genus Parnassius; species Parnassius smintheus. The sequence continues at coordinate 33,964,300 of JAUPFT010000001.1, read as the reverse complement.
TAAAAAAAGAAGATTTAATCAACAATACTTTTAAATGTACCGGTTCAAACGAACTAATCAATCACAATTGACACATGTCTACCGAGACTGATGATTGCTTGATCGTTACATTACAATCAATGCATATTATGATGGTCTGGTGTAGCCAGACCATAGGAGGCGGTAAATATTACACTAGTAACTAATTCATCTAAGTATAATATAGGTAGAGATTTTCAATTTACATGTCTTTATCCGCAGTTAAAGATAGATGTGCTATTTTTATTACAGTTCAAATAATGTGGTTAATGACATGTAGAATAACATTTTTGACGACCTAATGAGATTAGTTTAGTTTATATAATTAGTTAAATCTTTTTTTAAGAAAGGATACAAAGGGATATATAAGTAGAAGTAAGAAGTCCTGTGTTTTTAATTAGCAATAAAGACGGTTGACAGAAAGAAACAAGTCCAGTATAATAGGACAACGTTACAAAAGAGCTTAGACCATTTGAATGGTCTAAGCAAAAGAGCCATCATAACTTTGGAACTTTTAAAGCAGGCAAATTATTTTTACCTTAAGATTCATACTGAGCTAACGGGGTAATTTCCGCTTGTACCACCTTAAATTTTATTTTATTTGTTACTTTTGTTATTTTTTTGTCGCCGTTTCGTATTAGTAGGTACATTTACTAACACCTACACAAACGATATTTTTAGTTTGCGTCAGTAGCGCCATCTTTTGGTGGCAAGATTATATTATGTTAGTGATTTGAGAATATCATATTTGTCAATGCTTTGAAATATGTATATAATAAAATACCACCAAATTTATTTATATAATTTAAAATAGTAGGAATTAATGACTAATATGTGATTTAAAACATTATTTATTTTTTATTATTATTGCCAGTTCTCGCCTAAAAAGTAAATTATAATAATATAGTTTTACGTATTTAAATAGTGTAAACAGGCAAAATTTAATTTAAGAAAATGCGACTTTAGATTACATAGACCCCAAATGGAAATTTTAATCAAACAAAACATGAATATCAACAAACCAACAAGCTGTTTTTTATCTGCGTTTGCTTATATCTGCGGTGTTGTTTACTCTTGGACAAACGTAGTGTGTTGGTCTGTAATCTGTTGGTGATTATACAGTTTACTCTTGTCTATGAGCATCAACGTAAAGTCATATAAATTACTTAAAGGTTATATAGTTTTAATAGATTTTGTATACTTTCAATACGAATTCAATTATAGTATAAATATAATTAAATTAATGTGAATAATAAAACGATTAATGATTATATTGATTTTTAAGCGCCATTATACTAGAATAAATGAAAGTGTTTCTTAACCTATATGCATATTATGTTGATAATTTGTTTACCTTCTGGTAATTGCATCACAATTAACCGATATTGGTATTTAATTATACGCGTATTTAATTGTGAAAAACGAAGAATACTTTTAGTTTTGTTTCATACACTCACCTTTTATTGTTTTATCTTTGACACAGAGTACGTACAGCTGTTCACTAGTCAAAACCAACCACTGACTGCTGTACGATCACAAAATAAAGAGTACCGGTACAGTATCCTCGTCTCCGATTTTGGTCAGTTATTGACCGATACGCGATGGATGTCATATTATGATGCATTTTTAAAAATATCGAATTTATTAGTTGAATGATAGAAAAAAGCAGTAGGAATTTTTTTGTAGAAAATGGTTTAGGCGGTTTAATTATGCGACAGTAGCTTAATGGCAGAGTGCGGACCGCGAACTCAAAGGTCGTGGGTTCGAAACCACCATTTTGCTACTGTCGTGAACCACTACTAACACAAGCATTTTAAGCTTAATAGGGAGTGGTTAATATTGACAATCCAAAAATACCATTGTGATGGTCATCTTATATTAATTAAAGCACGGTTTCTATACTTCTGAGAAGTAGGAACGTTCCGTTTTTTTACGACCCGTTAAACAGTACACATAGTAGAAGAATAAAAAATAATACGACGAATAATACGATAAACAAATTTTGACGGCTTCTTAGCGCACAGTGACATAGCAATGTGTTACGATGCAAAGGGCCGCGGATTCGAATCCCGCAAGAAACAAGTAGGTACTTGTATGGCTTTCAATAATTGTTCCGGGTCTTTTCGTCTGGTTGGGGTTTTATTTATTTATGTGATTTTACTGTATTAATAATGTATATTTATCATTTTCATTTACATATTTATAAAACGCAACCAGATGGGACTATATAAATACCCTAAATAAAAAGTAACAGGATTCAAATAGGCTAGGCAGCGTTCGGGTGATTACGACTTATTTTCTCGCCAGGTACACCTCAAAACTTAAAAACAAGGTTGTACAACCAGTGCGTGCTGCCAGTGATGTCTTGTGAATCTGAGACGTGGTACTTCACTGCTTACCGTACGAAGAAGCTGAAGGTCGCTCAGAAAGCTATGGAGACGGCAATGCTCAGGGTTTTTCTGCGTGATAGACTTGAAAATAAGGATATCTGCAGAAAAACCAGAGTAACTGACATAGTCCAACGGATTAGTAAGCTGAAGTGGCAATGGACCGGTCATATAGCTCGAAGAACCGACAACCTATCGACTCTTTGGGTATTTAAAGGAAATTATGTGTCATTTCCTTTAAATATTTCTTTGCTTGAATAAAACCAATTTTTATGGGTTTTAAGCGTACATTAACTTATTTTACCGATGTTTCGAGTTTTCGTTATGTAGTGTTCGCGTAAACAAGAAATCATTATTTTTTACTTCTCACACATGTAGGTTTGTAACTCATGAGTTTTACTTTGATTTTGCTTTTTACTATTTTACGCTGTAGCGTAAATGGTATATTAGCACCCATTACATTAATTTACTGGTAATCGGCCTAATCGCTAATTGTGTAGTTTAAAAGATCTAAGCGTACTGACGGTGGGAAGCGACTTTGTTTTATACTGTTTTTTTTTTTTTTTTTTTTATAGAAGAGGGGGCAAACGAGCATGCGGCTCACCTGATGTTAAGTGACTACCGCCGCCCATGATCAACCGCAATACCAGGAGAATTGCGGGTGCGTTGCCGGCCCTTTAGAAAGGAGTAAGCTCTTTTCTTGAAGGTCCCCAGGTCGTATCGGTCCGAAAAATCGCCGGTGGTAAACTATTCCACAGAGAGGTTGTACGTGGAAGAAAACTCCTTGTGAAACGTACAGTGGTGGACCGCCAAGCATCCAGATGGTGTGGATGGTATCGAGACGTTTGCCGTGTAGTGCGTTCACGAAATTTGGCGGATGGGATTAATCCAAACAATTCCTCAGAGCACTCCCCGTGATAGATGCGATAAAATACGCAAAGAGATGCAATATCTCTTCGCAGCGCCAGTGAATCGAGCCGATCGGAAAGCACTCGGTCGTCGACGATTCGAGCCGCTCTGCGCTGGATGCGGTCAAGTGGAAGGAGCTGGTACTGGGGAGCCCCAGCCCAGAGATGGGAACAGTATTCCATGTGTGGCCGAACCTGCGCCTTGTAAAGTTGCAGGGGGTGTGCCGGCATGAAATACTGTCCCGCTCTGCTGAGCACGCCAAGCTTTTTAGAGGCTAATTTGGCCTTCCCTTCCAAGTGACCACGAAATTGCACGTCACTCGATATGTCGACGCCGAGGATTCCGATACTGGCTGAGGCAACAAGGGGAGTGCCTTGAAACTGAGGGGATACGACAAAGGGGTTCTTTTTAGCGGTTAACGCGCAAACTTGTGTCTTCTGGGGGTTAAACTGGACTAGATTTAGTCGTCCCCAATCCGAGACTCTGTTCAGCAAAGACTCGACTTCAGACACAAGTTTGTCCCGGCACTCGGAGACGTTTTCCCGAGAAATATTGGCTCGGCCGGTGTAAAGAGCATCACCAGTGCTGTCATCCGCATAGCAATGAATGTTACGGGTATGCAACATATCATTGATATGCAGAAGAAACAGCGTTTGCGATAGCACGCAGCCTTGTGGAACACCAGCATTAATAGGCTTGCAATCGGAGCTTGCACCGTCTACAACGACCTTGATGCTCCGATCTGCAAGAAAGCTGGTGATCCAATCGCACAATTTCTCGGGAAGCCCATAGGAAGGGAGCTTTGAAAGAAGTGCTTTGTGCCAAACCCGATCGAAGGCCTTCGCAATGTCCAAACTAACGGCCAATGCCTCCCCCTTGAACTCTACTGCCTCCGCCCATCTGTGAGTGAGGTAGACCAGAATATCACCAGCTGACCGACCACGGCGAAAACCGTATTGGCGGTCACTAATCAGCTGGTGATCCTCAAGGTACCTCATGAGCTGGCAGTTTACAATGGACTCCATTGTTTTGGAGAACAAGGAGGTGATGGCGATTGGCCGGTAGTTGGACGGGTCTGAGCGGTCGCCTTTTTTAGGGATCGGGTGGACGAAAGCCGTCTTCCATGATTTTGGGACTACGCCTAGGGAGTAGGAGTACCGGAAAAGACGCGTTAAAACCGGTGCTAACTCTGGAGCACACGTCCTCAGCACAATAGGGGGATTCCGTCAGGCCCACCCGACTTGCGGATGTCCAGGGAGAGGAGTGCTTTGCGAACCGAGCGCTGTGTGAACTGTACTTCCGGCATGGAGCACTCACACCGCGGGATGGTCGGCGGCGTACTCCCCCCATCATCGAGAGTCGAGTTAGACGCAAAGTAAAGAGCCTAGAAGATCGGCTTTCTCCTTTGCAGTATGGGCCAGTGAGTCGTCCTCCCTGTGCAGAGATGGAAGAGATGGCTGACAGAAATTCCCCTGGACAGCCTTGGCGAGAGACCAGAATGCACGGGTTCCAGAAGGAAGGCGAACTAGTTTCTCGCCAATTCTGCCTATGTGCTCTGACTTTGCCTTGGCAATGACTCTTTTGAAGGACCTAGAGGCGGAATTATACTTCTTTTTTAGAGCGCTGGTGTTTACATCCCGGGACGCTGATGCATCAACCCAGGCTTGGTAGCACTCCTGCTTATAGCATGATGCTATTTTACAGGAGCGACCAAACCATGCCTCCAATGGGCACCACAGAGGAAGGAATAAAAAGTTCCATACCCTGAAGTACCACATCAGTAACAGAATCCGCAACAATGTTGGGATCATCCGGCGAGAAGCAAACCCGCCCCCAAGGGTAGGATGCAAAGAAAGACCGCATCCCATCCCAATCGGCTGACCTATAGTGCCAAACACGGCGGCAGCCTGCAGAATGCAACCGCGATTTCAGCGTGAGTGGCACAACACTCCGGACCAGACTATGGTCCGAGAAGCCTAAAGGGGCGTCGACGGAAATCTGATATCCGTCCGGGTGAGAGGTCAGCAGAAGGTCCAACAGGGAAGGTGCATGATCCTCCACATCTGGAATCCGCGTAGGCGAAGTAACCAGTTGTGTCAGACCATATGCCAAGGCAAAATCATGAACAGATCTCCCCACATGATCGGTTAAACGTGAACCAAGCCATTCGGCGTGATGGGCGTTAAAGTCGCCGAGGATCACGATCTCTGCGGAGGGGATCTGCTGTAGCAACGAATCTGCAGCCATTTGGACGTGGTCGAAGAGTCGGTCTGTTTCGGCATTACCGCTATGGGACCTATAGAGGCACCCGTAGACGCGCGGATGGTCGTCGCTGTCTACGCGGCAGCCTGAATACCCACGACGTATGATATTAAACCAATTCAAAAATAATCTACGTATTCAAAAGAATTTAAAAGTTATCACTTGACTAACAAACGTGACAATGAGGCGACTTTACAAGGGATCCAACTTTGCTGATTTTGGTACGGAGCGGTATCAATGAAGTTCCTCTAGGTAACCCCACGCGAGCGAAGCCGCTGGTAAAAAGCTAGTATTTAAGAAAACAGATCGTTATGAAAATCATTAAAGATGAGAAATTTAAACAAATTTTATGGAACCGAAATATTCCGATATATGGTAGTAAATAAAATATTTTCAACCGGCTTCAAAACACAGAGGAGGTCTCAATTCGACTGTACTTTTTTATGTGTGTTATCTCAGAACATTCTTCTAGGCGAACCAATTTTGATGATTGTATAGATACAAGTACTATAGATATAAATTTGATCAAGATCTGACCAGTAGTTGAATTATCCTTAACAATGCGTATTTAATTTACTTCGACTACATTGATGATGTTTTCATTTTATTTATTTAAATTTTATATAAATAAAATGAGAACATCATTAATAAAATTTTCAAATTTACCACTTGTTTAAGCAGCGTATTATGACTCCAGTACAAATAGTCAGCACGAACAACTAAAGGTTCACGCCCGGACAGAATAAGGGCGTGAAGTAACAGTTTGTTGCTGCTACGTAACGTGGGTATTGTGATTAATGAGAACCGGACCTCATTTTACAGGCAACGATGCTTTCCGTGTTACTTCTCAAGGGCAGTAACGCATTTGCATTTTGATTCACAATCTGTGTACTAATTTGTCACTTACTTCTATAAAAAAATGTGAAGTCATTCAACATGTATTAGGGCAACGTGGGGACTCTCCCTCTCTTTAAACTAAAACGTAAGAAAAGAAAAGATGCGATGGCCTTTGCCCAGCAGAGGAACGCAGGTATGATTTAGTATATATTTCAAATAAATACTTAAGTTCAAGAACAAATTAATTAATTAAATCACGAAAAGAAACCAAAACAAGTTAAAAGGTGCAATCCATTTCAAAGTAACACTAATTTAGAATGTGGAATATGCATAATTTATCTTATGCGACATCAAACTTCTTTAATTTCATTAAAACTGAAACATTAACATTATTGACGCCTATAGCGTTCTGTATAACTAAGTATTGTCCCATGGGCTATTTTATTATGCACAGGGTGCGTAGTAACAAGGCAAGCCGTATTAATAATTTTTGGCAGCATAAAGGCTCCCCTTTCATATTGTATGAGCAAGGTCACAAAGATTTATAACATCCAAGTGAATATGATTGTGAAATACACATTTATAACAAAGCGTTTGGTATATTATGTGTACCCATGTATTCTAAGAACGAGACAAATGTTGTGTTTTTATTTGATACTTATACTAACTGGTACCCAGCGCGTTACTGCTATAGGAGAAATAATTGTAGAAATACCGTTTTGAATTTTGAGGAGTTATGTTGTTTAAGTATAACATATAGCAACACGGGCCGCTGACGTAACCATACGCAGGCGTCTTCTGTAGGGATGTCGATTCTTTCCGAAAAATATTGATTTATGAAACGATTCGAATTCGAATTCTGATGAATCGATTCACAAAAAAAAATTAGCTGTAGAAGATTGATGTCTCAAACATCGATCTTTTTTCGATTTGCTTTCAGATTCGTAAAAAGTACTGATTATAAACGTAACTTATTTTTTATTTCTTTTATTTAATAAGAAGATGCGAAAGAAACTGAGCACACAACAGTTTTGCTAGTTTATTGAATAGAAAAACTGTTGTTTTTACAAGTTTTTTTTTAACGAGTTTAGGTACACTCAACTAATTGAAAATAATTTTATAGTTCTTATGAAAACAGAAAAAGTTTCGATTTCGATTTTCTAAGGTGAAATATCGATTCACTAGATACGATTCAGTACTATGAATCGATTAAGAAGTGGATCTTTTTGACATAATAAATCGATTCTTCGATGAAATGATCTCAGATCGACATGCCTAGTCCCCTGTGTCAAAGCATAAGTCCACGTTGTCCCTGCGTATGACAGAATTAGTTGCAACCGCACTGCACACCAGACTTTTTTGCTGCAAAAAGAGAGCTGCCACGTCAAATTTACAAAAAAGATGACGTTACCTTTCATACGTAAGTAATTCTTAATGATATTTGTACTATTTATTTCTTTTTAATCTTAAAAATTTCAATAATAACCGTCCATTTAGTCAAATTGCAATAGTAACGGTCGTGTTGTTTCGGATTTGTATACCAAGATGGCTACTCGCCTTCAAACAATATGCGGTTCTGTGGAGCAACTGATCCGAGTTATCACTTTCATCGAGCCATAGTTTTGATATACCGGTTTTGTTAATAGTTATCGGTAAAAATGGCGATTGCGACCAAAATTCGATTTGTCATGGCGTGCGTCAGCTATGGGTGTACATTTTATTAACAAAGACTATCGAAAAATTATTGTTAAGAAAGCGGTAAAAATATTAAAAAAACCAGTTAATTTTCGAAACTTAATAACTTCAAAAAGTTACTGAATTCCTTTAACATGATGCTCTAAAAAATATTCATATAACATGTTGCCGAGAATAACCAGGATCTACTTGCGTTTTGTTAGATTATTAATTCAAAATGTACCAAATCTCAATCATCTCAAAGATGAGAGGCGAGTCTACCGAATCAACTCAAACAATTTCCCCCAAGTGTCATATCGGAAAATTGTATTTTGGACCTTTAGAAAAAAATATTTACTGCCATAGACACTTTCCTTGGAATTTCTTTTGCAACCTCTATAATTCAAATCGAATATAAATAGGGAGATACTTAATTAAGTAATCAATAAGTAAATCAATATTAAATATATAAAATTATATTTTATGAAATGTTTTGCTGGTGGAATGAAAACGGGGATATGGGGTACATAATGGGTACTATATTTTTCATATTATAAGTATTACTTTTAATACTTACAAACATTTAATAATTAAGAATTAAATACATTATAGAAGTTTATTTTAACATTAGACTTAAGTATGAATGTAAACTTAATAATTTAAGTAAGGAAACATGTAGAAATCAGAAGACCGATATGTTTATGAGGCTACTCACTCTATCATCCGTCCCTGAAAAGTATAAAGTAATAATAAATTTTTTACCATTTTAGCTGCATGATTTTAAAAACATAATGATATTAACAGAGACTAGCCAAATAATATAAATATAAATAGGAGATATTAAAGTTCACCAAGTGTCTGACGATACATATGTACTCTTTATTTTTTAATATATGTTATATGTATATTAAATGCATGTTAAGAAAATGGTCACCCACCTACGGATTGACCGCGGCAAGTGCAGCTTTTTCTCGCAGACCTATTGATCCGCGCAGCTATTACTTCACCACGAGCTCCTCTTCTATGCGACGTGATGAACCATGCTATTAAGCCCTCAATATCAAATGCTGTGCAATTTATAGTATCCTGGCGTACAGAATCACGCGTATCGTGTGCGGGCGCCTATCGGCGCTTCAGGAAGTTATACATTTTTTCGGTCGATAAATAGATACATCCTTAATGTACTACAGTTTTGTAATGTATAAAAATCTATCTTTATCTTTTTATCAAAAGTTTTTAAGTAAATTTTTTAAGTCTTATTAGACTTAATAATGTAGAAATTTTAATAAAATTGGTTTTATTCTTTTAAACTTCTCAAGAAAATGATTGCTGCAAATTGTTGATTTCTTCTTTGGGTTCCAACCAACAAACCCACCTAATTTTAACATTTTTTCTAATTATAGAATCCGGAGGAAAGCCTAGAAACCCTCGGATAGAAAATGCCTCGTTTCCAGTAAAAAGGGTCAAAAAAGTATATCAGTCAATCTTTTTATAAAGAAAAAAGTTGCTGGATTGAAAAAATTCTTCAGAAAACCTTTGATAGATAAAGAAGAACGAATGGATCTTGAAAAATTGGCGTTGAAGAAACAGAACTTATTAAGCGTAAACGTAAGAAAGTGAGAAGTTCTCAAGAGCTAAGTATTCACTACAACTGCGATATTTTGCTTTAACTCTCTATACTGTTACAAGAATTTCTTTCTTAAAAAAAGCGAACCCACCAAAATGTATTCGTTATATATACAAAATCACTTTATTCTAAAAACCAGTGACAAATTAGGAAACCATAGAATACTATAATACATACATGATAGAACGGCGGAGTGGGCGGAGCCCGTGTAGCCAGTCACTAAAATGTCAATTCACACGTATAAATGTCAACACGAGATGTGTTTGACGTTACAATCGTTTCCAAATTTCGCATGCAAATTATTTAGAAAATGCCAAATTGCACACTACTTACAAATAAATATGTATTAAAATTTAAACTATTTTTTTAATGATGATCTTGAACATTAATCAAAAGTCTAAAATGTGAAAATTTACTCAGTCTATCAACACAGCGAATCGGGTTTATAGTAGTGATAATGCGACGTAATTGCTAACGTATATTATTGTACGTGTACGTATAGTATTGCGATGTAATACTATAAACGTAAGTAAGAACAAACTAACATTAATTTTTGAACAATTTTTTTTAATCCACGTTCTTTATTCTAATAATATAATGTACCTGGTGACCTGTAACGCGAGTCTTTGAACCTACACGGACACCAGTCTCCCACGAATGACATAATATTGTTAAAATAGAGATGTAACACTAATGTATCTTACATGTCGATGTGGTGAGAAATAAATAAATAATAATTATTATTATATATAAAAAGGCATATCGGCACGATAAATTCAGACTCCAACAGTCAATTTTTATGTTATATAAATAAAATTTTGATTGAGGTTTAAAATTATTAGCAAACTAGGATGGATGGGATTAATGACATTTTATTTTAAAGATTTTGCCGTTTCACAAATAAAATCTCCAATTTTTTCGGATGAAATAAAGTTATTTTTGTCGCCAAACCACACGCATGTTTTTATTATTTTCTTGCAATGCTTCACATCCAAAGGTTGTCTGGAAGAGATCGCTCTTAGCGATGAGTCTGCCAATAAAGCCACATTTCTTTTTTATCCTGTTTTTTTTCATATTTATGTTTTTTTTGGCGTACAATAAAGTGTTATATATCTATTTATCTACAATATAGCCTAGATCACTACGGGTATTCCTCTTTATCTGTTCGTGAAGTTTCATTACAATCGGTCCAGCCATTCCAAAGATTAGTCCGGACGGACAAACAGACAGACGAAATTAAAAAAAAATCGCCGTTGGTAATCGATTCTACAAATAAGTCGTACGAGGAAGATAACTCGTAGTAAAACGTACCGTGATGGACTGCCAAATATTCAGATGTGAAGGTGAGTTATGCCGCGATGTGCGTTCGTAAAATTGAATCCGAACAATTCCTTAAATGCAATGGGATGCAACTTCGCAGTGCCAGTGAATCGATCCGATCGGAAAGAACTCCATAGTTGACGATTCGAGCCGCTTCACGTTGGATGTATTCAAGTGAAAAGACATGGCACTGGGCAGCTCCAGACCAGTCATGAGAACAGAATTACATTAGAGGTCGAACCTGTGCTTTGTAAGGTTCTTTTCTAACTGACCATGAAACAACAAGTCATTCGATATGTCGATGCCATAGATTCCAATGCTTGCTATGGCACCAAGGGGAGTGCCCTAAAATTAAGGAAATGCAACAAAGGGGTGTGGTACGGGCACCCCGTGTACTGGCGGATAAGAATACCCACTATCTCATATTTTTCCGTGCGTGTCTTAAGAGGCGACGGAGGGAAACTGAGGCAATAGATGGATAGCAGCATCTTTCTGATAACAACAAAAAATAATAAAAATTGCGGTTGCCAACCCGCTCGCCAAGCGTGACAACTATGGCAATATACCCCCCCCCCCACCCATGAGCAACGACACTAATAAACGGCCCCCGGTCCCCGGCGTCCCTGCTATTCCTGGCTACGGTGGCGACTATGATACCGGCGGGGGCTGGGGGTGTTAAGAATCTCCAGTACAGGTTCAGTTGCCACATAAGAAGACTCGACCTGACAATATATAACGCACGCAACCTGAGGACTAACGAGAAGGTCCTGATGATGAAGCTCAAAGTCGTTCAGCGAGCTATAGATAGGGCTATACTCGGGGTTTCTCTGCATGATAAAGGACATTGCTCAGCGCCTATACATTGTTCGCCCTGGAACCAAAAGCATCGGAAAATTGTGTGTTGTATTGTCGATCATTAGGGAATTCATATACGATCTTATTTATGTAGCGGACTAGCTGCAGAAAAGATATATTTCAAAAAAAGTATCAGATTTTGAGGTTATAAATAGAACTACCACTATTATGGTTTTTATCATTTGGTGTGATTTTTAAGAAACTAAAAAACAATATCGTGTTACATTTAACAATATTAGTAACGTCTTTCAACATCATAAAACCACTAGTTGTTTTTATTACACAGGACATTGTCCTTTAGGAATGAGGATATCCGCAGTAGAACCCGAGTGACTGACATAGCCCAATGGATTAGTAAGCTGAAGTGGCAATGGACCGGCCATGAGCTCAAAGAAGCGACAACCGATAGGAAAGAAAGGTTCTCGAGTGGTAGCCTAGTAACGGCAGATTAAGTGTAGGGTAAGCCCTCACTAGACTGTTTTATTGGCGTTGGCTCGGAAACATGCTTTGAGGCGTTCCTTGGGTGAGGCCTATGTTCACCGGTGGACTTGTGAAGGGCCGTAATGATGAACAAGGGGGTTCTTTTTAGCGGTAAACGCGCATGCATGTGACTTCTCCAGGTTAAACTAGACTAGACTTAGTCGTCCCCATCCGAGACTTTGTTTAACAATGACTCGACTTCGTGTACATCACTGACCATTTCGTTTTATTCATTACCACACCTTGTCTTAGCAGTATTATAAAAGTTTACTAACATACAACATGTAACAAAAACCTTGTGGTTTCCGTTGAGTGCGTTATCAGAATCAGTATACAAATGTATAGAAATAACTTCTTTTAGAAAACTCGACCATAATTTTCTTTTATTTAATTTAAATAAATTTTGATTTCCAAATTCCCGGCTGAAAGCACTCCCCAAGTATACAATTTCATTTACCTGTTCTAGACATTCCTGATTTACCCATATTTCACATTTCGTTCTCTCTTCGTCCTTTTCAAATACCAGAACCTTAGTTTTATTAGCATTCAAACGGAGACCTTTAATTTCACATTCCTCTTTCATACACGTGGCTAATGCCTGCAGTTCTGCTTCTGGTGGTGCAATAAGCACTGCATCATCAGCATACAGCAGACAATTAACTTTTATGTCACCCAATTTCACACCCAAACAGCTATTTTTCAGCTTCCGTAAACAGCTGTCGAGATACAGTATGAACAGCCAGGAAGACATGACACAACCCTGTTTTACGCCCGATTGGACGCTAAACATGGGTGACGGGTCATGACCTACCCGCACACAGGCTTTACAGTCATAGTAAAGTGACTGCACAGCCCTTAACAATCGACCATCCACACCATATCCCAGCAACAGTTCCCACATTTTATTCCTTATAACCTTATCAAATGCTTTCTCCAGATCCACAAAAGCACAGAAAATCCTCTGGTTGACACTCAGAAGCTCTTAAGAGAAGAAGAACGGATCAAATGTTTTCTCTCCGCATGATCACGGAGAGAAAACATTTGATCCGTGCATCCTCTTCCAGGTCTAAATCCGCATTATGCCTCCCATAAGAATCTTTCCGATTTCTCTTCAAATTAAGACGTGATTTAGATGTGGATAGGCGTGTCGCTGCCGGAAACAAAGTAAATGGTGCCCTGAATGCATTAGTAAAAAGGCAAGGCGTGGTGAAGAGTGCATGCCTTGCAATACATAAAGCAGTGTTGGTACCGACTTTGTTATAATATGGCAGCGAAACCTGGGTATGCCAGAAGAAGCATAAAAGCAAGTTGAATGCAGTGGAGATGCGATCTCTTCGTAAAATGTGTGGCGTTAGCATAGCCGACCGAAAGCGAAACGAAGAGATTCGCAATATGGCAGGATTGAAAGATGACCTTATCACAAAAATTGATAGGGGCGTACTCCAATGGTTTGGACACGTTGAACGAATGAGTGAAGACCGAATGGTGAAGAAAATATATAGAGCGAAAGTAAATATTAAAAGGTGTCGAGGTAGACCGAGACTAACTTTCGAAGACCATGTGAGCAAATTGCTCGAAGAGGGGAGGGTCAGGAGTACTCGGATACCTAGACGTGCATGTGTGAAGAAGTTAATGAACCTGAAAGAAGCGAAAGAGGTATGTAAGGATCGTGACACTTGACGATCTGTTCTCTCTGGCTACCCCGTTAGGGATTGTGCGTGAAGATAAGTTAGTTGATTTCCAAATTGTATGTGGTTTTATTACTCTGCATTTTCCGGGGAGTAAAATGATTGTCCAAGACCACGCTTTACCGATGCGCGTGTCCGTTAGAGATAATAAAACAACATAAAATTTGTAAATAAAATTTTATTTTAATTAGTTAAAAAATTTAATGGTCGAGTTTTCTGAAAAAAAAAAAGTTATTTCTATACGTTTGAATACTGATTCTGATAACACACTTAACGGGAACCACAGGGTTTTTGTTACATGTTGTACGAGTATAAGTCGATGGTTGCATTTGGTTTAGGATCGTGCCTTATAGAAAACTGTGGTGTAACGTGTTATTTTACCTGTGGTTTTGTCACAGGCTCTAATAATGATGAGGATAAATTTTGAAAAATCTTGTGTCTCTGATATGTCACGGATGATCATGGAAAATTAAAAAATAAGAGGTACAAGCTATATCTTGCCGTTAGCAATTATGTAGACGGCTCAGCGTTGAAGGAGCGATCTTATTTATTATAATATTACCTTTTCTTATTCCGTAATTTAACCTTTAGTATTATATTCAACAGTAGAAAAAAGCCGCTGACCTTTATGAACGTTTGTTACACATTCACTATTCATTCATTGGCGTAGCATGGGTAGCCGCCCTTGGCCTCCTAACCCTTCCCATCAAACCCATTTTCCAATTTTTTGTCTAAAAATCGGGGAAAATATTTTCTAGTTTTGTATATTATTTAAACGTTAATAAAACAGTAATGATATATTTTGTAAATTTACCCTTGACAAGTGCGTGTGTGCAGATTATTTTTGTTTTACAAAACGTTTCATTCTACAACGTTAGCAATATTTAACCAAAAGCATTCCAGTAAAAGCCACTTTTCAGATTTATGATATTTTTACTGCCATCATTTGAAAAGGATAAGGCGGGGAAAGAACTTACTTTACCTGCAAAAATGCGGACTTCTCTTTTTATAATTTACTCTTTATTTCGACTATGTACCAATTTTTGTTTATAGTAGAGGGGACAAACATGCTTTCGGCCTACCTGATGGTGACTCTTGCCAACCTATTAAAAAAGAGTAGGCTCATATATAATATTATTTAATATAATATTTTATTATTAATTTATTTAACATTTAAATTATAACATTTTTACTCGTAACTTAACTATAAACGCAAACTACAATTTATTGAGCTAGCAATGGGGCAACTGAGTGACGTTTATAGTTTTAATAATATGACAAAATTTTTTAACATATTGCTTTTTATATTGCTATTATATATATTGTTATAATAAAAGTAATAAATAGCTCCTATTGTTATTATAGTAAGAAGATAGACTCCCAAATCTTAATACAATCGATTATTACGTGGTATCAAAAAATATTTAAACTAATATTCTATCTTTTTAAAACCATTAAAAGCATTTTAAAATTATAAATTAAACCAGTTAAGCAACAACAATTATTTCTGGGCCACATTAATTCGTTTAGGGAATGAACCCGCGACTTCCAGCGCTGCGACGAATGGCTGTGGAACCGTTGAAACATAAATATTTCGTGTTTAAGTGTAAAACATTTTTTTATACGACAGGGTGACAAACGAGCACACAGTCCACCTGATGGTAAGTGGTTACTGTGGCCCATAGACATCTACATCTCTCCTCGATTACAAATAAACATGCGAGGCATTCCACCCGTGAGGACTTAGGTGGAATGCCTCGTTTCCAGTAAAGAGGGTCTCCGGTTCTCTACACTCACTATACGAAACACAGCAGCATTATGCTACTATTTTACGCCGGTATTCTGTGAGAGCGTGGTCCCTCCCTGGTCGAGCCGACCCATTCGTGCTACAACTATAGTACTAATATAACCGCAGCATGGTTCTAGCACGTTTAAAATTACATTAATACTTTTGTGTAATACTATTTATTGCTTTATTATTTCTAGATTGTTTAGTCAACTTTATAAAAATAATCACAATTCACAGTTCAGCTATCGCCAAAACACGCAAACATCCGGGTTATGGGTGTAACTAAAGGACATAAAAAAACACGTAATCATTAATATTGTCTGAAGTTGAGGAAACTATAGGTTTGTTTTCGTAAGCTTGTTTGTGCAAACTTGTGTATGTGCTGATGTCCAATGTGGGATAGTATATGTAATTAAAATGCTACTGCTAGAGCTATTCACTTGATCAAGAAAGGGTCATGGTGTTATAAACCTTCAATATATGATATCAGCGTGGAATCACGCCATATTAAACAGATTTCTTCGTGGCCATGTATAACACAGATCGCTGGGATTCAATTGTATTATTTTTTCTGTGCCCATATTTAGTAGTGGGCTTTTACAGGCTGATAAAGAAGAAGATTTATATCCAGCTGTATTGCACACTAATAATCAAAGGGCTTTAAATATTATAAACTTGCAACTAAGCGTTGGTTGTAAGTGTGCAATGTTTATGTAAATGTGCAAGACAAGAAGTATTTATAGTCCGGTCAAATTAGACCAGAAAATAAGAGTGAAGATACATAAAGTAGTAGTATTAGTAGTAGTAGTAAAGTAGTAGTATATAGTAATAAAGTAGTAGTAGTAGTAGTAAAGTAGTAGTATATAGTAAATATAATCATCATATCACTATTGAAGAACCACAATGTCAAGATTGTAACTGTCTTATTATAAAGTTAGGAAAAGATTTTGCATTTCTGGCCATTTACAGATCTCCATCGTTCAAAAACATTGAAGATTTCCTTCATTCACTTGATAGGATCCTTGCAAAGCTCTGTACTTTCAAAACAGTCTCTATAATTGGTGACATAAATATTAATATTTTTTCAGAAACTAGTGACCCCAAATCATTAGAATATTTAAATTTATGCTCCTATCATGGCCTTTTACCAGCACATAGTATCCCTACTAGAGAAAATAGCTGCTTAGATCACGTTATTTTGAATACTAAATTGCAATCCCGAACTTTAGTATTACAATCTTCGATCACGGATCACCAGGCCGTACTTTTATGCCTAAAAATGAAACAAAAAAAAGATTTAGCCCTCGTGACTTTTAATAAATTAAATAGTGTGACTTTGGAATCCGATTTAAAACAGATTAATTGGAATACTGTATACTCTTCATGTGATCCAAATAAATCCATGCAATTTTTCATAACATCAATTCAAAGGGCTATAGAGTCAAATACTTTAACGACTAAACTGAAAAAACGAAACAGAATCATCAAACCGTGGATAACTCCGGGTCTTCTTCGTTGTATGAGACATAGAGATAGTTTGCATATAAAATCAAGACAGTCACCAAATAATGAAATAATTAAGCTAAGCTATACGAGATATAGAAATTACTGTAATAATTTATTAAAAAAAGTAAAGAGAACATATGAAAAAAATCTATTAATAAATGCAAAGAAAAACAACAAAGCTCTATGGGATGCAATAAAAACAATAACATCTACATCAAAACCTAAAAATAAAGCAATCGAATTGATAGACCTTACACACGAGCAAAAATCAGTCGATGATATAAATGAGTTTTTTGTAACAATCGGGAGAGACTTAGCAGAGAAAACACTAAAATGCAAAAACATTTCACACAGTGAGTATAACAAAGGATATACTACAAGTTCCTTAAAATCCTTCGTATTGTTAAGTACTGACGTAGTAGAGGTTGAGCAACTCATCACAGAGTTAAAGGACGTTTGTTCTGTGGGCTGGGATTGCATACCAAATAAGGTCCTTAAAGACTTCAAACACATTTTCGTTCCTCCTTTGACACATATTTTTAACAACTGTTTATCTCAAGGTATATTTCCTACGTTTCTAAAAAAATCTATGGTATTTCCAATTTAAAAGGCAGGTAAACGAGACTGTGTCAATAACTACAGGCCTATATCGATACTTCCATCCATCTCTAAGCTTATGGAACGCATAATCAATAAAAGACTAGTCAAATATATAGAAGGAAATAACTTTATTTCTAAAAGCCAGTTCGGTTTTAGACCCGATAAATCAACTAGTGATGCAGTCCATGAGGTTACTGACTATATAGTAGGTAATCTGGATAAGGGCAAGAAAACTATTGGTATATTTTTGGATCTTGCCAAGGCTTTTGACACAGTCTCCATTCCTTTATTATTACATAAGCTTGAATCTCTTGGAATACGTGATGTTCAACTAAATTTATTTAAAGAATACCTTTCTAATAGATATCAATGTGTCAAAATTAATGATCAAGTTAGTGGAGATCTACCGATTACACACGGTGTGCCACAAGGCAGTATATTAGGCCCAAGCTTGTTTATAATCTATATAAATGACCTCTGTCAGCTAAATATCCCAAATTGTAAAATAATTTGCTATGCAGATGACACTGTCTTGCTATTCTCTGATGACTCGTGGGAGAATGCTTACAAAAGTGCACAATTCGGTTTAAATCTAGTTACTCATTGGCTACAACTATATTCTCTTACTCTTAATGTTGAGAAGACACATTTTATCTCCTTTAGTATGCGAAACTCTACTCAACCAACGCCGTCTCTTTCACTAACAGCTCATAGTTGCTGTAATAATAACTTCTGTTCATGTCCTTCCATTACTAAAACTGCCTCCATAAAATATTTGGGGGTAATATTAGACCAAAATTTAACCTTTCGTGAACATATACTTATGGTTTGTGCCAAACTCAGAAAACTAAGCTTTATTTTCAAAAATCTTCGACATGTGGCGCATCCCAAATTGCTGAAACAGATATACTTAGCTCTTGCTCAATCAATCCTGAACTATTGTATTACTGTGTGGGGAGGTGCATCAAAATCGATCTTAAAACCCCTTGAAATAGCACAAAGAGCAATCCTTAAAGTATGCACATTTAAACCCTTACTTTCCCCTACGTCTCAGTTATATCAATCTCTTGGAGTACTCACTGTTCGTCAACTATTTATTTTAAACACAGTGTTGAAACAACATTCGTGCTTATCTTATAATAAAGATCTCTTGTTAACTAAACGAAGAAAAGATAAAGTTTGCAAAAATAGACCTATTTCTAGTCATTCTTTCGTTAATAAATATTTTTATTACCTTGGACCACTTCTTTATAATAAAATCAATAAAAAGACGGAATTGTACTCTTTAAATAAAAAGAAATGCAAAATTAAATTATTCGAATTTCTTCATCAGTTAAACTTTGAAGAAACTGAAGCATTACTTACTACTAGTTAATGTTACTTACACACCCTCTTACACACACTCATGCTTTCAACATATTATACACAAAGAGATACATATTAATACACATTATATACTTATGTTAGTCTGTTTATATGTAATAGGGAAGAGCACTGTGATCTGAAATACAGATATATATTTATCTAGTTCAGACACAGATGTTCCATCATTCTTTGTGAACTAGGTATAGATCATAGAATAGTTATTCATAAATGTGATAGTTATGCAAGTTTTGAAAATTAAGTATTATTATTATTATTATTATTATTAAAGTTACAATACGCTGATAATCAGTAAAATTGTTCAAAATATAATTATACTTAAATAAAACTTTGAAGTTCCCCACCATTTCTGTGTATGCAAAATTTTTACTGAACTTGGAAAATGGGTAATATGTAATGTATTCCCAATTGATGTACTGATGACTGTACCCTTTGCAGACCAGTAGGTTGAAAGCGTGTTCAAACACCGGCTGCATTGATATACGTTTCCAGGTTAGAGTTAACTGCACAGTTTCCGGGATATAACGTCACCTTGTCTTACAACTTTCATTTGGAAAGATTTTGTCCTCCAGATATCGACAATGGCCCACGCAACACACAGCGATTGTCGATAGCTATTCCACAAAGGATGGAATTACTCGTAAATATGGTTCAATGGGAAAAAAGGTTCTCGAGTGGCAGCTTCGTACCGGTAGACGAAGTGTGGGGCGACCCCCCACTAGATGGAGTGACGACCTGGTAAGACATGCAGGAAGTCGATGGATGCAGGTGGCTCAGGACCGTGCTTTTTGGCATACCTTGGGGGAGGCCTATGTTCAGCAGTGGACTTGTAAAGGGCTGTAATGATGATGATGATGGTTCAAGGTTTTCTAAATTAAACAGATATTGATAATTTTATTGTGATTAATCTGTACATATAAATAAAATTAAAGTGTCTGTCTGTAATATAAATATAACTGCGTTTTATTGAGCGAATGAGTTGTTTGTATACCATTTTAACACTAAAAACCAGTACATGAGAACACACAAGCTTGGTCCCCAACAACACCATTGCAATTGGTAAGTTAAAACCTTACAAAACATTAATTTTTAGTAAGGAGGGTAACTCTCGCAGGATCCATCAAATTACTATCGGATAACTTTATCGAAAAGTTTATCTCTAATCTTTTCTTCTCTACATAGTATAAAACAAAGTCGCCTCCCGCCGTCTCCACGCTTATATCATTTAAACTATGCAACGGATTTTAATGCGGTAATATTAATAGACAGAATGATTTAAGAGAAAGATTTATATGTATAATACATGCATATATTGTCGAGATCCCAAAACTACCCATGCGAAGCTGGGCAGATCGCTAGTATCTTATGAAAAAGGTTAATTGGATAGGTAACTGGCTAATCTGATGTTTCAAAACGAAAAGATTTCGTTTGAGAGTCATTTGGAATCGAATCAAAAGCATTCATTAACAAGTTAGTAACGAAAAAGAAAAACTTGATTACGGGCTTTCATAGATTTTAGTCAAATTTTAGGCGGTGTATGTTTATTCTAGTGCATTTAAATGTCTATGTGCCTTTTAGCTTTCAGGCATGGTAGTTAGATATTCGAACAATTAAGAAGAACGGTAAAACAAACATTTAACGTGGTAGAGCCACGCTGCAGGTATATTATGGTTGTAGCACGAATGAGTTGGCTCGACCGGGAAAGGTCCACGCTCATTCAGAATACCAGCGAAAAAACCAGTTTAATGCTCCCGATTTGTATGTTGAGCGTAGAGAACCGGATACCTTTTTTGATGGAAACGAGGCATTCCATCTCAGTTCTCGGGGATTTCACGCATCTGCATTTTGATTCTTAATTGAGGATAAATGTAGATGTCTATCGGCCACGGTAACTACACTAATTCCACAAAAAAATGTTTAAAAATTATTGAATTGTCTTATTTTTGTATATATTATCCTACTGTTTTTTGTGTATTGATTATAAATACCTAAAAACATTTTAAGTAAAACATTATCTTCTAATCACTAAATTTCATCCAAATCATTGGAGTTGCTTATGTGTATTATATATATTTTATATTTTTGATGATTAAAAAAATATATTTATTATAGGTTTGTTTTACGGGTTATAAATGTAGGTAGGTAGGTAGGATGTTTTATAGGCGATTTTACATCAATAAAACAATTATTTTCCGTAAAAAGACTCTAATCAAACATTTATCTACTAAAGCTTTGACTACACGGTCGATATATAGGTACACAAACACAATAATATACTTCGTTGATTATTGCACACAAATAGTCTAAAGCGCGAGTTTGATTCAATTTTGAACATTTTTCGAGCTTTGTGAGAATATCCGCATCACTGATTTGGTTTGCTGTCCAACAAAGTGACTAGATTTTGATATTGCCCTGGGGTTTTCACTGTGTTTTATCTTATATTTAAGTGTATTTTCTTCAATATTGCGTATGTAGTATTCTTTTCCCCTTAAGTAACAACCTTTCAAAAAGTTTATGCACATGTTTTAGCACTCGGTCCACGACGATTTGAGCCGCTCTGCGCTGGATGCGGTCAAGTGGAAGGAGCTGGTACTGGGGAGCTCCAGCCCAGAGACGGGAACAGTATTCTATATGCGGTCGAACCTGCGCCTTGTAAAGTTGCAGGCGGTGTGCCGACATGAAATACTGTCCCGCTCTGCTGAGCACGCCAAGCATTTTAGAAGTCAATTTGGCCTTCTCTTCCAAGTGACCACGAAACTGCACGTCACTCGATATGTCAATGCCGAGGATTCCGATACTGGCTGAGGCAACAAGGGGGGATGAAGGCAATTGCCTTGAAACTGAGAAGATACGACAAAGGGGTTCTTTTTAGTGGTTAACGCGCAAACTTGTGTCTTCTGAGGGTTAAACTGGACTAGATTTAGTCACCCCCAATCCGAGACTCTGTTCAGCAAAGACTCGACTTCAGACACAAGTTTGTCCCGGTACTCGGAGACGTTTTCCCGAGAAATATTGGCACGGCTGGTGTACAGAGATCACCAGTGCTGTCATCTGCATAGCAATGAATGTTACGGACTTGTAACATATCATTGATATGCGGAAGGAACAGCTTTGGCGATAGCACGCAGCCTTGTGGAACATCAGCATTAATAGGCTTGTAATCGGAGCTTGCACCGCCTACAACGACCTTGATGCTCCAATCTGCAAGAAAGCTGATGATCCATTCGCACAATATGTCGGGAAGCCCGTAGGAAGGGAGCTTCGAAAGAAGCGCTTTTTGCCAAACCCGATAGAAGGCCTTCGCAATGTCCAAACTAACGGCCAATGCCTCCCCCCTTGGATCCTACTGCCTGCGCCCATCTGTGAGTTAGGTAGACCAGAAGATCACCAGCTGATCGACCACTGCGAAAACCGTATTGGCGATCACTAATCAGCTGGTAATCCTCAAGGTATCTCATGAGCTGGCAGTTTACAATGGACTCCATTGTTTTGGAGAACAAGGAGGTGATGGCGATAGGCCGGTAATTGGATGGGTCTGAGCGGTCGCCTTTTTTAGGGATCGGGTGGACGGAAGCCGTCTTCCACGATTTTAGGACTACGCCTAGGGAATAGGAGTACCAGAAAAGACGCGTTAAAACCGGTGCCAACTCTGGAGCACACGTCCTCAGCACAATTGGGGGGATTCCGTCAGGCCCACTCGACTTGTGGATGTCCAGGAAGAGGAGTGCTTTGCGAAACGAGTGCTATGTGAACTGCACTTCCGGCATGGAGCACTCACACCGCGGGATGGTCGGCGGCGTATTCCCCCCGTCATCGAGAGTCGAGTTGAACGCAAAGAAAGAGCCTAGCAGATCGGCTTTCTCCTTTGCGGTATGGGCCAGTGAGTCATCCTCCCTGTGGAGAGATGGAAGAGGTGGCTGACAGAAATTCCCCTGGACAGCCTTGGCGAGAGACCAGAATGCACGGGTTCCAGAAGGAAGGCGAACTAGTTTCTCGCCAATTCTGCCTATGTGCTCCGACTTTGCCTTGACAATGACTCTTTTGAAAGACCTAGGGGCGAAATTATACTTCTTTTTTACAGCACTGGTGTTTACCCGGGACGTTGATGCGTCAGTCTAGGCTTGGTAGCACTCCTGCTTATAGCATGATGCTATTTTACAGGGGCGACCAAACCATGGCTGAGATTTGCCACCACAGAGGAACGAATAAAAAGTTCCATACCCTGAAATACCACATCAGCGACAGAATCCGCAACAACGTTGGGATCGTCCGGCGAGAAGCAGACCCGCCCCCAAGGGTAGGATGCAAAGAAAGACCGCATCCTATCCCAATCGGCTGACCTATAGTGCCGAACACGGCGGAAGCCTGCAGAATGTAACTGCGATTTCAGCGAGAGTGGCACCACACTCCGGATAAGACAATGGTCCGAGAAGCCTAAAGGGGTGTCGACGGAAATCCGACATCCATCCGGGTGAGAGGTCAGCAGAAGGTCCAACAGGGAAGGTGCATGATCCTCCACATCTTGAATCCGCGTAGGCGAAGTAACCAGTTGTGTCAGACCATATGCCAAGGCAAAATCCAGATCTCTCCGCATGATCGGTGAAACGTGAACCAAGCCATTCGGCGTGATGGGCGTTAAAGTCGCCAAGGATCACGATCTCTGCGGAGGGGATCTGTTGTAACAACGAATCTGGACGTGGTCAAAGAGTCGGTCTGTTTCGGCATTACCGCTATGGGACATATAGAGGCACCCGTTGACGCGCGAATGGTCGTTGCTGTCTACGCGTAGCCAAATGGTAGCCAGGTCCGAACCTTCAAGACCGCCGAGGAGTCTAGAACAGATGTCCTCACTGACGTAACCGCAAACTCCAGCCCGAGGTACAAAGGAGGACACAGTTCCAGTTTGTACCCCGGGTAGGAGAGATATGTGACATCAGCCGGAGAGGACACCTGTGTCGCGGTCAGAAAGAGCAGAGCCGGCCTCGCCGTCTCGACATGGTAGTGGACGGCGTTAAGGTTAGAGTGAAGTCCCCTGATATTGCAGAAATTCACGGTTAGCGTGGCAGGGGTTGCCTTGGTCATGTTGCTCCGTTTGCCCCAAGCAGTTGTGGTCTTGAGCGGAATTTTACCCCCCCCCCCAGAATACGTGGGGCAGCCTGAGCACCCACGCTCAGGAGTGGAGTAACTTGGTCGTGGATGCTCAGCGAGGGATTCTCCAGGGGTGCTGATACCCTCCTGGGGTAGTTTAACATTTACTTCCACTACCATGTTGATGAGGAGGGCGGATTTGGGCCTCTGGCCACCTGCACTCACCAGACGAAACGCGAAAGCTGAGCTTCCACTTCACGCCGGTATTTTGTGAGGTCGTGGTACCACCCCGGATTGAGCCGGCCCATACGTGCAACAGCAAAGCTGTCGCGTAGCTTTACTACTGTTATATATACAGGTATAATATTATAATACATTTCAACACGTCTATAAAATCCTGGTTAGATCGAGGGTAAAAACACTTTACTTTAACTAAGTGTCGTATCGTTGGTAACGTGGCAACCGTTGTTGTTTATAGGATTTTTAGGAAAAGCATCATCGTGAAGCGTACCGTATATTTCTCACGAAATACTATTGATCTGCTTATTATATTTTTTGTATTTTATGTTGTAACGCACGCATATCTGCTGCCATACATCATGATTGAATCTGAAGATGATCCTCTTTCATCTACATTAGTAATGGGATCAAGTTCCTGTTATCGACCACATATACTCTCAAATAGTGTGATGAAGGCGTGGTGCTGTACAACTTGCTCTTAGAATGTTTTCGGCGTCAGACGCCGCGGGCAGGTTCTTTACCGCTGCTGCCAACCGACATTTGATGCGTGAGGAAAGTAAATTTGCCTTCGAACAATATTTTGTATTATCTTATATGGTAGAATGTTTTTGGCGGTAGACAACGGTAGCAGATTATTTACCGCTGACATCCCACACTCCAACTGCTTCGAACGTCTCCCGCACCCCGCATCGGAACAAGGCCCCGCAAGGACGTGCGCTTACACCAACTCGGTGCATGCGTGACCTCGAAAGCGGCTATAAAAGAAGCGCTTCCGACGGGATTTTCCATTTGCGGCATCGGCGATCAAGAAAAGGACAAGCAAAAAAGAAGTCTCCTCAAGCTCCCTATTAGGTTCCCATTGGTTGTGCAATCGTGTTAGAATATTTAACTGTCGCAATATTGTAAATATTATAATAAAATAAGTGTTAGTTTTGTATTTTCTTTGATTAACTCAGCCCCTAGCAGAATATAATAGCAATTAATTGAATAAAACTAAATTTACGGATTTTATCGCGTTTATTTCACTACTTTTACTTATTTTTAATTCCCGACGTTTCGGGTGCTTTACAGCAACCATGGTCACGGGGGGGACTGAGATGTTTGACGTCCCAATGTCATAGTTAGTCCGGCTACCTTCAGTTTTTGAATATTAATTTTTGGTCCGATTTACGCAAAACGAGCTTATAGTATCATGAAGTCTTGCAGTGGTATGCTTAGGTTTGGGTTTAATTTTGTTAATTATAGGATCCCAAGCAGTTGGCAGCACCCATCCATCTTCTCTATTGAAATTTGGATGTTTTTTAATTTCAATAGCCTCGCGTATCATCCTTGGTAGGAATCGGTGTTCTTTTGCGAGAATTTGTGGTTTATTAAATCGAATGTAATGGTGGGGACGATCTTGAACATGTTCGCAGACTGCAGACTTCCCAATTAATTGCCATTAAATGTTTAGTCAGACAGATGTCACAGTAATAGTAATAGTTCAGTTTTCCTCTTGTAACAAACATAAATACAGTCCTCTTAGCTCTCATCCCTTACATTTCCTTGGTCCATCGTCATCGGATTGAAGAAATAAGATCATCGGTCTAGAACGTCGATCAAGAAAGAAGATCGGTTGTCAAAAAAGAGGATAAAATCTTTCCCTGTTTATCAGTCACCGTCAACGTCGTTAATCGTTTTAACGACTAACCGTCCTGTCTCTACCACCTAACGGTGTCAAACGGTGTTGGTCTGGTAATACCCCTTGTTCCCGTCGAACGGCAACCATACTTGCGTCTTTTGAAGACGATCGGAAGCCGCAACGTGGGATCATGCGTAAATCAAGAAGCTGCCAGAAAGCCAGGAACGATGACGAAGCGCCGGTCGGAGTACGCGTCTTCGAGGAAGCCCCCGTGTCTCCGCTTGATTATCTGTCGACATCCACGCCCTCCGTCGCACCCACGGCAACGCCAGCAACTATGCCCGCGCCCGCGCCCGCTTCCGTCGCCGTGACGCCGCGCCCCGCTATGTACGTGTCGACAACCGAACGCTTGTTAGAAAGCAGCACAACCGCACCGCGTACCGATACACTCGCTGCGATTATAGAAGATCTTCCGACAACAGAATCCAGTTTGACGATGCAACCCGCCGCGCCCGTCGTAATCGACGCTGTTCGTAGGTCCGCATCACGCGACTCGTCTGTTCGTTCAGCCCGGTCGACAGCTAGCGCGATAGCGAGAATCAAACAGTTAGAATATAGTCGTTTCCTTGCATCAACTCTCCACTATACGGAGAGTGACTTGGGTCAGGTCGCACACCATGCTTGCTGTTTTTCCAGAGACCAGTATTGTCAGTTCATCCACTTAACCACGTGTATGAAGAGTGACGTTTATTTTCTGATTAGTTCATTTATGACCATATTCCACTTGAAAGGCGAAAGAACCCGCATCTTGCGAGCAGCCTTTCCTTATTTGGACTGCCTGAGATTCACCACCAACTGAGCATGTTTACTATCGAGTCACTCAGTGCCGGTTCAGTGTCTACTTAGTACAGCATTTAAGCTGCCGATTATTTGTTATTTTTAGCGATTATTAATGTCATTAACAAAACAAATCATTTTCTATCCAAGCGTTTTTTTTACGCAATAATTTTTATTAAGGTAAGAAAACCAAATTTTTCTAAACAATTTGTAACATAATTATATAAAATAAAGCACCTTTAACTTTTTTCGATGGCATGGTGGCATGATATTTATGATAGTATTGAAATCCGTTGCGTGATTCTCAGCTGCCTTACGGTTTTACGCTCAACATAGTTAATGACGTTTTTTATCAAATGAACATTGTTATGACAATATATAGTTGTATATTATGTTAACCGAATAGTAGCGGTATAGGAATAAATTACCACCATTTATAAAATCTATACAAATTGTTGTGTGAATAAATCAACTAGCGCCATCTAGTGTCAGGAACGAGAGCGAGGGGAGCTCTGCAGAGAATGACATCACACTCTCAACCGACAGCGCCACCCGAAGAACTAAGTCTCTAGAAAATCTATACTCGAACTCTCGGTACCTTGCGCGTGTTTACTTGAACATTCCGGATATTTTGCTAATTTAAATAAATAGGTGGCGCAAGATGCGATCGAGACAGAGTTAAACTCGGCGACACAAGCGAAGCTTCGGAGCGGAATTAAGTGAATTAGTGTGTTTAATTATTAGTGTTTTAACTTTAATTTGTGTAAAGTAAATTAAAGTGTTAATTTAGGTAATTTTATCGGCAATTTTTATTGTCACGAACCTCAAGCTCGTAACAATTGGTGTCTGAAGTGGGATAAAATAATGCCGATTTTACCCAAGGAGGAAACGGAGGGTGTCCGTACCCGAAGTCAACGCCAGCAGGAGACGGACCAGAGGAGATTTGGTGGTGCAACGCCGCAGATGTCTGAGGGCCAGCCGCCGGCCACGGAAGCCGGTCCGTCAGCAGCTTCTACGTCTGTGGCACCTGACTTAGGTGCTCTGATGGCCATGCTACAGGAGCAGCTGCAGCGCGGACGAGAGGAACAGGCCCGTCTGTTGAAAGAGCAGCAGGAGGAACGGGCTCGCCGACAGAAGGAACAGGCTCGCCGACAGGAGGAACAGGCTCGCCGACAGGAGGAACAGGTCCGTCGGTTGGAAGAGCAGCTGCGGGGTGGACAGGATGAACAGGCCCGTCGGTTGGAAGAGCAGATGCTTCTTATGAAGGACCTTCACGCTACCTTCGGGAAAGAGATAAGGGAGGTGAAGGATAAGGTTGCTCAACATGATAACCGCCTGTCGGAAGCTGAGACCCAAATCAACCAAGTTAAGAAAACGCTGGATGAACTCAAACTTGGGGATGGAACTACAGCTCCCGTAGTAGCTTCAGCACCTTCGCTACGTGGGTTCAAGGTGCCACCGTTCGACGGGACTTCTTCCTGGTCAGCCTACAAAATCCAGTTCGAGGCTGTTATGAAAGCGAACGGCTGGAATAAAAGTCAGGCCATGACTGCTCTCACACTAGGCCTGCGCGACCAGGCCTTAACAGTTCTGGAAGCTCTCGGGGAGGAAGTGACTTATAAGCAACTCCTTGAGGCAATGGAGGCGAGATATGGCGACGCTCACCTGGAACATGTCTTTCGTGCGCAGCTTAAAGATCGCGTGCAGCGCATCAACGAAAACCTGCAGCAGTGGGCTCTAGAGGTGGAGAAGCTGGTGCGGAAAGCATACCGGTCTGTACCTGCGCTCATTGAAGGGAACCTGGTGCAGACATTCATCGACGGCATCCGCGACCTGGAAGTCAGAGCTGCTGTGAGACTCGGGCACCACGAGACGCTTAAGGACGCCTTGGCCCATGCACTGGAGGTAGAAGCCGTGCGGCAGGATCATCGTTCCCATCGCGTCAGGGAGGTTGCAGCAGCTACAGTTTGCGACCGCAACAAAGGATACAGCCCTAGGTGCTATGGCTGTGGTGAAAAGGGCCATCTTCGATCCAGCTGCCCTAAGCGAACCCTCGAAAGGGAAAGCGAACAATCCCAGGAGGGTAGTGCGGCCAACAGCACCACCCAGCAGCAGCAGGGAAACGATTAAAAGCCAGAATTGCGGGGCGGGTGCTGGTTGATGTTAAAAGAGCCCCAAGGATCTCGATCTCACAAACCCATGATGGGAACAGTCTAATCATCAAGGGCGAGGTCAAAGGAATGCCGTGTAAACTGACCATAGACACTGGAGCCTCTCGTACGGTTGTTGGTTCCCAACTTATAAGTCAGTTCGTTGGGGACTCCGCATACAACCGAGAACGCATTAATTTGGTAACAGCCACCGGTCAGCGTATACCCGTCCGTGGAGAGAAGGAGATGGAGTTGAAGCTTGGCAACGTGATCTACCTGCATAACGTCATCGTAGCTGATATAATGGACGACTGTATCCTAGGCCTAGACTTTATGAGGAATAATTGTTGTGAGATCGACGTTAAGCAAGGTGTTTTGAAATGTGGACAGGAGGAACTTTTTATGGAAGGCGCGTTACCAGGGAACGTGTACAGCATTAGGAAGATTGTTCTTCCGCCTAGATCGGAAACGATTGTTCCGGTTAGTCTTCCTCGAAACGCTGGGCAAGCTCACCGTTGTGTACTTGTGGAAAGGGTAAACAATGACCTTCCATGGAAAGTAGCTCGAACCTTGGTCAGGACCACTGACATCTCAGGAGTATGTGTGCTGAACCTTTGCGACCGGGAACAGATTATAGAAAAAGGCACACTGATTGGCACTTGCGAGGAAGTGGATTGGTTACGTCGGTGCCAATATCTATCGACTGGGACCCCCAGCAAGGATGCAGAAACGAGAGTGACCACACCTTTGGAAGACTGTCGCAGTGTTCTCTCCCCGAACGAATTGGTCAAGGCAAATAAGTTGTTACTCAAGTACGCCGATGTATTCTCATCAAACGATGCTGACATAGGAAAGACTGGCTTAGTTCAACACAAAATAAACACAGGAGAAGAATTGCCTATCCGTCAGCGGCCAAGAAGATTGCCGGTAGCACGTGAAAAGGAAGTGGAAACCATGATTGAAGGAATGGTGAAGGATGGTGTTATTGAACCTTCCTCTAGTCCATGGTGTTCACCAGTGGTGCTGGTGAAGAAGAAGGATGGCAGCATGCGGTTTTGTGTTGACTACCGCCGTCTGAACGACGTTACGAAGAAGGACAGCTATCCTTTGCCAAGAATTGATGACACGCTGGACATGCTTACAGGAGTAAAGTGGTTTAGCACGCTGGATCTAAAAAGTGGCTTCTGGCAAGTTGTAATTGTCCCTAAGGACAAGGAGAAAACTGCGTTCTCGACGGGAAAGGGTCTGTGGCAATTTAAAGTAATGCCGTTTGGGTTGTGCAATGCTTTGAGATCGAACATCGCAGCGGAAAATCTCACGGCAACGCAGATGCATTGTCAAGAAGACCTTGTCCTGAAGATTGCAACCATTGTACTAGGCAAGAGAGTAAGGAAGAGGTATCCGTGAGGATGCTCAGGACGGACCACCTCGGCAACGAATGGAAGGACAGCTTACAACATGCACAGCAGGAGGATCTGGACACCAAGCCTATTCTG